>OX453057.1:24129730-24577230 GCA_949699795.1 Spicauda simplicius
TAAACTCTGACGTGATAACGTCAGAAGAATGATAATGTTTTTTACTCGATTGAGTAGAAATTCTGGAACAAAATATTGTTGGTAAAATGTCATAGCTGTAATCGGTACATTATGCAATATGCTTTTAATTTGCAAAATACTTCATTATTTCAAGACCCAATAACAAATACTATCGTATTACCCGTTGAGTAACTTGCCACCCGTAGCGACTTTGAAAAGCAAATGAAATGTCGAAAGCTAGAGAGTGGTTATGTGGCTCACCTGCGAACGACGTGTCTTTATGATCAAAGTACAAAGCCGCTGGAAGCTTACTGTTATACTAGCTGTACTTTCATTAAATTCAATGTTTTTTTACTAACTTGATTTAGTAAATAAATATAAAAATAATAGGTAACAAGGTAGAACCAATGTAGTTCGACCGGTAAAGTACCACCGATTCATCTATTTCTAGCGTGAAATATTTATTGCGTTTCGATGGAAAGGTTGCCGGCACACTTTCACGTGAGGCGATTTTTATAGTCCTCGGGAGTAGCAACGCATCTGTGATTGACTTCAGATGGAACCGATGTTCTTTATGTAGTTGATAACAGATGTTCATGGACGGCAGTGACCACTTACCATCAAGTGGACTGCATGCTCGTTTGCTACTTCAGTCAGATAAAACAAAATCCGCTGGTTAAACAGAAAAAAGAAATACAAGTATGGGTGCAATGGTGGCAGAACGAAACGGAAATAATTCCTTGAATTTTACATATTATTAATGTGAGTAGAGCGCTCCCTCAAATGCTCGTCGTTTAGAGACGTGCAATATATATTTCTATTTATTAATGTTGATGATAAGTATCTGTTTTTCAATGAGTAACCTCCGTAACAATCATATTTATCTGAAAAATATTTTATTTATAAAACACAAAAATACAACAAAGAAAGAAGGTAATAAGGATATAAGAGCCTTTGAAAATAGATTAAAGCACAAGGACGCAGCTTGAGTACACGAAGCAACTTTCAAAACTCCCCCGAGCCTAAAAGCTCGCTTTGTACATTCCTTCCGATTCCTGCGATTGAGCGCACAAAAGGAATTTTTGCGATACGGAGCATTGTCTAAACTTTGCCTTGTATACATAGACAAACAACGGCCTACAACGGTTTGTAAAATGTTTACACGGCAATTTAAAAGAAAGTCGGTTACTCATTTTACATCTATATATTAATACGTGAAGCAAAAATTTGTGATTCGTTTTTAAAATATTTGCCGCAGGCGGAGGAGTATGAAATTAACGCATGGTTATAATTAATGTAGAGAAGGATTGCGCAATGCTAATATTTTATTCTAATTATGCATAAAACATACATAAAATCAACCAAAAACACATTACACTCACTACCTTGCATTTGACACCAACACATACATAATAGACGTAATAGAACATTCACTGTCTTACTATGAAAACACATAACGTCAAAAATGTCAGATGTCTTTGTCAAAATACCCGCTATTGCTTTTAAATACAGCTTCGTTAATAAACCTCTTTTTACCTTTAACGAGTGCGTTTAAAACAACTTGAAAACAATTAAAATTAATTTGAATTTGAGAAATATTGGTGCTCCTTTGGACAAAATGAAGTTTAGTTTTATTAACCGACTTCCAAAAAGGAGGAGGTTATCAATTCGTCTGTATTTTTTTTTTTTTTTTTTTTTTTTATATTTGTTACCTCATTTCTCCGGACTGGGTGAACCGATTTAGATGATTTTTTTTTTATTTGAAAGGTAGTGCGTGTCATAGGGTCCCATTTTTTTTTAGTATTTTTTTGACTAGGGCATCCATAAGAAAAACGCATAAGTCTTAAATTTGCATTTTCAATGTACGCGATAAATGTATGAATAACTCAATATCCCGCCAACCGATTTTGATGATTCTTTTTTTATTAGAAAGGATGTACTCCAGGGGTAGTCTGATAAGAGTTTGATAAGGTTCTAATCATAGGATCTTCAACTTTTTGGAGCAAAATAATAAAATTAGTGATAGTCGGCCGAACCTTAGCTGGAGAAGTCCAATTGAGTAAAATATAGAATAAAATTACTATGTAGGTATTTACTATGAAAAATTTGACCTTCAACTCTTCAATCCTGATGATGCAGGGGTACTGCTAGCCTGAACTATAAAAGTTGGTCGTTTGATGTTTGCGAATATATAATGAAATTGTTAAGCAAATTCATGGGACAAAAATTTGACCTTCAACTCCTCAACCCTGATGATGCAGGGGTACTTAAAGCCAAAACCATAGGAATAAGCCATTTGGTGCTTACGTATATGTTATAAGATTACTGAGCAAAAACATAAGATGAAAAATTTGACCTTCAACTCCTCAACCCTGATGATGAAGGGGTACTTCAATCCTAAACCATAGGAGTTGGCAATTTGGTGCTTACGGTTATGTAAAAATAATACTAAGCAGAGGCACAAAATTAAAATTTTGACCTTCAACTCCTCGACCCTGATGATGAAGGGGTACTTCAATTCTAAACCATAGGAGTTGGCAATTTGGTGCTTACGGGTATGTAAAAATAATACCAAACAGAGGCACAAAATTAAAATTTTGACCTTCAACTCCTAAACCCTGATGATGCAGGGTACTGCAAGCCTGAGCCATAGAAGTTAGCCACCTGGTACTAACGTATATGTTATAAGATTACTAAGCAACAATATAAGATGAAAAATTTGACCTTCAACTCCTCAACCCTGATGATGGAGGGGTACTTCCAGAGGGGGCGCCCTGTTTGTATGAATTGTAAAAGTGTTTTATGTTTAATTTTTGTGAATATGTAGATGCACAAAGCAAACTTAGAGGCTTTATTTAAATACAAACATAAAAATATAGTCACTAAAAAGTGTAAAATAAAAACTTTTTAACAAAAAATATCTACCGACTTCCATGTCACAAAAAAGTAAAAAATAATTTAAATATATTTTGGTCTAGAACATACTCAGTACTTAGTACATAGTTCTGAAGTCGGTGCTCATATAGGACGTAGTTACCGTCGTCCAGCGAAATATGTCGAGCACCGACTTCAGGACTATGTACTAAGTACTGAGTATGTTCTAGACCAAAATATATTTAAATTATTTTTTACTTTTTTGTGACATGGAAGTCGGTAGATATTTTTTGTTAAAAAGTTTTTATTAATTTAAATTACGGCCGAATTTCGACTGTTTCAACAGGTGACTAGTAAAAAGTAATTAACAATAATATGTAGTACAGACATTTTTTCATTAACAGAATAGAGATAACGAGAAAAAAATACGCCATTTTTATTACAACTTCATTGAAACACTTTGACGATATTTTCTTTACAGACAGCGAATTCAACTCCTAAATTTAGTATACTTGTTTATTCACCTTAACAATCCAAGCTCGGACAACGAGAATCAAACAACGAAGTCCAACTTGTTGAGCGAGCACTTAATGATTGTGTACAGTATCGATTCGACAAGAGCAAACAACGTATCTTTGGGGTGTCTACATGTCCACTTGGTCAAATAACTCTTAAAAAATAGATTTTTGTATTTTGTTTTAAGTGTACGGTGCACAACACGTACAAGGGACAGTGTTGCGTCAGCACAAGCATGGTCCTTCGAGACGGATCAAGATGTACAGTCCGAAAACCGCACAAATAAAAAATGCTTTTTTTTGTTAGTTAAATTTAATTTTCAGGTATGTTAAATAATTTTGGGGAGTGTTTACGCTACGAGTCGACTATGCGAACTGCTCGGGCAGTGCGCTCGCGCTAGGACCACGCTTGTGCTGACGCAGCACTGTCCATTGTACGTGTTGTGCACCATACATTAAGATTGGGGTAGCAAATAAGCATGCAGTCAATAAACTGATACGATTTAAGACTTTTAAGTAGTCGATTAGAATGTAACGGATACTCGCGATACGCCTGTTTCATTATTTTGCTGGTATTTCGAAACAATTACTCGAATGTAATTGGCAAAAGTTACACTTTGACCACGATTAATGCAATTGAATAATCAAAATCAATTAAAATGTAAAAGTGTTTGAAACGAATTAATACTACCACGTAGCTTTCGTGAAGTAGATAACGCGTAATTTGTTAAGAACCAATCACTACAAAGTATAAAACAAAGTCGCTTCCCGCTGTCCGTTCCAATGTATGCTTAGATCTTCAAAACTACGCTACGGATTTTAAAGTGATTTTAAAATAGAAGGAGTGATTTAAGAGGAAGGTTTTTATGTATAATACATGCATAAAATAGTAGAGACACACCGACATTTTCAGAAGTTTCTAATGTTATGTCCTAAATAAACACACTATTTGCGCTTCCATTGCAAACGTGCCGGAACCCTACAAGATTGATAAAAATAATGTAGTACAGTATTGTACACCTTCAAAAGGTCCATCAAACAGGCCACAGTGGTTTCTATCTCTTAAGGATAACACACAATAATCATTTTTACCCTTTAGTTTATACGAGAAATATTGGCTTATTAATGCGGTGGTTTAAGCAATACAGCATAAATGCTTATCCAATTAATTACCTACCCTAAAAACCATGGTGAGTTTAATAAAAATCAATATGGCCCGCTACAGCATTTAGTTGAAATATTTTTTTCGAAGTTACTACAGATTTAAAACGTAGGGACATAGCTGCGGCAGTACCGGCCTGATGCGTCGTTGATAGGGATTGCAATCCCTAGTCGTTGATGATAAAATCACTAAAAACTGTCATAATAGATTTCACAATACTCACCGGAAGTGGTACCGGAGACGTCGTATTATTCCCGAATATTTCTGCTACCATCGGATACCGTTCTAATTTAATCGCCTACAATTTCCGGTAAACATATATTTTGCTACGACTATAAATAAATCGCAGGGTCACACTTTCAACGTCATTTAAGCTTTGAGTGATTATCACATGAACAATTGTATAAATGTTGCTCTTTCAAGAAAGTAAGGAAGTAAGGAGTAAGGACTAACACACTTGACACACATTGACACACTTCTTTAGCAGATGGTAGAACCAGTGTAGTTCGACCGGCGAAGTACACGCCACACCTATTTCTATCATTTTTTTGCGTTTCGATGGAAGGGTGTGGTTGCCGGATTTTACCTATATGAGGCGACCATCGTAGTCCTCGGGAGAGGCAACACATATGTGATTGACTTCAGACAGAACCCATGTTCTATTTGAAGTTGCTTACAGATGTCCATGGGCGGCAGTGACCGTGACCGGAATGCGCGGAGTGAGCAGAGTGACCGGAATGACCGGATTGAGCGGAGTGACCGAGTGTGCGGAGTGACCAATATGACCGGAGTGAGCGGAGTGAGCGGAATGACCGGAGTGAGCGGAGTGACCGGAGTGAGCGGAATGACCGGAGTGAGCGGAGTGAGCGGAGTGACCGGAGTGAGCGGAGTGAGCGGAATGACCGGAGTGAGCGGAGTGAGCGGAGTGAGCGGAATGACCGGAGTGAGCGGAGTGACCGGAGTGAGCGGAGTGAGCGGAGTGAGCGGAGTGAGCGGAATGACCGGAGTGAGCGGAGTGAGCGGAGTGAGCGGAGTGAGCGGAATGACCGGAGTGAGCGGAGTGAGCGGAATGACCGGAGTGAGTGGAGTGAGCGGAATGACCGGAGTGAGCGTAATGAGCGGAGTGAGTAGAGTGAGCGGAATGACCGGAGTGAGCGGAATGACCGGAGTGAGCGGAGTGAGCGGAGTGAGCGGAATGACTGGATTGACTGAGTGAGCGGAATGACTGGAGTGACGTATGAGCGGAATGACCGAAGTGACTGAGTGAGCGGGGTGACCGGAGTGACTGAGTAAGCGGAGTTAGCGGAGTGACCGGATTGACTGAGTGAGCGGAATGACTGGAGTGACGTGTGAGCGGAATGACCGGAGCGGGCGGAGTGAGCGGTTTGACCGGAATGACTGAGTAAGTGAAGTGAGCGGAGTGACCCAAGTGACTGAGTGAGCGGAGTGACCGGAGTGACTGAGTGAGCGGAATGACTGGAGTGACTTAGTAAGCGGAGTTAGTGGAGTGACCGGATTGACTGAGTGAGCGGAGTGACCGATGTGACTAAGTAAACGGAATGAGTGGATTGACCGGAGTGATAAAATAAAAACTTTTTAACAAAAAATATCTACCGACTTCCATGTCACAAAAAAGTAAAAAATAATTTAAATATATTTTGGTCTAGAACATAGTCAGTACTTAGTACATAGTCCTGATGTCGGTGCTCGACATATTTCGCTGGACGACGGTAACTACGTCCTATATGAGCACCGACTTCAGAACTATGTACTAAGTACTGAGTATGTTCTAGACCAAAATATATTTAAATTATTTTTTACTTTTTTGTGACATGGAAGTCGGTAGATATTTTTTGTTAAAAAGTTTTTATTTTACACTTTTTAGTGACTATATTTTTATGTTTGTATTTAAATAAAGCCTCTAAGTTTGCTTTGTGCATCTACATATTCACAAAAATTAAACATAAAACACTTTTACAATTCATACAAACAGGGCGCCCCCTCTGGAAGTACCCCTCCATCATCAGGGTTGAGGAGTTGAAGGTCAAATTTTTCATCTTATATTGTTGCTTAGTAATCTTATAACATATACGTTAGTACCAGGTGGCTAACTTCTATGGCTCAGGCTTGCAGTACCCTGCATCATCAGGGTTTAGGAGTTGAAGGTCAAAATTTTAATTTTGTGCCTCTGTTTGGTATTATTTTTACATACCCGTAAGCACCAAATTGCCAACTCCTATGGTTTAGAATTGAAGTACCCCTTCATCATCAGGGTCGAGGAGTTGAAGGTCAAAATTTTAATTTTGTGCCTCTGCTTAGTATTATTTTTACATAACCGTAAGCACCAAATTGCCAACTCCTATGGTTTAGGATTGAAGTACCCCTTCATCATCAGGGTTGAGGAGTTGAAGGTCAAATTTTTGATTTTATATTTTTGCTTAGTATTTTCTTTACATAACCGTAAGCACCAAATTGCCAACTTCTATGGTTTAGGATTGAAGTACCCCTCCATCATCAGGGTTGAGGAGTTGAAGGTCAAATTTTTCATCTTATGTTTTTGCTCAGTAATCTTATAACATATACGTAAGCACCAAATGGCTTATTCCTATGGTTTTGGCTTTAAGTACCCCTGCATCATCAGGGTTGAGGAGTTGAAGGTCAAATTTTTGTCCCATGAATTTGCTTAACAATTTCATTATATATTCGCAAACATCAAACGACCAACTTTTATAGTTCAGGCTAGCAGTACCCCTGCATCATCAGGATTGAAGAGTTGAAGGTCAAATTTTTCATAGTAAATACCTACATAGTAATTTTATTCTATATTTTACTCAATTGGACTTCTCCAGCTAAGGTTCGGCCGACTATCACTAATTTTATTATTTTGCTCCAAAAAGTTGAAGATCCTATGATTAGAACCTTATCAAACTCTTATCAGACTACCCCTGGAGTACATCCTTTCTAATAAAAAAAGAATCATCAAAATCGGTTGGCGGGATATTGAGTTATTCATACATTTATCGCGTACATTGAAAATGCAAATTTAAGACTTATGCGTTTTTCTTATGGATGCCCTAGTCAAAAAAATACTAAAAAAAAATGGGACCCTATGACACGCACTACCTTTCAAATAAAAAAAAAATCATCTAAATCGGTTCACCCAGTCCGGAGAAATGAGGTAACAAATATAAAAAAAAAAAAAAAAAAAAAATACAGACGAATTGATAACCTCCTCCTTTTTGGAAGTCGGTTAATGAGCGGAGTGACCGAATTTACGTGAGCGGAGCGAGCGGAGTGAGCGAAGTCAACGGTGCTGGTCATGGACATGTGTAAGCAACTTCATGATCTTTGCTCTACATGAAGTCAAAACGGATGACCGAAAAAGATAATGTAAAAATGCAATACACATTTTAATGTATAAACGATATCATAAACAAAGACTGTTTTAAGGAAATGGAACCAAGTTGTACTGGAGTCATGTCTAGTTTCGCTGTTTATAAGCATATAGATTGTACAAGGTAAATTGTCTGATTGTTTCACGTATGTTACTTGACAAATATATTGTATTTAAGGGCTTTCAATAACGGCTTCAATAAGGCTTTCGAACAAAGAACAGAATTATAGGCCGTTTTCTCATATTTTTTTTTAGAAAAGATATCAAACTTCAATTCAAATAATTCTATAAAAAAGAACAAAAAATCTATTTGTTAAATTGACGACCCGCGTGGCGGAGCGGTTACCATATCGGTCTGACGCGAAATGGGTCCCGGGATCGATTCCCGGCCAGACAGGTATCTGAATGATGAGTTTAGATTCATGTTCTGGGTCTGGGTGTTTGTGTATTCGTCTTTTGTGTGTGCATGGCACCCACGACACAGGAGAAAATCCTACTGTGGAGCTGTCAGTGTAGAATGCGTGTTTTTTTTTAAATCACAAAATCATTGATCCGCAATGATCAAATAACATCAGGTACACTATATGTTGTACTTTCACACCAATTTAAGCCAATTCCCGTGAAAGCGGAAGGTCCATGGCCGTCAGATTTACGCGAGTCTGCTCAAGCGGTCTCAATGTAGTGGAACGTGGCCACGTGAAATATAACCTTGTCTATAGATGGCTGCTTTATTTTTTACTTTTCACTCAATTGCGTCCGGAGGAGGGCTATATTTTTCGAACGCATTACGTATGTCCATTATATGTATTATTATATGTCCACCGCCACACCTATTTCTGGCGTAAAGCATTTCTTGCGTTTCGTTAGAAGGATGCGGTGGCCGGCGCACATCATAAGAGGCGACCATCATAGTCCTCGGGAGTAGCAACGCATCTGTGATTGACTTCAGATGGAACCCATTTTCTGTATGAAGTTGATAACAGATGTCCATAGGCGAAAGTGGCCACTTACCATCAGGTAGACTCCATCCTAGTTTGCTACTTCAGTAAGATAAAAAGTAAAATAAATTATTTTGGCACGCGGTACAGCCCAAACGGTTTGACGAATTGATACGTATCATTAGAACTGATTCAATTTGCAGAGTGACTTCATTTTTAAATATGGCGCCTGCGATTACAGAAAATAGGGGAGAGAGGGACGATTTATCTAAACTAGTTACCCGTCGTAACAGTCGAAATTCAGCCGTAATTTAAATTAAAAAACTAAACTTCATTTTGTCCAAATTTAATTAAATTGTGATAATTTTCAAGTTATTTTGAACGCATGCGTTAAAGGTAAAAAGAGGTTTATCAACTAAACTCCATTTAAAAACAATAGCGGGTATTTTGACTAAGACGTCTGACATTTTTGACGTTACGTGTTTTCATAGTAAGACATTGAATGTTCTATTTCGTTTATTATGTATGTATTTGTGTCAAATGCAAGGTAGTGAGTGTAATGTGTTTTTAGTGATTTTTATTTATGTTTTATGCATTATTTGAAAAAATATTAGCATTGCGCAATCCTTCTCTACATCGACTATAACCGTGCGTAAATTCATACTCCTCCGCCTGCGGCAAGTATCTTAAAAAGAAATCATAACCTTTTGCTTCACGAATTAATATATAGATACCAAAATAAATACCTACTAAGTTGAAACACTACACTTGGCCTTACCAAACTAACTAAACTAGAGTTCTACTTTCAAAATTAACTTTCATTACAACAATGATAGCATTCAGTTTTGAACTCAATAGTACCTTTGTACACAGAATACAGTATTTGATACAAAGTCTAATTTACCTGAAACGACAACGGACCAACTAAATAGAACGCTATCCTGCCATATCATAGCTGATTGTTATTGAGTCTTACGGACTCTATTGAGACATTGCAAACATTGGAATACTATATACTTTTCCGTTTGCCTTTTGAATCATTGTTGGCTATTGACATATGTTTTACAGCGAAAGTTTCCATTATCGAACAATGATTATTTCGTTAATGTAATTTGCGGATGTTGCTGTCAGCTTATTGTTCATTTTGTGTATCTTCATTTATCCCCATTACATTAATTGGTTTTCATAGAATGGATTGTTATTCCAAATAATCAAATATTTACTAACCTGTATAAAACATGATTTAAACTCCGCTATAATTATCTTACTAAATAATGAATGAAATTGTTTGCTTGAATACTAATACATTGTACTAAATGTAAGTAAACGAAATGGTTTTATTTTATGTAGGTCTACGGGACAGTAACAAATCATGTCAGTTATGTTATCTTTTCTTACACTAGCACCTTACATTTTTTATCTAAAACAAATAAAAAAACAATCCTCGACACCAGAAATATAGTAATATCGTCAACCCGTTATTGTTCTACTACTGGGCACGGGTCTTCTCGGAATTAGAGAATTTTGGGATATAGACCATAGCGCTAGCCAAATGCGAATTGGTGGACATGTGTGATAGCGGATTAGCAATTTGGATAGCGGAGGTGTGCCTCCGAGAAAGATCTCGGAGGCACACCTCCGCTATCCAAATTGCTAGATAGTTCTTAAAGTTCCCGAGAGTTCTTAAAAAAAAAAAGATTTTTTTAAGAACTCTCGGGTGTGTAGGCTTCCCCATGATTTTTTCCTTCACCGAAAAGCAGTAATAATTAATTTCTAATACGCACATAAATCAGTAGTTCGTGCCTGAGTTTGAACCTCGGACCTCCCGATTGACAGGGCAAGTTTCAACCATTAGGCTATCTCTGCTCAAATATAGTTAGGTACTTAAATAGTTACAATTTGGAACAGAAACCGAAATCTGTTAGAGCTGTGTGACCTCAGCCTCTCTAAGGAAAAAATCTGAAATCCAGTTTTTATGCAGCATTTTTTTATTTATGCAGTATTTGTCTTTGATATTAATACCAGTTTTTTTCTATATACCTTTTAACTAACAGCTGCATACACTTTCGTCCGATTTCCGAGCAGCTCGACTCGATCCCTGCTAGGTTCATACTGTCGTTTCATATACAAACACATTATGCGAACGCTCGGTCGCGCTTACATGTAGGCGTAGTAGCGAGGTGTTAGGTTTTTATCGTTAGGGAATTTCTTAATTCGGTCGCCGCACTCAAAGCCAGCAACAAAAGCAATGCAAAAGCTTAAAAATAATGATAACAATAATAGGTGTGGCGGTGGTAACTACATGGTCAAACCATTTTCGTTCTACCTAATTAAGTTTTAGATAAAAAGATCTGAAATCGAAACGAGTCAACAGCTCTATTTATTTCAATTATTCAAAATTACGTCTGCATATTTCATCTTATTGTAACATCAACTATCTTTTGTATGCTATTAGAGCATGAGAAATCTCTGCTATAAAATAACTGGTCACACAATGCCGTCTATACAGTTGAAGTAGCCTCAATGCAACGATGTTTATTATGTTGATGGAGATGGCTCTATTGACAGTCTGCAGGTCATGGAAGCTGAGTGATTGGATAGTTTTGTTACACGTTTATTTATGTCCTTTGTTAATAATTACTCATCTTCAAAGAAGGTTTGATTTTTATTTCAAAACAGCTGTACCCTGCACGCGTTGCTACGACATCACAAAAAATACACCAGAAACCTTCGCAAGCTCATGAATAACAACTTTGCTAAAGATCATCACACGATCAAATGAATACTTTACGATTTAATAGAGGACATACAGACAAACATATTTTTTTATATATAAAGACTTTGGACGACATGGAAAAAACTTTCTTTACTGGTTTAACGTTACTGGGTTCAATCTCCGTTCAGACAAGCGTTTAAACTGCTCTTAGTTTAAATTATGTCTATATGTTATGTCTATCTGACGTCCTTTATATATTACTACAGCGTCCACAATGCTCGGAGTTAACAACATAACTTAGTAATAGATACATGTACAAGTAACTTTTGTATCTTTTAGGGCAGCTTTATATATTTATTGAAATATTAATTTTAGTATGTAATCACAAAATTTTACAAATATGTTGTTGCCAGATTTTTTCAGCCTAACTCGATTTAGTCTTACATATATTTTGTATGATATTCAAACTTATTTTTTTATAATTATTAATTATAACAAAATTCAACTATAAACTTCTAATTGATGTACTGCAATGAAATGAAATGTCTTTATTTTTCACAGGCCTACGGAGGCACTTACAAATTGTCAGTTACATATATATTTTTTTTTACACTACCACCGGATCGGAACATGACCTCAACTAAAACTGAAAATGAAAAATAAAGTAACACGTAAATTATACAGTATATATAACAAAAACACTTTCTTAACAAAATATAATAGTATAACTCACTTTCGGTTCTAAAGATACTAACATCATTTTCTCGTTGAATTTCTCATTTACATCTTAATTCAATCCGTACTTAATATTCGGTGTACTTTGAACAAAATTAGGTATAATTTCCTGGCCTTAATTTTAAACTGAAACCCAACCAGTTTGGCCCTTACCACCCAAATTAAACGCAATTAATTAATCCTACATAATAGCTAAAAACCTAATGGAGGCTTAGGATGTCGTGGGGCGGATTACAAGTGATATATTTGGGCAATTGTCCGATTTACATGTGACGGTCCTAAACTAACAAGCTTGACCCGCGATTGATTACCGGCAGAGACTCCCCCCCCTCCCCCTCCCCCCGCCGGCACGCTCGCTAAGCCGCTTGAAATGATCGCAAACACCTTTTTGTGCTCTGTTTACTATTTTTACCCATCTCGAATCTAAATGTAGCTATGTACGGTTAAGTGATTTTTACATTGATTCTTTTTCGTTTTTGCCGTACAGTTATTTGCCTACATGGATCAAAATGAGAGGGTTTAGGCAATAATCCATCGCGTTGGCCAAGTTCGAACCGGTAGATATCTCACACACAACTTTTTATGAGCTCTCCGATTATTATCTTACGATGGATTCCTTTACTGTAAAACTACAATGATCTAATTTTAATGTGGACATAATTTTAGATAAATCAGTAGCCTAAGATTCGAACCTCGGACCCTTTATCCACTTATATTTTGTGAATGCGGCACCGCTGTCTTTTTGAAGAACTATTGCGTTTGAAATAAAGATATACCTGTACAAACACAAATACACATAGACACACACACACATACTCCACGCATACATATGAACAAATGTTTTTTCACACAAAGCATAAACAATTTTTGTATTTCAGTAGTCAACTCCAAATACAAAAGGTCTTTTGAGCTCTATCTGAGATCTAGATCTGAGTTAAGCTAAGTTGCATTTAGTGGTGCCTATCGATAGCCCACTAGCGATAGACAATCGATAGTCTATCGATAGTATCAACATATGACAATACTATTGATAGCTCTTTATGGGCAATACTATTAATTCTAAGGCTACGTACTCACGGAGCGTTTTTGTCCCGTGCCCGCCGCGGTCGCGGAACTGCGGTTTTATTTATAAACTCACGAGACCGCTTATTTGCGCGGTTACGCTGCCGTCGCGGTTGCGATTATCGACCGCAAACGTGACGGGCGAAAACCGCAAGACGGGCGGTTTACCTTCAGTTGAGGTCCTGACTACTGCACTCGCCCGCCAACTGATCGCAGAGCGCGCGGGCGCAAACCGCCGCGGCTGCGGCTGACCGCGGCCCGCGCGGTTCTACAGGTTGCCCGCCGGTGCAGCGGGAGCCGCAAACAACCGCGCGCATCGCGGGCGTTTTCGCCCGCGATGCGCGCGGTTGTTTGCGCGGTTGTATTCGCACACTTGTAGTAGCATTTAACTAAATATTTGCATGGAAACTAAGTTGAATTATATTTTTAAGGATGATGAGTGAGCGGAATGACCGGAGTGAGCGGAATGACCGGAGTGAGCGGAGTGACCAGAATGACCTGAGTGAGCGGAGTGACCAGAATGACCGGAGTGAGTGGAGTGAGCGGAATGACCGGAGTGAGCGGAGTGAGCGGAGTGAGCGGAATGACCGGAGTGAGCGGAATGACCGGAGTGAGCGGAGTGACCAGAATGACCGGAGTGAGTGGAATGACCGGAGTGAGCGGAGTGACCAGAATGCCTAGTTTCGCTGTTTATAAGCATATACACTGTACAAGGTAAATTGTCTGATTGTTTTACGTATGTTACTTGACAAATATATTGTATTTAAGGGCTTTAATAACGGTTTCAATTAAGGCTTTCGAACAAAGAACAGAATTAAGAAAGAAAGAAAGAAAGAAAGAAAGAAAGAAAGAAAGAAAAACATTTATTTCGGTCCATCGACACAAAGACAGAATAAGCACATACATTTAAATTAGAAATTATTATGTTTAAAAGTAACAATATTTGAGATAAAAAAAAAGAAATTAAAAACAAAAATACGCTAAACCTAAAACAATAAAAAAGAAATAAAATGTAACGTTAAAAGACTAACAAAGAAATAAAATAAAAAACAAAATAACATTAATATTATCGATGGGGACCGAAAAAGGGGTTGCACTCAGCCTATGCCGTGGAACCCACGACTGCTGATTTTCAGGAAACCCCTACTCTTTTTTTTTCCGTGTAGTCAGGACAAGTGGTGTGTGCAAATAGAAAGTAATAAATATATATATATATATATCACATTATAATATAAAATACAACTCATACTGTTAATGATATTAAATAATGATAAATAAGTATGTGAACGCAGTTGGATAATAAATAGGAATAGCATAGCAGAGATTAATATACATATATATATGGGGGACTATATAGGGTATAAAGATGTATAATAGGTAAGTATATTTTAAAAGTTATTGCCTGCATATTTTAGAGTGTATTGTATGTGCGTGTGTGAGTGTTTATGCGCCCGCGTGTATGTATGTGTTTGTGTGTGTGTGAGTGCATATGTTTGTGTGTATTTTTATTGTGATTTTTGTAAGTTTAAAAGATATTGCTTGTATTTATTTTTGAAATTACTAATTGTTCTTAAATTCCGAAGCGGTGGAGGAAGATTATTCCAGCACTTCGTAGCACAATAGGTAAAGCTACCACGAAATGCAGCGGTACAATGCGTAGGATAACATAACCTAAAAGTAACAGAGCGGGTTTGGTGAGTAGTATTATAATATTTAGACCATTGTATTTTGCTATATAGATATGGTGGCAACTTATATTTTACTACGCCGAACAGTATAGTAGCAAAATGAAGATGCCTCCTGTGCTTCATTTTTAATATGTTTGCGTTGTTAATATAAGGTGAAACGTGTGCTCGAGGTGGTACATAGAAACAATATCTTATACATGCATTTTGCACTCGCTGTATCAAATTCTTAGATCGTGCTAAAAGTCGCGGGCCCATTACAGCATCGGCATAGTTTAGTTTGGAAAGTACCATTGCTTCACACAACTTAATCCTCAAATCGGTGCCTATAAAGTTCCTTATCCTGTAAAGTATTTTAAGTCTATAGAAACAATTACGTGCTACACTCAGAGTATGGTTTTCGAAGCGCAAGGACTGGTCTAATAATATTCCCAAATTACGCGCCTCTGAGACTCTTTGGACAGACTTACCACTTACAAATACTTCGGGATCATTTGCAACAATTTTTTTTACCGTCTTGTTGGAACCTATAATGAGATATTTGAACCTATAATGAATTATAGGCTGTTTTCTTATATTTTTTTATAGAAAAGATATCAAACTTCAACTCAAATAAAAAAGAACAAAAAATCTATTTGTTAAATTGACGACCCGCGTAGCGGAGCGGTTACCACATCGGTCTGATGCGAAATGGGTCCCGGGTTCGATTCCCGGCAAGACAGGTATCGGAATGATGAGTTTAGATTCATGTTCTGGGTCTGGGTGTTTGTGTATTCGTCTTTTGTGTGTGCATGGCACCCACGACACAGGAGAAAATCCTACTGTGGGGCTATGAGTGTAGAAAGCGTGTTTTGATCCGCAATGACCAAATAACATCAGGTACACTGTATGATCTTTACTTTCACACCAATTTAAGCCAATTCCCGTGAAAGCGGAAGGTCCATGGCCGTCAGATTTACGCAAGTCTGCTCAAGCGTTCTCAATGTAGTGGAACGTGGCCACGTGAGATATAACCTTGTCTCTAGATGGCTGCTTTATTTTATACTTTTCACTCAATTGGGTCCGGAGGAGGGCTATATTTTTCGAACGCATTACGTATGTCCATTATATGTATTATTATATGTCCACCGCCACACCTATTTCTAGCGTAAAGCATTTCTTGCGTTTCGTTAGAAGGATGCGGTGGCCGGCACACTTTCATAAGAGGCGACCATCATAGTCCTCGGGAATAGCAACGCATCTGTGATTGACTTCAGATGGAACCCATTTTCTGTATGAAGTTGATTACAGATGTCCTTGAGCGGCAGTGGCCACTTACCATCAGGTAGACTGCATGCTCATTTGCTACTTCAGACAGGTAAAAAGTAAAATAAATTATTTAGGCACGCGGTACGTACAGCCCAAATGGTTAGACGGATTGAAGCGTATCATTAGAGCTGATTCAATTTGCAGAGTGACATCATTTTTAAATATGGCGCCTGCGATTAGAGAAAACAGGAGAGAGAGGGACGATTTATCTAAACTAGTTACCCATCGCAACAGTCGAAATTCAGCCGTAATTTACATTAAAAAACTAAACTTCATGTTGTCTAAATTTAATTAAATTGTAATAATTTTCAAGTTATTTTGAACGCATACGTTAAAAGTAATAAGAGGTTTATTGCATATAACTAAACTGCATTTAAAAACAATAGCGGGTATTTTAACTAAGACGTCTGACATTTTTGACGTTACGTGTTTTCATAGTAAGACATTGAATGTTCTATTTCGTTTAGTATGTATATCTTTGTGTCAAATGCAAGGTAATGAGTGTAATGTGGTTTTAGTTGATTATATGTAAGTTTATGCGTTATTTGAAAAAATATTAGCATTGCGCAATTCTTCTCTACATCAACTATAACTGTGCGTAATTTCATACTCCTCCGCCTGCGGCAAGTATCTTAAAAAGAAATCATAAGCTTTTGCTTCACGTATTAATATATAGATACCAAAATAAATACCTACTAAGTTGAAACACTACACTTGTCCTTACCAAACTCTAACTAAACTACAGCTCTACTTTCAAAATTAACTTTCATTACAACAATGATAGCATTCAGTTTTGAACTCAATAGTACCTTTGTACACAGAATACAGTATTTGATACAAAGTGTCTAATTTACTTGAAACGACAGCGGACCAACTAAATAGAACGCTATCCTGCCATATCATAGTAGATTGTTATTTAGTCTTACGGACTCTATTGAGACATTGCAAACATTGAAAAACTATATACTTTTCCGTTTGCCTTTTGAATCATTGTTGGCTATTGACATATGTTTTACAGCGAAAGTTTCCATTATCGAACAATGATTATTTCGTTAATGTAATTTGCGGATGTTGCTGTCAGCTTATTGTTCATTTTGTGTATCTTCATTTATCCCCATTACATTAATTGGTTTTCATAGAATGGACTGTTATTCGAAATAATGAAATATTTAGTAACCTGTATAAACCATTATTAAACCTCTGCTATAATTATTCCATTAAATAATGAAAAGAATTGTTTGCTTAAATACGAGTCAATATACTCGTATTTAAGCTTACTAAATGTAAGGAAATGAAACGGTTTTATTTTGTAAAGATCTACGGGGAAGTAACTAATCATGTCAGTTGCCTTATCTTTTCTTACACTATCACCTTACGTTTTTTTTTTATCTAAAACAATAATAAAACCAAATTATGTGGCAGTGATATATTATGATAACTGTCCATCTATCCTCCACACCGTAAATACAGTTATGTCGTCAATCCATTATTGTCCCACTGCTGGGCCTAGGTCTTCTCTCGGAATGAGAGAGTGTTGGGTCATAGACCATTGCGCTGGCCAAGTGCGAATTGGTGGACTTCACACACCTCCGAGATCTTTTTTTAAGAACTCTCGGGTGTGAAGGTTTCCCCACAATTTTTTCCTTCACGAAAAGCAGTGATAATTAATTTCTAATACGCACGTAAATCAGTGGTGCGTGCCTAGGTTTGAACCTCGGACGAAGACCTCACAGAAGGTGCGGTGAGTGTATTCGCTCACCAGGGATGGGCCTGAAATCAGGACTCCGGTTGTGTTCCGTTGGAAAGATCCCGGGGTCCCCCGCACAGCGGTGAGAACGGCCACCAAGGGGGTTTTAGTGCGGTAAGTATCCTGACGTCCATAAACGGCAGTGACCACATAAATCAGGTGAACTGCTTGCATGCTACTTCAATCGTATAGAAGCAGCCGTAGGAGCCAGTACCCGACGCCATAGGAGCAACGCGCGTTATTTGGGATTGTTATCGCACTAAAACTCCCCTGGTAGCCGTCCTCAGTGCTGCGTGGAGGACTCCGGGATCTCCAACGGAACACAAAAGTCGCTTGGCCGGACGGTTCGTGCTCCCACTGTACCCGCCCGCGACCCCGGACTCCTCTGTTAGTCGCCTCTTACGACAGGCAGGGGATACCGTAGCCCTGGTCACGGAACTACCGGGACAGTGGGGGTTGGTACCCACCCGGACGAATTTTCGTTCTATCTGAGTTTTAGATAAAAAGATCTGTTCTATTTATTTCAATTATTCAAAATTACGTCTGCATATTTCATCGTATTGTAACATCAACTATCTTTTGTATGCTATTAGAGCATGAGTAATTTCTGCTATAAAATAGCTGGTCATACAATGTCGTCTATACAGTTGAAGTAGCCTCAATGCAACGATGTTTATTATGTAGATGGAGATGGCTCTATTGACAGCCGGCAGGTCATGGAAGCTGAGTGATTGGATAGTCTGCCTTATTGTTTTGTTACACGTTTATTTATATCCTTTGTTAATAATTACTCATCTTCAAAGAAGGTTTGATTTTTATTTCAAAAAAGCTGTACCCTGCACGCGTTGCTACGACATCATAAAAAATACACCAGAAACCTTCGCAAGCTCATAAATAACAACTTCGCTAAAGATTATTATATGATCAAATGAATAATTTACGATTCTATTGAGGATATACAGACAAACATTTATTCTTATATATATCGGCGCGACACCGCGTATTTATGAAAAACACGTCGCCGATAATAATTATTTTAGTTAATTTAAAGATCGAAAATTGTTTGTTTATTGAATTAGCAACATTTAATGATTTTTAGAATTGTAATTTAGTTTACCCTCCATAAATTTGTTATTGTCACACCACCAAACATTGTTATAAAAAGGCGAGCGAACGCCGGTAGAAACAGAATTTCTTGTTTAACTCCATTCTTGAAATCTTCAAGAATGGAGAATAATGAAGACACCTCGACCATCCTGACGTCACACTCCACGCTATCACTTCGTTATATATTTTATAAAAATAAAGACTTTGGACGACATGGACAATAGAGCTTTCTTTAATGGTTTAACGTTACTGGGTTCAACCGTTTAGGCAAGCGTTTAAACTGCTCTTGGTTTATGTTATGTCTATATGTTATGTCTATTTGACGTCCTTTATATATTACTACAGCGTCCATAATGCTCGGAGGTAACAACATACGTTAGTAATAGATATATGTACAAATAACTTATATATATTTTTTTAGGACAGCATATATATTTATTTAAATGTTAACTTTAGTATGTAATCATTTTACAAATAGGTTTTTGCCAGTTTTTTTTCAGCCTAACTCATTTTTTTCTTACATATTTTGTGTGATATTTGAACTTATTCTTCTATAAATATTAATTATAACAAAATTCAATACTTTCTATAAATTAATAATTAGTATACTAAAAACAAAAAATTTTTGACAAAAAAATATCCACCGACTTCCATGCCACAAAAAAGTTAAAAATAATTTAAATATATTTTAGTTTAAAACATACTCAGTACTTAGGACATAGTCCTGAAGTCGGTGCTCGACATATTTCGCTGGACGACGGTAACTATGTCCTATATGAGCACCGACTTCAGAACTATGTCCTAAGTACTGAGTATGTTTTAAACTAAAATATATTTAAATTATTTTTAACTTTTTTGTGGCATGGAAGTCGGTGGATATTTTTTTGTCAAAAATTTTTTATTTCATGCTTTTTAGTGACGATATTCATCTATTTGTATTAAAATAAAATCGCTAAGTTTGCTTTGTGCATACACATATGCAAACATTAAATAAACATCAACATAAAATAACAAATTAAACATAAGCTTAGACACAACATACAACACTATCAATTCATACGAACTGAACGTTATATTAAATTTTTATTTTATCATTAATTTTTTTGTCAAAATTTTTTTATTTCATTTGAAGGTCAAAACTTTCATCTTGTGTCTTTGCTTAGTAATTTTAATACATACCCGTAAGCACCAAATAGCCAACTCCTATGGTTTAGGCTTGCAGTATTCTGCATCATCAGAATTGAGGAGTTGAAGGTCAAATTTTTCATCTTATATTTCTGCTCAGTAATCTTATAACATATACGTAAGCACCAAATGGCTTACTCTTGTGGTTTTGGCTTGAAGTACCCCTGCATCATCAGGGTTGAGGAGTTGAAGGTCAAATTTTTGTCCCATGAATTTGCTTATCAATTCCATTATATATTCGTAAACATCAAATGACCAACTTTTATAGTTCAGGCTAGCAGTACCCCTGCATCATCAGGATTGAAGAGTTGAAGGTCAAATTTTTCATAGTAAATACCTACTTAGTAATTTTATTCTATATTTTACTCAATTGGACTTCTGCAGCTAAGGTTCGGCAGACTATCACTAATTTTATTATTTTGCTCCAAAAAGTTTAAGATCCTATGATTAGAACCTTATCAAACTCTTATCAGACTACCCCTGAAGTACATCCTTTCTAATAAAAAAAGAATCATCAAAATCGGTTGGCGGGATATTGAGTTATTCATACATTTATCGGGCACATTGAAAATGCAAATTTAAGACTTATGCGTTTTTCTTATAGATGCCCTTGTCAAAAAAATATTAAAAAAAAATGGGACCCTATGACACGCACTACCTTTCAAATAAAAAAAAAATCATCTAAATCGGTTCACCCAGTCCGGAGAAATGAGGTAACAAATATAAAAAAAAAAAAAAAAAAAATACAGACGAATTGATAACCTCCTCCTTTTTGGAAGTCGGTTAAAAAATAGAGTAATGACAAAATTATACAGTATATATAACAAAAACACTCTCATAACAAAATAAATAATAGTATAACTCACTTTCGGTTCTCAAGATACTAACATCATTTTCTCGTTGAATTTCTCATTTTACATCTTAATTCAATCCGTACTTAATATTCGGTGTACTTTGAACAAAATTAGATATAATTTTCAGGCCTTAATTTCAAACTGAAACCCAACCAATTTGGCCCTTACCACCCAAATTAAACGCAATTAATTAATCCTACATAATAGCTAAAAACCTAATGGAGGCTTAGGATGTCGTGGGGCGGATTACAAGTGATATATTTGGGCAATTGTCCGATTTACATGTGACGGTCCTAAACTAACAAGCTTGACCCGCGATTGATTACCGGCAGACTCCCCCCCCCCCCCCCCCGCCGACACGCTCGCTAAGCCGCTTGAAATGATCGCAAACACCTTTTTGTGCTCTGTTTACTATTTTTACCCATCTTGAATCTAAATGTAGCTATGAACGTTTAAGTGATTTTTACATTGATTTTTTTTCGTTTTTGCCGCACAGTTATTTGCATACAAAGGCCGGAGTACAATGAGAGGGTTTTAGGCAATAATCCATAGCGGTTGTCAAGCTTGAACCGGTAGATATCTCACACACAACGTTTTTTGAGCTCTCCGATGTGTAGATTATCTTACAATGGATTCCTTCACTGTAAAACTACAATAATCTACTTTTAATGTGGACAAAATTTTTGATAAATCAGTGGCCTGAGATTCGAAACACGGGCCCTCTATCCACTTATATTTTGTGAATGCGACACCGCTGTCTTTCAGAAGAACTATTGCGTTTAAAATAAACATATACCCGTACAAACACAAATACACATAAACACACACACTCCACGCATACATATGAACAAACGTTTTTTCGCACAAAGCATAGATTTTTGTATTTCTTTAATAAACTTCAAATACAGTTAAAGGTTCTTTTGAGCTCTGTCTGAGATCTAGATCTGAGTTAAGCTAAGTTGCATTTAGTGTTGCCTATCGATAGCCCACTATCGATAGACAATCGATAGTCTATCGATAGTTATAGTAAAAACAATAGTATCGAAGTATATCAACATATGACAATACTATCGATACTATCGATAGCTCTTTATGGGCAATACTATTGATTCTAACAAGACTATCAACAGTTTTACGTTTCCATCCATCCATCAGCCCTTTGAGGTCCACTGCTGGACATAGGTCTCCCCTAAATGACGCCACTCTAACCGGTCCTGTGCCTTCTGAATCCAACGGTTTCCCGCTGTCTTCTTCAGGTCATCGGTCCACCTGGTGAGGGGGACATTACGTTTATCGCCAATAAAAACAAAAAACTATCGATAGCATCGATTGTTTTGAACTATCGATAGTTAGCCATGTTTCGATACTATTGTAGTCTCATTGAAAGTATTGTAAGTTATGGAGTACGAATAAACATTTGTTATTTATAAGTACTAGAGGTTTTGGGCTCCGATGACAGAGAAAATGTTATTTTTTTAAGTTAAGGAGGTTTTACAATAGTATTGCTAGAATCAATAGTATTACACATAAAGAGCTATCGATACTATCGATAGTAGTATTGATATCCTGATTAGTTTTCGAGGGCAACTATCGATGGTTCTGCAACACTAGTTGCATTTGTCTCTGCTGTAACATTATCAGTAATGTTGTAACCAAAATACAACATTGAGTAACATTGTTTCTAAACAAAGACAATCGTGTTACATAACCCTTACGTTGATGCACAGCCCTAGTGCATCGGGTCCCAGCTAGCTACCTGAGGAGCTGACGAAGCACCTAGAACGTTCCCACATATCGTGACAATGGACATCATCCCGAGCTCTTACATCGACTCGGACTCACCCCTTTAGTTTTAAGTTAAAATGTAGGTGTAATTTTTAACTAATCTAACCTAACCTAACCTACCTTTGATGCACAGCCCTAGTGCATCGCGTTCTATCCAGCAACCCGAGGAGCTAACGCAGCACCTAGAACGTTCCCACATATCGTGGGTTTAGTCTAAATTAAATTTTAAGCATGGCAAAACCATGCTTAAAATTTAATTTAGACACAGACACAGATGTTTCCCACCCCTTCGTTTTGAAATAAAATTCGTAAAGCAGATTAGCAATATTTACAGTAGGAGTTATTTATTCCGTTTGACGTTTCTGACCCAAATGGAAAACATGCTTTTCGTTTCCGCCTACATCGCCCCAAAACACGATGAACGAATTATGCAAATACATTAAATTGTTTGAAATAGCTCACATTTCCCCATGACGACGTATACATTTTCATTAAGAGCTGTATATTATAACTCCTATATAATGTTACCCGGGGGTCCAGTTATACCCAAACTCTGACTTATTAATTTTTATCTTGTTTTTTATTCGCTTTTAAGGTTTATGGATACTAATGTTTTAGAGTATATTTTGCACGTTATTTATTTATTGTATCATTGACAACCTTCCTTTTATCATTATTTTAGTATATACATGTATAATTATGATAATGTAAGAAATCTCCAATAACACCTACCCACGATAAAAATGTAGTAAGTACTAGGGGTGTGCGAATATTTCAAAATTACGAATTATTCGATTCCAAACTCGAATTGTTACATTAAGAAATTAATTACTTAAATGGTGCAATACATAGATATTTATCAAATATTCTTCTTGGCTAGTCACTGAAGACTAAAACAAATTCCCGCCTTCCGAAGTTTCGAATTAAAAATAATTCGAACAATTCGCTTTGTTTGAATTATTTGAAATTCGAACATTGTCTAATTATTCGTTTTTTGTTTCGAATATTCGATATTTATAGAATTATTAGATTGTGTTCAAAATTTCGGTCGAATTCCGAATTATTCGATTTATATTTTGAATTGAATAATAACATTTAATTCGATTCAATTCAAGCGGTGTTCGCACACCTGTACTAGATACTTAATCTATTTTAAGTTCTATTTTAGATGATGAAAAAATGATGTTAACATAATTTGTTGAACTAAAACAAAAATCTATTATAAGAAGCTTTTACTGTATACGTGTTTATAAATTATTTAAATGGCTTCAAAAATATATCTTCTAATGGAGTTGGTCTTTCGACATTAAAAAGCACGGTTTAAGTAAATATGATAAATAAAGACTAAGAATACTCCTTGATTTGCATGAAATAAATTAAGAAACGTAATGTTTGTGATCTAAATGTCAGTGAATTTTATAAAATACTAGTAGAATCCCGCAGCTTCGCCCGCGTTGTCCCGTGGGAATAGGATATTTTTCCATAGTATAACGTAGCCTATATGTTAATCCAGAGTGTCTGTCAGCTAACACCTTACCAAATTTTATGAAAATCGCACCAGCCGTTTACACGTGAAGTAACAAGCATACACTCACAAACTATCGTCTTTATAATATAAATATGATATTAAACAACTATTATCAACCAATAATTATGCTGGATATCGTCTTAGGATCAATATGATTTAGGTCATTACTACGCATGTCAAATGCGGACAAGTCTATCTTACTATTATTAATTTCGTTTCGATGGAAGGGTATGGTTGCCGGCACACTTTTAAATGAGGCGACCATCATAGTCCTAGGGAGAAACAACGCATCTGTGGTTGACTTCAACAAATCTGTCCTCCTTGACATTGCAATGCCAATTATTCATGCACACACTAATAAATATTATACCACCTAGTCCGTAAGCATGATGAGCAATAAATGATTATGATTACTTAAATATATATAAAAACTATTTTAATCTACGAACGTATGGTTCTAATGATACATCCCCGATGACGATTCTCGATGTTCACGAGAAACGATATGTTAGAAAAACAGTCTGTGCAACCTGTGAGATAATTATAACAATGTTAACTGGAAGAGAAAATAAACTCTGTGGAGGAACAAGAAGTTTCTCTCGGTTTTTGCTTTCTTTTCCCCGGCACCTAATTAACGGAAATAAACTTTGAGCGCCGCTGGAATATAGTTCTGAAACGAAACGAAGTTCTTTAAAATAAATTAACTCGCTGGAAATAATATATTGTGGTTAGCGTTTATTTGTTTAGTTGAAAGTATGTTGATTGTGCCATTGAAAATGTAAGCAATAATAACTTATTCAAGTAACTTTATTTGTCTTTATTCTTGTTTCTAAATTGCTCGCTGCTCTAAGGAAGTCAAAATCACCCTTTTCAAAGCTTACTGTCAGAGCTTCTATACGGGTCATCTATTGGTCAACTACACCAGAAAGCAAATAGATGCCCTACGTATACAATACAATAACATTTTTAGGATGGTGTTGGGACTCCCTCGATTTTGTAGTGCCTCAGACATGTTCGCGCAGAACCGAACGGGTGGTTTTGCTGCGATCCTGCGTAAGAAAACTGCAGCTCTGATGAGTACTATAAGGGCAAGTCGCAATACCATACTAAGAATTGTAGCTGAAGATTGTGGAGCCTTAATGTGGCGTAGTTTTGTGAGATGGGTAGTTAAGACATATTCCAGGCCACGTAAATGTAATGTGCACAATTATTATTTACTATTATTACTAAATCGAATATATGGAATTTATGACTATTGAATTTATTGATCTAATTAATTTGTTAAATAATTATGTGGTAATTTCTACTAACAGTAGGTTGTTACCAACAAATGGATCCTGGTTATCTAATTAATAAATGAATTTGAATTTTGAATTTAAATTTTAATAAATTTATAATAACAGTTTATGATAACAATTTGATTTGATGTTATGTGATTAATATTTTTTGTGAAAGTAGCGATCGAGCATGCAGTCCGCCTGATAGCAAGTGGCTAGTGCCGTTAATGGATATCAATATAATCTGTCCATCTATCACATGAGGACTTGGCTTTGAGGTCCACTGCTGGAAATAGGTCTCCCCTGAATGGTACTACTCCAAATATATTACTAATATTTTACACAATGTTTTTCTTGATCGTTAAAGCAAATGACAATTAATTACAAATGTTTCATGTGTTTGAATGGAAACACAATAAAGGATTTGAACCTCGGTCCCCAAAATTAAAAAGCAAAGTTTCAGTCCTAGCGGTTATGACTTATCACTAAGGGCCGGCGCACATATGGCGGGAGCGCAGCGCAGAGCGTGCCCGCGAAATTTTCTATACGAATCACACACTAGCCGAAATTCGCGCAAATTACTGCGCGTCGTGCGCGCGCGGTCGCGCTCCTGTGTGCTAACTTTCGCATGTGGGCGCTTCCATGCTCCTCAGAAATAAATTGCTGGTATTTAATTTTGGATATTATTTCTAAAGGGACAATGACGATAATAGTTTGACAGTGAAAATGCTCTGCGCTGCGCTCCGTCATATGTGCGCTGGCCCTAAATATCACCTATTCGCTTATTCTTGGTAGATAGACAACTGGTTCTGTTCAGAGGTTATAAATAATTGCTCCACCTTACAGCCTTGGCCTTCACATTATTCAAAACTTGAATAAAATGACTAAGTGCCGAGCATTATCCGATCTCAGCGTAAGAACAATTACAGCAATCTCAACTAAGTGGGGACAGTTCCGCACCAGTCTTGCGGACTAGTATTGATGACAGTTGAAAACTACGCACCTGGGGACGGTTAAACTGTTAACTAACCAACGTGGATTTAGGACGATAACACCTCGATTAACCATTATAAATCCTGTTCATACTGAGTTATGGGCTAAAAGCTTAAATTAAGTATAGTTGTACTGACTTATATATAGTTTGAAGGTGATATTTTTTTGAAACGAAGTTCCTTATCGCGCGTTGCGGAGGCTAGACGGAAAAATTCAAACGAAAAGTTGTCACGACACTTTTTGCTGTAGTGTAATAAGCCGCGCGGCGTTATCATGTTTCTCTGTATGACTCTCTCTCTCTCTCTCTCTCTCTCATAGTCGTCAACCCATTATTGTCCCACTGCTGGGCACGGGTCTTCTCTTAGAACGAGAGAATATTAGGAATAGAATATCCACCGCGCTGGCCAAGTGCGAATTGGTGGACGTCTCTCTCATAGAAAGCAAGCCTTTTCAAGCAGCATTTTCGTTTCGTTTTTCTATTTTTCTTTGAACAGTGTATTGTCGCGACGATTATTTTTGTTTGTTTTTTATACAGGTTTTTTGTACATAATAAATAATAACAATAATAATAAAATATATTATTTTATAGCTCAGGAGAAATTGTTACAATTCCTTCACTAATTAATCGAAAGAAACTTCGTTCCATCCGTCTGTCCCTTGACACCTCTCAACTTTTTTTACTTTGATTTATGCCTATCAACATAAATGTCAGATGCTGCAGTGTCTAGTTTTACAAGGTGTTGTAAGGAAGACACACTGTTCCAAGGCGTTTCAAGTTTGACTTGCAAGTCAAGTAAGACTAGGGAGCGGCCGTGTTTTGACAGTCTCAGTTTGGAACTTATGATAATACAAGTTGGAAAAACTTAAGTGATTACTGGTAACAAGATCTTTTCATGAGTTCTACGTGAAATTAATGCAGAATCAATGAGCAAGCAAGTGATTGTACAATATAAACATTCATACGGAATAAAATTCCGTCGTACTTATTGTTGGCCCAAAAAACATGAAATTGAAACAACAGCGTTTGCACAAGACGAGTTGTAATCGAAGATTTCACAAAATATAGTCCTGATCCACAGACAAAAGAAACAAAACTAAATACTCATCAAAATGCACGGAACATTGGCTAGAACGAGGGTCGCGGTAATGCCGGTGGCTCAGCAGAACTTTGAACTTAATAGCAGCTACTCAAGCCAACTTCAGGAAGCGCCCGAATTCCGCAGATGCCATACTCGTAGTTACCGTCTCGAGACAGTGAAGTTATTTCCACCTTCATCGTTAACGGTATGCTGACGACTTTTCCCTTTAATTGACTTGTTCCTCTTGTAAATGCAAGTTAAAAAAAACGCTTTCTACACTCATAGCCCCACAGTAGGATTTCCTCCTGAATCGTGGGTACCATGGATACAAAGACGAATACACAAACACCCAGACCTAGAACAAGAATCTAAACTCATTATTCAGATACCTGTCTGGCCGGGAATCGAACCCGGGACCCACTGCGTGTCAGACGGGTATAGTAACGGTCACGGGTCGTCAATAGATAGAAGTATGTATACAGTGAACTACTTTAACGGGTAACACAGTAAGTTATATACCCATATAATAAAAAATCCGCATGTCTGTATTTGTTTTGTGCATCATATCATAATTCATCATACTTCATACTAATATTATAAAGGCGAAAGTTTGTGGGTGTGTATGTTTGTTACTTCTTCATGTGTAGAGAGCTGGAGTGATTTTTATAAAATTTGTTAGGGAGTTAGCTGATACTCTGGATTAACATATAGATCCTACTCCCACGGGACAATCGATACATTGATTTTTTTAACGTGGGCGAAGCTGCGGCGTTCAGCTAGTGTGATTATATTTGCAAAAAATAGAGGACTGTGACACCCACGGACATCTGTAATTAACTTCATACAGAACATGGGCTCCATCTGAATTCAATCACAGATGCGTTGCTGCTCCCGAGGACTATGATGGTCGCTTGATGTAAAAGCGTGCCGGCAATCACACCCGTCCATCGAAACGCAAGAAATTCTTCACGCCAAAAAGAGGTATGGCGGTGGTACTTCCCCGGTCGAACTACACTGGTTCTACCACCTTGAAAAATATATAAATATTCACTTCATATTAATGTTGGTACAGACATCAATATTGGCTACCTCTTATTGTATTGTAAATTTAGCCCATCTGACCTTTGAGATTGAATATTATCCAAAAGAAACCTTACAAAAAGTTTCAGGGTATCAAAAGATATCCTGCTTTTTAATATCAGGAATTTAGGAAAAAATATGAATATCCATCCAGTGTCCAGCAATTCGCACTTCGCTTTTTTTTTTTGTTCTCGAGGGGGAAACCTTCAAAAGGTACCCGACGCCGTGGGAGCAACGCAGGGTTATGTGGGATTTTTACCGCACTAAAACCCCCCCGGTGGCTGTCCTCGGCTATAAAGAAGACTCCGGGTACTCGGTCCGACCGCAACCGGAATCCTCTGAGCGCGTTGCCCCATCGGGCTACGCGGGCTACTACGGCTATCGCACTTGGCCTACGCGGTGGACTATGGCCTATAACTCACTCATTCTGAAAGAAGAACCGTGCCCAGCAGTGGGACAATAATGGGTTGATGACGTGAATATCCAACGTTTTCAAGTTATCCATACATTGTAATTGCAGTCAAACTTTGATAACCTTGTTTTTAAACGAACTAACACATTTTTAACCGACTTCCAAAAAGGAGGAGGTTATCAATTCGTCTGTATTTTTTTTTTTTTTTTTTTTATATTTGTTACCTCATTTCTCCGGACTGGGTGAACCGATTTAGATGATTTTTTTTTTATTTGAAAGGTAGTGCGTGTCATAGGGTCCCATTTTTTTTTAGTATTTTTTTGACTAGGGCATCCATAAGAAAAACGCATAAGTCTTAAATTTGCATTTTCAATGTACGCGATAAATGTATGAATAACTCAATATCCCGCCAACCGATTTTGATGATTCTTTTTTTAAAGAGTTTGATAAGGTTCTAATCATAGGATCTTCAACTTTTTGGAGCAAAATAATAAAATTAGTGATAGTCGGCCGAACCTTAGCTGGAGAAGTCCAATTGAGTAAAATATAGAATAAAATTACTATGTAGGTATTTACTATGAAAAATTTGACCTTCAACTCTTCAATCCTGATGATGCAGGGGTACTGCTAGCCTGAACTATAAAAGTTGGTCGTTTGATGTTTGCGAATATATAATGAAATTGTTAAGCAAATTCATGGGACAAAAATTTGACCTTCAACTCCTCAACCCTGATGATGCAGGGGTACTTAAAGCCAAAACCATAGGAATAAGCCATTTGGTGCTTACGTATATGTTATAAGATTACTGAGCAAAAACATAAGATGAAAAATTTGACCTTCAACTCCTCAACCCTGATGATGGAGGGGTACTTCAATCCTAAACCATAGAAGTTGGCAATTTGGTGCTTACGGTTATGTAAAGAAAATACTAAGCAAAAATATAAAATCAAAAATTTGACCTTCAACTCCTCAACCCTGATGATGAAGGGGTACTTCAATCCTAAACCATAGGAGTTGGCAATTTGGTGCTTACGGTTATGTAAAAATAATACTAAGCAGAGGCACAAAATTAAAATTTTGACCTTCAACTCCTCGACCCTGATGATGAAGGGGTACTTCAATTCTAAACCATAGGAGTTGGCAATTTGGTGCTTACGGGTATGTAAAAATAATACCAAACAGAGGCACAAAATTAAAATTTTGACCTTCAACTCCTAAACCCTGATGATGCAGGGTACTGCAAGCCTGAGCCATAGAAGTTAGCCACCTGGTACTAACGTATATGTTATAAGATTACTAAGCAACAATATAAGATGAAAAATTTGACCTTCAACTCCTCAACCCTGATGATGGAGGGGTACTTCCAGAGGGGGCGCCCTGTTTGTATGAATTGTAAAAGTGTTTTATGTTTAATTTTTGTGAATATGTAGATGCACAAAGCAAACTTAGAGGCTTTATTTAAATACAAACATAAAAATATAGTCACTAAAAAGTGTAAAATAAAAACTTTTTAACAAAAAATATCTACCGACTTCCATGTCACAAAAAAGTAAAAAATAATTTAAATATATTTTGGTCTAGAACATACTCAGTACTTAGTACATAGTTCTGAAGTCGGTGCTCATATAGGACGTAGTTACCGTCGTCCAGCGAAATATGTCGAGCACCGACTTCAGGACTATGTACTAAGTACTGAGTATGTTCTAGACCAAAATATATTTAAATTATTTTTTACTTTTTTGTGACATGGAAGTCGGTAGATATTTTTTGTTAAAAAGTTTTTATAATATTCAACGAGTACTCACGATATGCGGTTTTTAAATTCCTTTTCGCCGATATTTCGACCCAGTTGCACGAATCGTGTTCGCAACCGAATCTGGCCGTGGCTACAATCATAAATATTATGAGTACCCATTAAATATTAAAATGTAATATTTTTTTATATACCCATTAAGAAATAAAGAGTTACTTATCGATGGATCCATTCTTCCATTCCATCCACTCCACCAGGTTGAGAGACGACCTGAAGAAGACGATAAAAAACCATTGAATTTAGAAGGCACAGGCCCGGTAGAAGTCATCCCTGTAGTTTCGGGATTAGGGCTACGGCATCCAAAGGCAACTAAAAGGGGCTTCCTGGGATTGCGGGCGGCTAGGGTGGGAGCTCGAACCGTTCGGTGGACGATCTCGGGAAGGACGGCGGTATATAGACGCGGAAGGCGAGCTAGGACGGTGGGCCCACCCGGACATCTTTGAGGAGTCTCCTTTATAGCGCCGAGGATGACCCTGCGTCGCGCCTACGGCGTCGGGTACCTTTTGAAGGTTTCCTCCTCGAGCACAAAAAAAGGTAGAAGGAGCGTCCAGCAGTGGATCTCGAAAAGCCGACGGATGGATCGATTCATCATAAAATTACATACTCTAATATTTCAAAAAAAATTATTCGCATCACAACTACGATGACTCTAGTACCTAAAAGTGAAATCGTTACATTACCAGTTACCGCAAACATTTACATTGCACTTTCAAGCGATATTAAAACGGTTTTTGCTCGTAAAAAGGAAAGTGATAATAACCACCGCGGCGCCAACCTGATATGTAAGTGATTACATCTTTACGATCTTATTTCTTTTGATACCTTTATCATAATTATCGATTTATGGAAATGAAGGTGTATTTGTTTAATAACGGCGATTATGGGTGACTAGCTTATTTTCGCAACTCCGTCTGTTTGGATAACGATTACTGTCATAATGTGTTAATACAAGTCATAAGCTAACTATGAACCTATTTTAATTGAAATGCGATCTATAGTTTATGTGTGAAAGAGTAACAAACACACATGCATCCTCACAAACTTTCACATTCCTAAGGTTAACAAGAAATAAGATAAATTAGATAAGACATACTTACAGGAATACTTGTCACTGAAAAAGAATTTAATAAGGCATACAAGAGTTTACACGTAATCATTAGCAGCCAAGTGCGGATTGCATAAAATATACATAAAATATTCTAAAAACACATTACACATACTAGCTTGCATTTGCCACAAACACATACCTATATAATAAATGAAATAGAACATTTAAAGTCTTACGACGTTCTAGTTTGCGACCAAAAATGAGAGAAATGTTTCTTTCATAGTTCATATTTTGTATAGAGTCAACCATTTTGGAGCATATTTCACCATTTTACTGTGCATATCTGCATGCATATTTTAGCATTTTGATAGTGCATATAATCCGATGTCTAATAATAATAGTATGTTATAGTTAACTAGGTTATTTCCGCGGTATGGCCCGCTTCGGTCACGTCTACCGGGTAAGGACTGTCCTATTTGTTAATCTACCTTATAAACTATGTATGTGCCACATTTAACCGAAATCCGACCGGTGGTGTTGGCGTAAAAAAATAAGAAATACACTAATATCCTAACAGTCACACCTAAAAATATTGTAATATTAAATAATTGAATTTAAATATATTTATTATGTTTAAAGTTACGAATTTAAATTGTAATTAGGTGTAACTCAAAACACAACTTAAAATATATTAGTAGGGCAGGATACTGGAGCTAACTTTTGTTACCCATGTAAAAACAAGATGGTAAATAAAAAAAAAAAAAAAAGATATACAAAGAAAAAAGACAAACCCACTGAGTTTCTTGCTGGATCTTCTCAGTTGAGGTCGTGTTCCGATCCAGTGGTAGTGTAAAAAATATATATAAATGTAACTGACAATTTGTAAGCGCCACCGAAGGCCTATGCAAAATAAAGACATTTCATTATTATTTTCATTTCAACTTTGTATAAATGAAAATATTACTACCTAGTGTTTTATGCTACAATTAGGTATGTTTTCCTTTTTATACCTAAACCTAACAATAAGACAGGCCGACTAACTGTTGAAAAGTAGTCACCGTTGTCTATGGACATTTGGAACACCAGAAAAGTCGCCAATCCCTGCCTTGAAGAAGAGCTCTTACACACATTTCTAAGAGAATCATGTTATAACACTCCAGGAATACCTCAGAAGGAAGTTCATTCCACATCTTTCACGTCCATGACACAAACAAACGTATAACCCGAAGCGTAAAGACCGCCACAAATCCAGTTAAAATACTTTTAGGCTCTAATACTTTTAGGCTACATATACGTATGTAAACAGACATCGATCGAGCGGAGGTGAGGGCGCACGAAACATTCCCGCATCATTCAGGCTTTGAGTTATGTGCGCGATACAACCGCGGTGGTTCAAGTTATAAGCGACGCGATGGAACCTAATATTGGTAATATTAACAAGTTCTAGATACATAGCCTATACTACGTTTGTCTTTAGTGCCGTGGGTGCCATGTGCATATATAACAAACATAACAATCATTGAGCAGTGATAGCCTAATGGTTGAAACTTGCCCTCTCGATCGGGAGGTCCGAGGTTCAAACCCAGGCACGCACCACTGATTTATGTGCGTATTAGAAATTAATTATCACTGCTCTTCGGCGAAGGAAAACATCGTGAGGAAACCTACACACCCGAGAGTTCTTTAAAAAAAAAAAGTTCTCGGAGGTGTGTGAAGTCCACCAATTCGCACTTGGCCAGCGCGGTGGACTATGGCCTAAACTCTCTCATTCTGAGAGAAGACCCGTGTCCAGCAGTAGGCCTATAATGGGTTTATGATGATGAATAATCATTATTTAAATACCTGTTTAGCCGGTAATCGAACCCGGAACCCACTGCGTGTCAGATCGATAAGGGACCGCTTCGCCATATGGGTAATCGTATATAAATACATTTTCCAATCATAGTCCTAAGCTACGATTCTTTTATAAGTATTCTATGTCATTGGCACAACACAACACAAACCCTAAAAAATCAGAACAAAGTCTAAATTCATCATTCTGATTTCTGTCTGGCCGGGAATCGAACGCGAAACCCACTTATCATCGGTACCGCCACCGCTCCGCCATACGGGTCATCCCCCATCACAACTTTGTTACAACAGTAGTTTTGTTGTTTTTGTTGGATTTTTTTATCTGATTGGAGTAGCAAACGATCTCACAGTCCACCTGATGGTAAGTGGTCATTGCCACCCATGAACATTTGTAAGCAACTTCGAATAGAACATTGGTTCTATCTGAAGTCAATCACAGGTGCGTTGCTACTCCCGAGGACTATGATGGTCGCCTCATATAAAACTGTACCGGCAACCACATCCTTCAAACGAGACGCAAGAAATGCTTCACGCTACAAATAGGTGTGAATGAGTGTGGTAAGAATCGTAGAATTATCATAACCACCTAATGTATAGATGGTAGACAAAAGTGCATGAAACAAGATGATTAAATCAGTCACTAATATTATATTAAAACTCTGTTCTATTTGAATATGTTGTCAGGTATCTGTCCCAAAAAATAAAACAAAAATACCATGTAAGAGCTTCTGACTCGGTGAAGTAAATTGTATGCGAGAATAAGCTATGACAAAATTTAATAAAACCCAAATGACAAACGACGACGGTCTTGTAGGAAATATTCCACACCCGGCGAAACTCGTGGAATTTGTTTACGCTAGACGATCATAGTTAACTTAATTACAGAAATGGCTTTTATTAAACACTAGCTCTTACCCGCGGCTTCGATCGCATTAGCATTTGATAGCGTGATTCAGAACTTGCAAATGAATTTTACTAACGCCATCTATTAACAACGTCTGGAACGAATATGTATCAACTAACAAAACATCGATTTTCACATGGGAATGAGAGAGCGCGGTAAAAAGTAGCTTACTTCACTCTCCGCCCTCCTTTCTCCCAGCATAATAATATAAACCATATCACAATAGCTATGTGGTGAAGTGAAAGAGGAACAAACAAACACACCTTCACTTTTATAATATTAGTATAGACTAGCTGAACCCCGCAGCTTCGCCCGACTGTCTATCGACTATCACATGGGAATAAGATATTTTCCCATACTAAAAAGTAGCCTATGTAGTATGGTAATGCCATATAATGAGGGTCAGCTAACTTACTGCCAAATTTTATGAAAATCGCTCCAGCCATTTAGACGTGAAGAAGTAACAAACACACACACTTACTAACTTTCGCCTTTATAATATTAGTATGACTAGTATGATTAGTATGATTTAATAAAATATTTTTAAACCAAATCTTGAAAACAAGCAGTACCCATGTTTCAAAACTGAAAAGTTGAAAAGTTGTGTCCGAATTATTAAATTACATTATGCGTGATATGGTTCCTTATAAAAAATAAAAATTAGGTTATGCCCTTCCTTTTGAGATATCTCTAAAGCGTTGTAGCATGGGACATGGTAAATAATCTTCGTCCCTTCACAGCCAGCGATGCTTTGGCTCCTCTAATGTAGCAAATGTCCATAAACAACGATGAAAAATTCACATTAGATAACTCGTCTGCCTTCACTACATGGTATGAATCAAAGTCGCTTCCCGCTGTCTGTCCCTACGTATACTTAAATCTGTAAAACTACTGTACAGATTTTAATGCAGTTTTTTTTAATAGATAGAGTAATTCAAGAGGAGAGTTTACATGTAAGATACATGCATAATATAGTGGAGGAACAGTGATAATTTTAGATTGTGACTTTTAGGCGGAACGAAATTCGCCGGGTCAAATAGTATGAAGAGAAATTAACTGTACTTAACAGGAAACTTTAACAGTGCAATCTTAAGTAAAAAAACAATTTGAATAAAACCATTTGTCGCTCCAGTGCGTGGCCACTACCACCAAATATTTGCCTAATGACAGCAGTATGGTAAGGAAGACTATTCTTATTCGAGGTATTCTAAGTCAGTCGTTGATTAGACACTGATCCAATCAGTTTGATTACAGATGCCCAAAGGCGGGAGTTGCGATTTCATCAGATGCAGCATATCTATTAGGTGTCCTTGTCCCTGTAGTTCCGGGATCAGAATAGGGCTACAGCATAAAGACTAGACGGAGCGGTGGGCTCAGCCACCCATCTAGGAGGAGCCCGATGGGGCAACGCGCTCAGAGGATTTCGGTTGCGGTCGTGCGGTAGGTTAGTGCGGTAAAAATCCCACATAGCCCTGCGTCGCTTCCACGGCGTTTAGTACCTTTTGAAGGTTTCCCCTCGATAACAAAAAAAGGTATCTCTCTCTTTAAAACATCCTAATTTAAATGCTACAAAACATTTGAATGTACTTAGTATTCAAATCGCTACCTCTTGAATATTAGATTGGCAGCAACCATCCAATACAGTTAAATAGGAAGCCCATTAATTACCAATACTACGAACTTCATACAATTACAACCAAATACGACTGCGCCGAATTCCAGTAATGTTTGATTGGGTTACTCCCGTAAATTCTCTCCAACTACCTAAAACCTATAGACAATATTTGAAACATATTTTTGTGTAAAAGAATAATCTTTGGTATATCTTTCTTAATAATATTATAAGTGATTGATGATTTCTTAGTTGCTCTTTCGCACAAAAACTACAAATCGCATGGTAGACGTAATCTAAAAAAAACCGTAGCCGCGGACGTAATCTTAAAATTTATAGTGACAGCTTTAATTAAAAATCACTCAATCAATTAATACATAAGCTTAATACATATATTGTCAACCCATTATTGTCCCACTGCTGGGCACGGATCTTCTCTCGGAATGAGAAATTTATAGGCCATAGTCCACCGCGCTGGCCAAGTGCGATTTGGTGGACTTCACATACCTACGAGAACTTTTTTTTAAAGAACTCTCGGGTGTGTAGGTTTCCTCACGATGTTTTCCTTCAACAATAAAGCAATGATAATTAATTTCTAATACGCGCATGAATCAGTGATGCGTGCCTAGGTTTGAACCTCGGACCTCCCGATTGAGAGGGCATGTATCAACCATTAGAATATCACTCCTCTTGCACTGCTCTGCAGGGGATACCGTACCCCAATTCAAGAACTGTAACTTTAAGAACCTAAACTAAATGAACCTAAAAGAACCTAAACTATACTGCCAAAATCAGTGCTGGGGTTTAATCTCAGCGTTTACTGAGCTCCGGCGCCTATTTCATGGACTTTTGCTGCAGCACATTTTAATTAAAAAATAGATAAATAATTTTAATACTTTTTCTTGTTGTTTTGTGTTTTTGAATATACCAACTTATGTTAAATGTTTTGTAAATCTATTTTGTGTTGTCTTAACTTATGAAATAAATGTTTTATCTTTCTATCCATGTGAACACAGCGTATGGTTTCGTTAGTTTTGAGTGAAAGCAGGCACGAGTGTGTATCAGTAATATCAGGTTTTTGTGTCACGGCAGTAGAGCGACTTTGGGGTTACGTTACTGATTGCAGAGCTATGACATTTCCTCTTATGAAACCTTATGCCACAGATTAGGAGTTCGGATTGATTTAATAGCGGACATTATTTTCTTATTAGGGAAGCCACTACTAGGGCTTTGTATTAATTAGGATTAATTAAAAGAGATTTATTTATTTATTTTTGACCTGAAGAAGACAGTGAGAAACCGTTGGATTCAGAGGGCACAGGACCGGTTGGATAGGCGCCATTTAGGGGAGGCCTACGTCCACCAGTGGACATCAAAGGACTGATGGATGGATGGATGGAAAATAGATTAAAAAACGGTTAAAAACAAACGATGATTATATACATATAATCATCGTTTGTTTTTAACTTCAAAAAGGAGAAGGTTCTCAATTCGACCGGTATATATATATATATATATATATATATTTATGTATGTACAACGATTACTCCGCCGTTAGTGGACCGATTTTAATTATTATTTTTTTATTGTGTAGAGAAAAGCTGCGAATTGGTCCCACGTTATTCCGCCATATTCCGCTGGATCATGACGAAACCACATGTGTCCTATGTGAGCGCCGACTTCGGAACTACTACTAAGAACCTACTGTGTATGCTCTAAACCAACATGTACTTAGATTATTTTTTTACTTTTTTGTTGCATGGAGGTCGGTTGTATTTTTTGTTTAAAATTTTTTTTGAAGTTAAGTTAAAATTATGTTTGCAGTTCAGTTGAATACCGATTTTGTTATTATTATGCTTTAAAAATTTAAAAACTTAAATTTACGTCATTCATATCACAAACGACAAGACCAAGATAATGGATAAAAAGCTTACAAGTAGCTGAGGAGATTAGAAATTATTTTAACTTTATTATACTAACATGTGGAATATTCTGGAGCAACCTAATGGGTTCCGAAGGTCGATTGGATTATCATGTAGAGCATAAAAGATCCATTAGCTAAAGTGTACAATGTCAACAAAACATGTCATATGAAGCAAGATGCCAAGCGAAATGGACTGAGTAACTCTTGTTTTAGTTATTAGTGCTAAAGAAAATAGACACAAAACCCTTAAATAGAAGTAAGGTTGAATATCGTTAAAATACCTACTACATATACTATATTTTATTCAAATTACTTATATAACGGAGTGGTAGCGTGAAATGTGACGTCAGGAAGGCCATGAGTCTTCATTACTGTCCATTCTTGAAGATTTCAAGTAAAACACAGGAGTAAATTTCTTCGATTTATTCACAATAGAGGAGGTCCGATCGCTTCGGTGGTTAAACAAGAAATCTTTTTCTACCGGCGTTCGCTCGCCTTTTTATAACAATGTTTGCTGATTGACCATAACAAATTTATGGAGGGTAAACTAAATTACAATTCTAAAAATCATTAAATGTTGGTAATCTAATAAACAAACAACTTTCGATCTTTAAAGTAACTAAAATAATTATTATCGGCGACGTGATTTTCATAAATACGCGGCGTCGCGCCGACATATATTTTATTTATTTATTTAGGAAACAAACGATTACATAATTCACAATATTAGTTTAATAAGGAGATACATAGATCAGTGAAGTTTCCACTTGTTACTAATACATTACTAGTGCAAAAAAATATAAAAAGGAGCAGTAAGTTAAAATTGCAAAGAAATTAAAAAAAAATAGCAATATAAATATTGAAAAATAAATTCTGCATAATAATATTTGAATAGAAACAATCTGTATATAGAAAAAGAGAAGCAAAATAACAGAGCATGCTTGAGTACATCATCAATCTTTTATTGACCCACTGCTGGGCACGGACCTTCTAGCAGAGTGAGATAGTTTTAGTTTACAATCCAATGTATTAGCCAAGTACTAATTGGTGAACTACACTCACCCTTAAGAATTATTTTAGAGAAATTCAAGGGCCGAGGTTTCCTAAGAATGTATTCCTTTAAAGGTACAGCTATGATCATTAATTTCTAATACGCCCAGAAGCTTAAAAAAATCAACAGTGCGTGCCTAATATTCGAATCTGGGACCCTCAATTGAGGTTGAGCTTAAGCCATGGCTATCATAGTGCATAATGATCAAAATCAATAAGTGTATAAAAACAAACAAGAGTAACCTCGAGGTATATTGAGATATTGGAGGAATGACGCAAAAATAGAAATGAAACTCATGTATGCATATATGTTTCGTAGTTCCGGGATCAGAATAGGGCTACGGTATCCCCTGCTTGTCGTAAAAGGGGACTAAAAGGGGCTTCCGGGACTGCGGGCGGCTAGAGTGGGAGCTTGAACCGTTCAGCCAGGTGATCCCGGAAGGACGGCGGTACATGGGGTTGCATACCGTCGTAAAGACTAGACGGTGCGGTGGGCTCGGCCGCCCATCTGGGAGGAGCCCGATTGGGCAACGTGTTCAGAGAATTCCGGTTGCGTTCCTTTTGAGATCCTGGAGTCCTCTTCTTTGTACGGCCACAGGGGCAGATTTAGTGCGGTTAAAATCCCACATAACCCTGCGTCGTTGCGTGCGTCGAAAGTTTCCCCCTCGAAAAAAATGCATATATGTTACGTTTGGACATAACTCGTTTTCTCTTTCCCCACATAATGGACACGAAATTTTGAACTGTGGAACAAAAGCCTTCAAGGTAAAAATGTACAACGGCTTAGCGAATGCAAGTTTGCTGGCAGCGGTCGCTGGCGCCGCTCCAGACGGCACGTTGTCATCACCGGTTGTATCCGAACGACCGGTGTACATCTCAAGTGGCCTTTGTCTAATAAATATAAAATGTGACTATAAGGTAAGATAAAACATGTTTAGGAATTTTATAACAAAACTAGCTCTTACCTGCGGCTTCGCCAGCACGTTCGAAGGGAATTAACATTTGCATTTGGTAGCGTGATTCAGAACTTGCTAATGAATTTTACGCAGTCTATTAACAACGTCTGGAACTACTAAATATGTATAAACTAACAAAACATTGATATTCTCATGGGAAAGAGAGAGCGAAAGTAGCCTACGTCACTCTACGCCCTCCTAACTATCTCCCAGCATATAAACCATATCATATGATAGTTATGTGGCGACGTGAAAGAAGAACAAACAAACACACTTTCACATTTATAATATTGACAGGTCTTAAGTTATAATTATTTCTATGATGTTTTCAATTTATTATTGTGTATTTTTTCTTTTGATTTGTGATGTATCTGAGTTAGTGTAATTGGACTTGATGGCCGTTCTAGCTAACTATAAATAAATAAGTAAATAAATAATATTAGTATGGATAGTATGAACAGTATGGATATTAATTATTATACTGGAAATATTTATATTTATCAGGTGGTACAATGAAACTGGATTGACAGGGGAGGTACCACCGCCACAGTGTGAAGCTGTTCTTGCGTGTCAGTGAAAGGGTGTGACTATGTTAGTCCTCGGGAGTAGCAACGCATCTGTAATTGACTTCAGATAGAACACCTGTTACAATTAGAAGAATAGAATGCTTATATTTAAAAAGTATAAGCCATTCAAATGGAATGCAATCCACCATACACATACACACTTCGTTTGTAACGTCCAACATTTAATACACAGCATATCTTTTCTATACTAATATTATAAAGCTGAAGAGTTTGTTTGTTTGTTTGAACGCACTAATCTCAGGAACTACTTGTTGTACTAGACCATTTATCGAGGAAGGCTTTAGGCTATATATATATATATATATATATATATATATATATATATATATATATATATATAACGCGAGTGAAACCGCGGGAACTGCTAGCATAATATAAAAAGGATAGGAAAAAACTATTCGGTTTCTTATTTAGTGGGTAGCAACACTTTTATTGCTTTACGTTATATTTATATTTATAGAGCAGTGATAGCCTAATGGTTGAAATTTGCCCTCTCGATCGAGAGGTCCGAGGTTCAAACCCAGTGATTTTTTCTAAAATTATGTGCGTATTAGAAATTAATTATCACTGCTTTTCGGTGAAGGAAAACATCGTGAGGAAACCTACACACCCGAGAGTTCTTAAAAAAAGTTCTTGGAGGCTTGTGAAGTCCACCAATTCGCACTTGGCCAGCGATGTGGACTATGGCCTAAAGACTCTCATACTGAGAAATGACCCTTGCCCAGCAGTAGGACAATAATGGGTTGAAGCGTTATATCTAGCCTACCAATTTCAAAACAACACGACTCTTTATTACTTTTAGAATTCCAGCACACGTTTTTATCGAAAAATTTTAGCTATAATTATACGGACCCTTAAAATTTTTATGAATTAAACGATTCATCATCGCGTTCCTTCAAGCGATAGGCCTCATTCGTAAACAAGTCACGGTTTGAAATAAGCATTAATGAACGAACGAGCCATCACGTGAAAAGCGCCGATATCTGTAGCGCGGACCAAATTAATGGAACGAAAAGAAATGCCTACAGTAATTTGTACGTCCTTTTATGTTTCATGAAAAGGTGAAGTCCATTGTGGAGGCACAATGCCGGCTGATACACCCTGCCTACCTGATAACCGGTATTGGTACAGTGAAAGGAGATCCGTAAGATGTGAGGCCCTTTGGAAAATTGTTGCTCTCATTTATCTGACGAGATTTTTACTTTTTGTTTTTTATTTTATTTTTGAATGACTGTAAAGGACATGGTACATTCGAAGTGGATTTTCACAAAGTAATGCGTAGTTCCAGTAATTTTTTTCTGCTATTTATATTTGGTTCACTTTACCGTTGGTACCTTTTATCCAAATGGTTACGGCAAACTCCAATTTCAAGTCAAATTCGTAATCAACATGTTAAAATGCAAATTGGATTATCGCAATAGATAGTTTTACTCTGAATCATATAGTTTTTTTTTTAAGTTTAGGATATAATTGCAACCATATTCATTGGCTAACAACAGCAACAATAGCTGCATACTAATTTAACTGTACTGTGGCATTAGTCCCATCCTATTATCCAACCCACAAAGGATTCAGATTGAAGATTGTTTTTGATTTGCGGAAATAGAAATTGTAATGTGAGAGGAAAATTAAATGTTCTTTTCATTATGACAAAGTCAACATGTTTTAAACCGTTGTTGAAATATAAGACAAATCCACGTGAAAGTGATTTCACATATCCATAAGGTTCAATAGCCTTATGAATTTAACCTTACAAGTCATTCTACAATTATATATAAATACTTGGCCGCTTTTAATATTTTTTTGAGAAATATTGTTTATTGATTTTGTAATCTACGTCATAACACAACTTCTCTATATTATAGCCAATTTGATATACAATACTAATAAGTATAGTTAGCAGTGTTTGTCATCTCACTACTTTATATGTCATTTTATGTCACTTAAGTGAATTCCCAAGCGTTGTTTTTGATATATTGTCTTACAATAATGTGTGATTATGTGTTATAATATGAGAAAAGAATGTTAACCTTTTAAAAAATGTTAAATTGCCTACGCTATCGTATTGGGTGTCACCTGTAAAGATAGACGTAAGTCTGTATAAATACATAAATAAATAAATAATAATAATATGTATTCGACCTTCAAAAGTAACTGGGCTTATATTAAGATATCAAATTAAATCTATACGAAAAAATCAATCACGAACCTAACTTTTAACGCAGACAGAGCCAAGGCGCCTTTCGCATAGTATCGAAAAAATAAGAATTTCTCTCTTATTTCTCATTCTGAAAGCTTTACGCGTTATGTTTTCAAAGCCTTTTCTAGCTTTGTAAGGCATTGGCAGTTTCAATAAAGCGGACCCTACTAAATCATGCCAGGATTCAGATTCGAGATTCATAAGACGAGCGCGTGTTATTGGGCGGTTCTGACATTATAAGTTTTTGTACGAACCTCGAATAAGTAAGGCTGCCATAGATTCTAATAGCTTGGATGCTATAGATGCGGGAATATTACCTTTTTTTATTACGAGAATCTCGTAAAATGATACCAATATTCTGGGACGGTAACAATCAATGATCATGTATAGTAAACCTAATCCTACCAACGGGCCAACTTTTACAACAATAATGATATAGAAAACTACATTAGGGTTATTGTAGGAAAACAGCCTAAAAACACGCTTTCTACACTCATAGCCCCTCACTCGGATTTTCTCCTGTGTCGTTGGTACCATGGACACATAAAAGACGAATACACAAATACCCAGACCCAGAGCAGGAATCTAAACTCATCATTCAGATACCGGGAATCGAACCCGGAACCCATTGCGCGTCAGACCGGTATGGTAATCGCTCGGCCACGCGGGTCTTCAATATTAATAGAGTCTTAATATTTTCTAAATATTTATCGGTGGCGAAAACGGTGAAACTAGAATAGATAATTACTAAAATTAAAAAAACCGACCTAACTATAATGGCCAAATTATTTTTAGTCATTAATAGAATATCACTCTTGTTCGCAAATTATTGACGTAAGAAAATTCATAAATTGAATACATATTGACTTGTTCGCACGAAATATATGTAAGCACACATGAAATTGTTTCACCGGAACAAATATAGAGCATGAAATGTAAATAAAAGGAAAGAAATACTTAAATCTTAATTGTATTACAAAAATACTGACAGAATGAGGACATTAAATATGTATATTTTATGAAATCGCGGTAAAATCGCGTCGCGCGTCGCTTATGGTCTGGGATCCGCCTTCCATTTTACCACTGAATACTAAAAAGCTAGTTTTGAAAGCTTCCATGAGACGCCCAACTTCTTCTATGACAATTACTCTTGATTGTAGAAGCTAAAGGAAGACATTGGAAATGAGACGCGCTCCAAAAAATATTTAAATCTGATCATTGCTCTAGAATCTAGATTGATCTTGAGAATACCTACTCTTTATTGTATGTAATTAAAAAACGGTTAGGAAAAAATATATGTCGGTGCGACACCGCATATTTATGAAAAACACGTCGCCGATAATAATTATTTTAGTTAGTTTAAAGATCGAAAATTGTTTGTTTATTGAATTACCAACATTTAATGATTTTTAGAATTGTAATTTAGTTCACCCTCCATAAATTTATTATTGTCACACCACCAAACATTGTTATAAAAAGGCGAGCGAACGCCGGTAGAAAGAATTATTCTTGTTTAGCCGTCGAAGCGATCACACCTCCTCAATTGTGAATAAATCGAAGAAGTTTACTGCTGTGTTTTACTTGAAATCTTCAAGAATGAATAATAATGAAGACTTCTAGCCATCCTGATGTCTCACGTCAATTTCTCTTTGATATATATATAATATCTTTAAAAATTATTGGATTATATGTATTGAAATCGATTTGTCAAAGTTGTTTTTTTATGTTCTTGATCTAACAGTTTTTATTATTTGTTCATTTTAAAATTAAAGTAGCAAACTAGCGCAGAGTACGCCTGAGTAAGTGGTCACCGCCGTCATGGACATTTGTTATATCGTCAACCCATTATTGTTCCACTGCTGGGCACGCGAATTTTGGTATTTTTCTCGGAATGACAGAGTTTTAGGCCATAGTCCACTGCGCTGGCCAAGTGCGAATTGGTGGACTTCACACACCTCCGAGAACTTTTTTTTCGAAAGAACTCTCGGGTTTCCTCACGATGTTTTGCTTCACCGAAAAGCAGTGATAATTAATTTCTAATACGAACATAAATCAGTGGTGGCGTGCCTGGGTTTGAACCTCGAACCTCCCGCTTGATAAGGCCAGTTTTATCCATTAGGCTGTCTACGCTCTATGAACATTTGTGAACAACTTCTGAGTAACCAAGATGTTCGTCTTATAATCAGAAAGCGAGCTGGCAACCTGACCGTCCATCTAAACTCAATAAATGCTTCACAAACCACACCAGTTCTACTAAGTTTTATTTATATATAACGAAGTGAATGTGTGATGCGTCAGGAAGGCAAGGAGTCTTCATTACTGTCCATTCTTGAAGATTTCAAGTAAAACACAGGAGTAAACTTCTTCGATTTATTCACACTTGAGGAGGTCCGATCGCTTCGTCGGTTAAACAATAATCTTTTTCTACCGGCAGGCGCTCGCCTTTTTATAGCAAGTTTGGTGAGGTGTAAATTATAATTCTAAAAATCACTAATGTTGCTAATTTAGTAAACAAACAATTTTAAATCTTTAATGTAACTAAAATAATTATTTTCGGCGACGTGTTTTTCATAAATACGCGGTGTCCCGCCGACATATATATTTCTTTAAAGTGTATCTGTTTCTTACATTTCTATAACAGAACGCTAAGTCTAGTCAAGTCTATTGTGAAATCCAGACGAATCCAATATTTCCACAATATTAACAGAACAATAGAATAGCTCTTAAGAGAACGTGATTTTGAGAGATTTTTCCAACACAATAAGAGAAAAATATATTGAATACGTGATTTTAAAGAGAATTCTTTTTGAGAACATCTCTCGCATGAATTGGGAATATGTTAATAGATATATTACGACATATGTATTTGTATAACCTAAAATACTGTAACTATAATAAATTCTCTCGTCAACCCATTATTGTCCCACTGCTGGGCACGGGTCTTCTCTCAGAATGAGAGAGTTAAGGCCATAGTCCACCGCGCTGGCCAAGTGCGAATTGGTGGACTATAACTTATAATAAATTATTATTACATAAAACAAGATATCATTAAGAAAACAAAAACCCGACTTCTGAAACTAAAATATGCAGACGGGTATTTTTTGAATAATTCATTTAATTTAAATCTTTTTAGAAGTATCGTGTCAAAATAGTAATATTTTTGGAATTCTATTAGTAGTCTATTTGATAGCTTTCATTTGATACATATACCTATTATAATGATAATGTAATTATATAGGTGGTGTCTTGTTTCGTCCCTGTAGTTCCGGGATCAGAATAGGGCTACGGCCACCCGTCCCTGTCGTAAGAGGCGACTAAAAGGGGCTTCCGGGGTTGCAGGCGGCTAGAGTGGGAGCTCGAACCGTTCGGTCAGGCGATCCCAGGAAGGACGGCGGTATAAGTGGTAAAGACTAGACGGAGCAGTGGGCCCAGCCACCCATCTGGGAGGAATCCGATGGGGCAACGCGCTCAGAGGATTCCGGTTGCGGTCGGACCGAGTTCCCGGAGTCCTCTTTATAGCGCCGAAGACGGCCACCGGAGGGGTTTTAGTGCGGAAAAATCCCACATAACCCAGCGTCGCTCCCACAGCGTCGGGTACCTTTTGAAGGTTTCCCCCTCGAGAACAAAAAAAAAGGTCTTGTTCCTCTTAAGACCCACCCGTTGAGAGACACCAGAGAGTTCGCTAAGCATGGTGTTGAGGTGCTCTATCGACTGCACCATGATGACTATGTCGTCTGCGAATCGAAGGTAAGTGATATATTCTTCATCGATGTTGATGCCGAATCCTTATTACCACTGGATTCAGATGACTCAGGACCGGTTGAAGTGAGGCAGATTAGGGGAGGACTTTCAAAGGCTGATGGATGTAATGATAATTAAAAACATTCTCTGGGTCCCTTCGAATGATACGTCAAATATTACACACAAATCGTTCGTACAATACAATTCGGCTATAGCGCAATGCATGGAACGCATAAAAATGGATATCCATACAAACATACATATTAATACGTATGTACACATACCCTCCTACAAAAACTACCCTCCTTCGACGCAGTCGAATAAAAACTATAAAAACACTATAAATATTCTTCTTGAGAACGAGGTAAAGGAAATAGTTTAGAAAAATATACTGTTACTTTAGCAAAATTTTACACAACATTTAAGCTGGAGCGCTAATTAATGCAAAATACAAGTAAAAAGTTCGAAAACGTGTTTTACTTTGATAATTTCGCTGCATTTTCTTTTAGAGCTAAATCGCTGCTTGACATTAATCCGGCCAGCGGTGAAAGCGCTATTTTTGCTCATTTTGTCAACAGTTTAATTAATTTTGTTTTTGCTTAATTTAGCGGCTCTTGTTTTAAATGTGGGACAGGGGCATTTTTTGTTAAAGAACTATCGTATGTGTAATGTTTGCAGAGTTTGTATGTTGCTATAATCGCCGTATCAGTGGCTTGCAGTCATTGGACATTTTTGTGTCGCAATTCTACCTTCCATGATGTTTAAGGAATTTTTGCTGCTTGTATGAGACGGTCACCAAGACACCTGAATCTTTTGTTTGAGTTTATTAAGTTTGGTGTTCAAAACAATAACTGTTTTCGTCTAAATTTTTTTTTGTTTTTTTTTTTCGAGGGAGAAACCTTCAGAAGCTAACCTAACCTAACATTGCAATATAACTTACAAGGTATAACAGAAGACGAAAACGTGCTATGTACATTTCTATGTATGGATTATGATTTAAAAATGATTGTTTTGAGGCATCGGAATAAACTCGAAGCGAAAGCACTGCTTAACCAAAGTCAGTAAACTTTGAAGGTGGTAGAACCCGTATAGTTCGACCGCGGAGATACCACCGCCACACCTATTTCCAAAGTAAAGCATTCATTGCGTTTCGATGGAAGGGTGTGGTTGTCGGCACATTTTATATGAGGTGACCATCCAACTCCTCGGGAGTAGCAACGCATCTGTGATTGACTTCAGATAGAACCTATGTTAGAGATGTCCATGCTCGTTTTGCTACTTCATTATAATAAAAAAAACTCTTTCTCTTTGAAAAAGATTTAGGCCATAAACCATGGTGCTGGCTGAGTGCAAATTGATAGAATTCATCCACTTTTGAAAAAAAAACTTTTAGAGAGGTCTCGCGTGTGTAAGTTTCCTTACGATGTTTACTTTCACCATGAAGCAGTAATAACCAGTTTATATGTTCTTAACTTTAGAAACATCATTCGAATCTTGGACCATCGTTGGCGAGTTGAACCCATGAGAATATATCACTTCTCTATATGCTCTAAAATTTCTTTAGGAACCCTCTATTTTCATATATTTTCGAAGAAAACGAAATCTCATAGACTATATCCTAACAGAAAGTTATTTCATCTAATTCTCTGGACCGTTGTTGCATATCTGTTCGATTCAATGGAGATTGATAACAGATCTTCAGCTCCCATTGCATAGTGACCCTTGTTATCATGTCTTAAGGTCCCTTTTCCTGATGAATGGTGATGATATAACTGCACCGAAATGTTGGTTCGGTTTGTGATTTCAAAATTTATCGTTAATGAAATTTGAGATCGTGTTTCTTGGAAAATGTACGATCTATTAGGTACTAATTTGAGCAGTGATAGCCTAATAGTTGAAACTCGAATTTGTCCATGGGCGGCAATTTTCACTTACCATCAGATATACTGGTAGATTACTAGGTTCTTTAATATTATAGTCGAAATTCGACCGTAATTTAAATCAAAATCTAAACTTAATATTGTCCAAAGTAGCACGAATATTTCTGATATTAAATTAAATTGTATCAATTTTCAAGTTATTTTGAACACACCAGTTAAAGGTAAAAAGAGGTTAATTAACTTAGCTTCATTTAAAAGCAATAGCGGGTATTTTGACAAAGACTTTTGACATTTTTGACATTATGTATTTTCATAGTAAGACATTGAATGCTCTATTTCGTTTATATATGTGTTTGTGTCAAAGGTAGTGTGTTTAATGTGTTTTTAGTTGATTTTACGTATGTTAAATTCATTAGTTGAAAAATATTTTAGTATTCCGTAATCCTTTTCTACATCAACTTTAACCGTGCGTAATTTCATACTCCTCCGTCTGCGGCAAGTATGTTAAAAACGCATCACAAGTTTTTGCTTTCCGTGTTAATCTGGGGGCACGGCAGTGCCCCCGCCAGAACAAGTTGTGAGATCCGTGTAATACCGTGTAATATTGATATGGTCGTTTTAAGATGTTCTTAGATTAGAATATTACGTAACAAGTTAAGACAGAAAGTCTCTTAAGCAGGGACTGAATAAATTAATAATCGACTTGGTATTACAAGGATCTCACAACTTTTTTCGGTAGAAAAACTGAGTTGCGAGACTTGGATTTTTTTAAGTATTGATTTTTATTGCATATATTAGTTACTAGCTATTAGAAAATTAATACCGACTTCAAAGTAATAAACTTGTCTCAATTATCAAATGTGCTTAAAATCTGTAATTACAGAAATGAGGTCTAGAACATTTGCCCTTAACCATTTAGTAAGTTCATTAGCATCACGTAAAATAATAGTTTAGTGCGCCCGCTGCCACCCATCTGCTCAGACAATACCCTTCGTCTATAATTTCACAAATTCATCTAAAAGCGAAGCAACCTACATATTGTGTACAACTATAATTTTGAGTATCAAATGCCACATCGGTATAGCTCTTTGTATCTAAAATTCGCTCAACTATTCAGTTACAATTAATATGGGATCCTACAGCCATACAAGTACTCTTATATTGTAAAATCGAAACGTTATTTGTTTAATAAATACGGATTGGAAAATGTAATTTGGAAATTTGGGAAGTTAATACGTGATTTAAATATTATATTACAATAAACAATCAAATGGAATTTATCGGGTTGGTACGTATGTATGATCCACTTGAGTGACCAGTATGAGTTTATGAAGTTTATTTAACAATAATTGTTAACGTTTTCGTGCATCATTAAAAAGCACATTTCAAGATACTAGTTACCCGCAACGGTCGAAATTCAACTGTATATTGTCGAAAGTTGCACAATTGTTTCTCAAATTAAATTAATCTTTACTAATTTTAAAGTTATTTTAAATACACGCGAAAGGTAAAAAGAGTTTTAATTGACTAAGCTATATTAAAAAGAAATAACGGGTATTTTGATAGAGACATCTGACATTTTTGATGTTATGTGTTTTCATAGTGACAATCAGAGTTTTATTTCGTTTAATTATGTGTTTGTGTCAAATGCATCATAGTGTGCGTAATGTGTTTTAGGTGATTTTATATATGTTTCATGCATTATTTGAAGAAAATATTAGCATTGCGTAATCCTTCTCTACGTCAAATATAACCGTGCGTAATTTCATACTCCTATGTCCGTATCTTAAAACGGATCACAAGTTTTGTTTCACGTATTAATACATAGATAGCCGAAAACGAAAGAATAAACGTTCAATGTACGTTATGGGCGAAAACCTAAACAATTAATTATTGAAACGTAAACTAAACTCTTACTAAGAGAAGGACGGAAGGGGAAACTCGTACTAACTACCTATGATCTACCGAAATATTTTAGCTTTTAGTACAATATCTACATAATAGTCAATTTGTACATAAGTCTACATGTTAGCGTAAAACGATTTAAATAGATAGAACACTACGCAACAAACGAATACTCCATCCACACATTGTAGTCCATACTTCTAACCCGTTATTTGAATTAATTCGTACAAAGTTAACCTGTTTATCTGTCCGCGAACAGTTCGATCGCCACACGACCCCGTTCCGAGCTACAACTCCACGCAAACGCAGCAAAAATACGCTACAGCGGGCGCAAAGCGGGCGCAGATTAATATTAAATGTTTTTGTTCCGAATCGCCCTACTGCCGCGCAAATTGGATTTGCGTATTCAGTGCGCCATGTCATCGATTTAATGTTTTCCAGATTCAATTTACTGCGCTATTTACGAGCACTCCTCTGGTGTTTAATGGATAAACATGGTCGTTCAAACCAAATACACTTTAGTGACGTTTCGCCGCAGCGACTGACTAGCTTTTTCACGTTCGTTGCTTAGTTTTTTATGGGGGTACAATTTATTATTGTCCCACGGTCTTCTCTCAGAATGAGAAAGTTTAGACTACCGTGCTGGCCAATTGCGAATTGGTGGACGTCACACACCTTCGAGAATTTTTTTTTAAGAACTCTCGGGTGTGTAGGTTTCCTCGCGATGTTTTCCTTCACGGAAAAGCAATTTCTTATACGCACATAAATCAGTGATGCGTGCCTGGGTTTGAACCTCGGACCTCCAGATTGAGAGAGAAAGTTTCAACCACTATCAAGTTTCGGTGGAAGGGTGTGGTTGCCGGCACATTTTTATATACGACCATCTTAGTCCTCGGGAGCAGCAACTTATTTAAGATTGAATTCAGAGTGAACCCTTGTTCTTTATGTAGCTATTTACCGATGTCCAGCGACGGCAGCGACCATTTACCATCGAGCGGACTGCAGACTCGTTTGCTACTTTAATCTTAAAAAAAAAAAACTTGTTGTACCCGCTATGGTGTTCATTACTGCATAGTTTAAACAGAGTTGCTTCCCGCTGCTCTATGTATTCTTAAATCTTTGAAACTACGATACGGATTTTAATGCATTTTTTTTTCATTGATAAAGTGATTCATGAGGAAGGTTTTTATGTATAACTAAGTGGGTGCGTGATATCAGGATGGTCGGGGTCTTTATTACTGTCTATTCTTGAAGATTTCAAGTAAAACACAGGAGCAAACTTTATGTGCGTATTAGAATTGTTTTCTACTGGTAGGCGCTCGCCCTTTATAACAATGTTTGGTGAGGTGACAATAACAAATTTATGGAGGGTAAACTAAATTACAATTCTAAAAATCACTAAATATCACTAAATAAATACGATTTCTTTTTTCCTTTCTTAAATATTGTTATTTAATATACAGACATTTTTCGATCTTTAAACTACCTAAAATAATTGTTTTCATTGAAGTGTTTTTCATAAATATGCGGTGTCGCGCCGACATGTATAATAAATGCATACTATAGTGGAGGAATACTGTTAATTTTAGATTTTTTACTTTCAGGTAGAATGAACTTTTAGTTCGCCGGGTCAGCTAGTTTTAAATAAACCGCTTTGAACGACTTTATTGGGGCAAGTTCAAAAGATTTCCAGTCCAGTGCTCAGTGACAGATGAGAGGTTCGACCAGAGACGGGCACGTAACCACTAATGTCTGGTTCATTAGACTATTGTTTCGTCTAATTGCTCTAATTGTCTTCTTGGAACCTACGGGAATTCTAGGGACGTTGTTTAGATAAATATCTTCTGTCCTCACTGTTTGTATTTTCGGTTTGTTCTTGGTATTTTAATTGGAAACTATAAGACTCACATGGAATTATTGAAGTGAAACTTCTTTAGGCGCATGAGGGTAAAATTTTTACAGATGAAACGTCACGCCGGTATGCAACGGAAGTGTCGGAAAAGAGAGAGAGAGTGATCGAGACCGATTGAGAGAGAGTAAGACAGGGCGAACGTAGCATGAGCAACTAGCCGTGGAGTGAGAGTAGGGAGCAAGCGAGTGAGAAAGATTGAGAGAAAAAGTGAGACAGAGCGAACGTCGTATCACGCCTTTTTCCCTTCCTCTTAATCTTGGAAATTTAAAGTTTTAGATTTGTATAAATATAAACAAGATTTATAAATTAGTTCGCCAAAGAAGTTTCACTTCTGACATGTGTACTTTGTACGCACGCATGTTTTTTTAGTTTAAATTTCACACCTATTTCTAGTGTGAAGCATTTCTTTCGTTTCGGTGGAAAGGTGTGGTTGCCGGCGCACTTTTATATAAGGCGACCATCATAGTCCTCGGGAGTAGCAACGCGTCTGTGATTGACTACAGATAAAACCTATGGTCTATGTGAAGTTGCTTACAGATGTCTTAGGGCAGCAGTGACCACTTGCCATCAGGTGGACAGCATGCTCATTGGCTACTTCAGTCAGATAAATATATATATACGACCTCTTCCAGGTAAAATACAATAATATTCATTATTCGAGGGCGTTACGTTTCGCCCATATACTGAGAATACAGTAAGCAGTACACAAAGAAGGGTGACGATTAAAATGCCGAATCTTAATCCTTATACCGACGCATACAATAAAATAACTGTCTAAGTGGGAGTCGGACCCGCGGACAAAGAGTTCCGTACCACTATCTATAAAATGTAAAATGAAATATGTATTTTATTCTGTTTTTTTTTGTTATAGCGGCAACTGAAATACATTACCTGTGAAAATTTCAACTGGCTAACTATCACGGTCTATAAGATACACCTTGTGGCAGACAGACGTACAAGCGGTCGCTATCCGATATAGTCTTAGTAGTAGGGTTCTGTTTTTACGCTTTGGGTACCGAAACCTAAGGATCACAAATCTTTAACTCGTGTACTGAAAACGCGAATGCGATAAGTAAGGATGTTTACTGTATATAAAACAACTAGCTGACCCCGCAGCTTCGGCCGCAAATAAATGACGTATCGATTGTCTCGTGGGAATAAGATAATTTCCCACAGTAAGTAGCCTATATGTTAATCCAGGGTGTCAGCTAACTCCCTGCTAATTTTTATGAAAATATCTCCAGCCGTTTAGACGTGAAGAAGTAACAAACATACACATAAACTTTCGCCTTTATAATATTAAATATTTATAGTAAGATTCACATTATATGCACAAAAGTTACCTTCTACCTTCCTAATTAGGCGTCTGGCGTACAAATGGCTCGTTCATCACCACATTGCTCTCAACAATGGCATTATCTCGTCCAGGCACATGGAGTAACTTCGTTAATTAACTTGTGGAGTGGACTTCGCTTACCGCCGGCTATTATTCTAGCAGGAAACGGCTTCGAGTCACTCCTAACTCGGAGTAACTAATGTTCGTAGATTGGGTAGTTGCAAGAATAAAAATTTCAGGTTAATCGTGAGAGCATATTTTAAAGAGCATAATATCCGTAACTAGTTCGCCTGAAAGTCATCAAACTATAAAATTATCAGTGTTTCTTCACTATATTATGCATGTGTTATACATAGAAACATTCCTCATGAATCATTCTATCTATTAAAATTGCATTAAAATTCGTAGCGTTGTTTTAAAGATCTTAGCAGACACATGGACAGACAGCGCGAAGCGACTTTGTTTTATACTGTGTAGTGATAAAATAATTTTAATAGCAACTGAGCTTAGAACATTTTACGGTTCAACATGCAGGTATCATTACAACTATTCTGCCTAATAACATCAGCTGTTTTGGTCTAATTTAAAGGGAAAACATACGTATCCAGGCTTTCCAAATTACTCTTCAAAAGTAGCAACGCATCTGTAGCTTACCTCAGCTAAGATTCGATTTTCATCTTGGGTCACAAATATGTTCAGTTAATGGTTACTTACCATCAAAGTAACTACGTGTCGTATTCTACTTCTGAAGTATAAAAAACTTTTTAGTTTTGTTGTTGTCTTATCTATCATAACAAAGTCCGATTCTTTATAAGTATTATTCTATTTTAGGAAAAATAAACATTTTTCATTTAATCTGAATGGGTTTTACTAGCTTCACGAAATTACTTTTTACCTAATTCCCCTTAAGACGCTTATTTAAAGAAAAACATTTTCCGAAACGTAGTAGATATTAAGTCTAAGTAAAATATTTAAGTAAGATATTTCGTAATAATACCCTCTATATCTAGCATTTTTCGTTTGCGTAATTTATTTTGTAGAAAACCTTTGATCGACATGAGCTGCATTATTATTGAGTCACTCAGTGGGCTCACTGAAAATCAGCGCCGTGGTGCAACGCGCCGTGGCATAATAGCTGAGTGAATATCTCCCAAACCGCGACATACATCCATAGGGAATAATAATTATACCTTTAAATATATTATAGTGTGTTATACATGTTTAAATTAAATATATCTTGTTAATTTTAAAGTGATAAGTTTTTATGTTATATTCAATGTTTGTTTGTTGTATCTCGTTTATCTTTTATCTGACTGAAGTAGCAAACGAGCATGCAGTCCACCTGATGGTAAGTGGCCACTGCCACCCATGGACATCTGTAATCAACTACATACGGAACATGGGTTCCATCTGAAATCAATCACAGATGTATTGCTACCCCTGAGGACTATGATGGTCGCCTCATGTGAAAGTGTGCCGGCAACCACACTTTTCTGTCGAAACGTAAGAAATGCTTTACGCTAGAAATAGGTGTGGTGGTGGTACTTCCCCGGTCGAACTACTCTGGTTCTACCACCTTTAAATATCTCTTTATTTTATCTCTTTCACGTATAATAATTGTTAATTATAATGCTATTCCTTTATGTTGTATGTGAGTTGCGTTTGGGAATAAAGTTTTCTTTTTCTATTTCTATTTCATTATGTGTATGATCTGCTACGTTACTTTCATCAGCCCAATGCCAGAATAGAGGTGCGTATGAAGCGAGTTCGTTAATTAACTTGTGAAGTGCTCCTCACCGCTGCCTCTATTCTGGCTGGAAACGCTTCAATGCAGACTAACTTGTAAGTCGAATGTTGTAATTAAATGCTGGAAGGACGAGAAAGGAAGTCTGTGTTTTACTGAGAGTTGGACTGACTTCTAACTAAGAACTAAGGAAATGAAGATAAAGAAACTTCCTTCAACAATAATACGATTTCTACACTCATAGCCGACAATAGGATTTTCTCCTTTATCGTTGGTGACATGTTTTTATACTCTGAAAGAATTTATGCCCTAATTTTATTCTATTAATTTATTTGACATTAATTGAACAATGCTATTGAACAGTGTACTAACATTATAAAAAGGTATTTTGCACGCCAAAAACCTTCTAACCACATTTATACAAATAAATAATTATGATTTATGACATTGGGGACAGACAAAAACGATGAATATCCATACCCAGAATAAAAAAGTAAATGCATTCAGATATCTGTTTGACCGGGAATCGGACCTAAAACTCACTACGCGTTAGAAACTTAGAGTGACCTTACCGCGGGTAAACATCAATCTTGCCGGCACACTTTTACATGAGGCGATCATCATAGTTCTCGGGAGTAGCAACGCATCTGTGTTTGACTTCAGATAGAACCCATGTTCTGTATGAAGTTGATTACAGGTGTCCATGAGCGGCAGTGACTTACCATCAGGTGGACTGCATGCTCGTTTGCTACTTCAGTCAAATAAAAAAAAATAAAAACTTATTTTTCTTCTTCTTTATAAAAATGAATGTTTGTCTGTATGTCCTCTATAGAATCGTAAACTATTCATTTGATCACGTGATTATCTTAAGCAAAGTTGTTATTCATGAGCTCGCGAAGGTTTCTGGTGTATTTTTTTTTTGTGACGGCGTAGCAACGTGCCCAGGGTACATCTATAATATATAATAATAGTCATTTAACAATGTAACTGTATTTGTATCAGTATATCCCGATAATATTAAAAATCAGAATCTCTCGTCAACCCATTATTGTCCTACTGCTACACGGGTCTTCTCTCAGAATGAGAGAGTTTTAGGCCATAGACCACCGCGCTGGCCAAGTGCGAATTGGTGGATAAAATCTGAATAATTTAATATAACTTCCTTTATATATTCCTACCTTTATATCCTTTATATAACGTCCAAGTAATGGAAATTCCTTTACTTGGCGCAAAACAACCCAGGACAGAGCGGCCTGGAGCAAAGTGATAAGGAGACTTGACCCCAAATAAAGGGAAAAGGGAAAGAAGAAGAATAAAAACAAATGTTTCATAAACGTTGTGAACTTCATAACGAAATTACGTCAAACTTTTGGACATCGTTTTGAAGTTACGAAACCAACCATATAAGCAAAAGTGTAGTACTTTCCATTTTAGTTCGCAAGTACATTTATTGTTAGTTCCCGTCTAGTTTTATCGCAGCTCCGTCTTTATCACAGAACCGTTTCAAACCTCTTACATTGAAGCTAACACTTTAACGGAGCTCTCAGAGAGTTGTATTTTAGAGCTAATCCAATTACTGAGACGCTGTAGCCCAGTTCAGACGAGGACACAATTAAAGTTGCTTCTTTAATAATATGATCTTATATGAATGGTGTAGTAACAAATCAAAAAATCTACATTAGAGGTAGTAAAAATGAAGAAAACAATTACTAAGATATAAACGAATATAAGATATTAACATAAAAAATGACTTCATTAAGCCTGGAGATAAAATATTAAACATTTAGAATTAAATAGATTTTCATAATAATATGTATATACAAAATAATAACTTCAATTTAAATTGAAATAAATTGCCAAATTAAATTGTTATTTTGGTAAATATCAGCGGCCTGTACTGTACACAACCATTCCGAGTTCTTTGAGGATTATTTTATCAGTGTTATAGCAAATGTCTTTCTCTTATTTAATCGCCGCGATTCTATCGTAAAAGAACTGAAGATCCTATTTAAGATAGAATCGTAAGCTCTAGACTTACTGTGGTAAGTAGATTCGTTGTTTTAGTGCTAATCCAATTATGAACTGCGAAAACTGTCTGATATTCACAAATACTCGTACTGCGCTTAGTACGAGTTTATTACGTTCTCTAGTGAGTCGTCAACCCATTATTGTCCCACTGCTGGGCACGGGTCTTCTCTCAGAATGAGAGAGTTTAGGCCATAGTCCACCGCGCTGGCCAAGTGCGAATTGGTGGACTTCACGCACCTCCGAGAACATTTTTTTTAAAGAACTCTCGGGTGTGTAGGTTTCCTCGCAATGTTTTCCTTCACCGAAAAGCAGTGATAATTAATGTATAATACGCACATAAATCAGTGGTGCGTGCCTGGGTTTGAACCTCGGACCTCCCGATTGAGAGGGCAAGTTTCAACCATTAGGCTATCACTGCTCATTGATACGTTCTCACTCACACGTTCTCTAGTAACAATTATTATTTATGTATTCGCCATTACATTGCGATCCATATCCATACGTATGAGTTTTTTTTCTGACTGAAATAGCAAACGAGCATGCAGTCCACATGATGGTAAGTGGTCACTGCCGCCCTGCGACATCTGTAATAAACTTCATACAGAACATGGGTTCAATCTGAAGTCAATCGCAGATGTGTTGCTACTCCGGAGAACTATGATGGTCGCCTCATGTGAAAGTGTGTCAACCACAGCCTTCCAACGAAACGCAAGAAATAGTTCATGAGTATCATAATGTTGACAGAATCTACACAAGAAGACGGTGATTGCCGGCACACTTTTACTTGAGGCGACCATCTTAGCTCTCGGGAGCAGCAACACATCTGTGATTGACTTCAGATAGAATCTTTGTCCTGTATAAAGTTGCTTACAGATGTTTACGAGCGGCAGTCACCGCTAACCATCAGATGTACTGCAGGCTCTTTTACAATTGCAATCATGTAAAGAAAACATATCTGAAATAAGATTGGTTTTCTGCCGACGGTCGGCTACGTTGCATTGTTATCCATTAGAATTATCTAAGTATCTCTTTACTAGAATAACTTTTTAAGAACTAGAATTCAGTATCTATCAGATACTTTGTTACAAGTCACCAATAGTTGAGAAACAGTACCTCTGCAATTCGAACGCACGGAAAGTAACGTGTATTGTATTCTTTTTTATAATTTGAAGTAACAAGCAAGCATGCAGTCCACGGGATGGTAAACGATCACTGCCGCCCATGGACATCTGTAAATTACTTTATACGGAACAAGGATGCAATCTGAAGTCAATCACAGATGTGTTGCTACTCCCAAGGACTATGATGTTCGCCTCAAATAAAAGGGTACTGGCATTCCATCCCTTCACCATTGGAAATTAATTTTCAACAGAATTTAAATCTTCGAAAATCTATAAAAAACTATATATATGGGTCATGGAAGGTACGTTCATACCGTTTCGTAAAATACACATACATACAAAGTTGAAAACATCTTAACTAAGCTAATTCAAAGAAAAAATACATGTAACGGATTGAATTCATTAACGGAGTTCCTTATAAAGAATAGCCGCTCGGTAATTAACCCAGCATCTCGGTTAAACGGTACGCAAATTAAAATTAATTATTCTGTTTACACTGAACTCAACCTACATACGACTAATACATAAATGGATCTACGTACGCCATAGAGTGCTCATACTACAAGAAATACATTCAAAATTGAAGATTAATTAAGACAATATTAATACGGGAAGCAAAAACTTGTGATCCGTTTTTTAACCGACTTCCCAAAGGAAAGAGGTTATCTATTCGTCACGTATATTTTTTTTTATTATTTTTTTTTATGTATGTTCGGGCGAAATGGCCAGAAATCGTTTACCTACCGACACGATTCATACGACATTGTATGCGGCTAGTTTCACAGGCAGTCCCATACTGAGGAAAATGAAAACCTTCCGGCAGTTTTCCCGGAAAATTGGAAAATGTCGGTTTCTTAAAATCTTGAATAACTTGGGTGTTTCTGAACCGATTTCGATTTTCTTTCTTTCATTTGATAGGAAATTTCATCACGCAACTTTTTCTCTTGGTCATGGGTATGCTGTGATGCTTAACTCTTTGAGTTATGGGGTCGCTGAAGTCGGCGGTCATATAAGACACATATAGTTTCGTCGTGATCCAGCGAAATATGGTGAGCGCCGACTTCGGGACTATGTACTAAGTACTGTGTTTGCTCTAAACCAACATGTAATTAAATTATTTTTTACTTTTATGTGGCATGGAAGTTGGTTGTATTTTTTTGTTTAAAATTTTTTTAACTTACTTGGCGCGAACGGAGGAGTATGAAATTGCACACGCTTTAAGTTGATCTACAGAAGGATTACGGAATGTTATATTTTTTCAAATAATGCATTAAACATACTTCAAATCAACTGAAACACATTACACAACACTATCGTGCATTTGACACAAACACATATGTAATAAACAAAATAAAACATCCAATGTCTTACTATGAAAACACGTAACGTCAAAGGTGGTAGAACACGTGCAGTCCGACTGGGGAAGTACCTCCGCCATACCTTTTTCTTGCGTTTCGATAGAAGGGTGTGGTTGCGACACTTTCACATGAGGCGACTGTCGTAGTCCTCGGGAGTAGCAACGCATCTGCGATTGACTTCAGATGGACCCCTTGTTCTGTATGCAGTTGATTACAGATGTCCCTGGGTGGCAGTGATCACTTGTCATCAGGTGGACTGCATGCTCGTTTGCTACATCAGTCAGATAAAAAAAGTCAGAATATAAATCCAGATTATTCTAGAACCGTTCGGTCTATTTCTATTCAGATTCTAGTGGATGGTAAGTTACATACATGGTGCGGTCGTCTGGACAGCTCACAGGTTCCCACGGGAGCGGCGATAAAGCTCCACATCTGCCATTAGATCCTATCTGGCTCTGAATTGAAAACCTATTCCACTAAACGATCCGTCGATACATTCAAATCGGTGTATTATTATAATCAGGTCAGCTCTTTGCTCTTTATTCGCACTATTATTTTATAACTGCCTAGTTTGTAATATAATGTTTTAGCTTTTTTGTACGTGATAGAAATAAACGCTTATACTCATAGCCTAGGAGTTTCACTGTGTGAGGAATAAACACGCTTTCTACACTCATAGCCCCACACTAGGATTTTCTCTTGTGTCGTGGGTACCATGGACACACAAGACGAATACACAAACACCCAGACCCAGAACAGGAATCTAAACTCATCATTCAGATACCTGTCTGGCCGGGAATCGAACCCGGGACCCATTGCGCTTCAGACCAGTATGATAACTGCTGCGCCACGCGGGTCGTCACCCATTATATCGTCGTCAACCCATTATTGTCCCACTGCTGGGCACGGGTCTTCTCTCAGAATGAGAGAGCTTAGGCCATAGTCCACCGCGCTGGCCAAGTGCGAATTGGTGGACTATACATACACCAACAGGAATATACAGGAATATACATACCTACAGGAATATACATACACCCAGACAATGCCGTCTTTATTATAAGGGCCCCCTGGGGCCAGTGTCTAGGGCCCCCATCCTCAGAGGGCCCCGAAGAGCCGACAATTTTTCTCACATTTAATATAACAATATTATGGTCGAGCGCATTACCATTTTCCTCGTTGCACGATAGTCGTCGAGGCCCTTTTAGAATGTAAAGAAAGAACATCATACTTTTTTTACATTCCAAAAGGGCCCCAAATCCTTGTATGCCCAAGTGCCCCAGCATAGTCTAAGACGGCCCTGCACCCAGACCCAGAACAAGAATCCATATTTATCATTCCGATACCTGTCTAGCGGGGAATCGAACTCGAAACCTGCATGTCAGACCGGTATGATAATTGACCCGTCACGCGAGTAAGCGAATAATAATATTTATACACGATTTTAAACTAATATTATGGCGGAATTAATACAGTTTAATATATAACGAGTACTCATGATAACTATCAGTTTAATGTCACCTCGATTCAAGTTAGTGGGTAGAAATATCGGCAAAAGAAATTTAAAAATCACATACGAATATTACCTATTAGGTATTCAAATTTTCATATGATATTTTAGTGAAATTAAGTCAAGCCTATTTATATTCTTGTTTCTTTAATTGTCCGGGAAAGGTCCAACAGTATTATATATAATAATTGGTATTAAAGATTTTAATAAAAAACGCAGTCCTACTGATGACTGGCCACTGCTGCTCATAGACAGGACATAAGGTGGACTGCATGCTCGTTTACTACTTCAATATCGATTTAACAAAAAATCTGCAACTGAATAACCATTTAAAAGTAATGACTAAAATTATGATTACAAACTGATCTATATATTAATACGTGAAGCAAAAATTTGTGATTCGTTTTTAAGATACTTGCCGCGGACGGAGGAGTATGAAATTTTGCATGGTTATAGTTGATGTAGAGAAGGATTGCGCAATGCAATTTTTTTCAAATACGCATAAAACATACATAAAATCAATTAAAAACTCATTACACTTACTATCTTGCATTTGACACAAATGCATACATAATAAACGAAGTAGAACATTCAATGTCTTACTATGAAAACACATAAGGTCAAAAATGACAGGTGTCTCTGTCAAAATAGCTATTGCATTTAAATTTGGGTGCGTTCAAAATAACTTTAAAAATTATTACAATTTATTTAAATTAGAGCAATATTGGTGCTACTTTGGACAATATGAAGTTTAGTTTTTTAATTTAAATTACGGTCGAATTTCGACCGTTGCGACGGGTGACTAGTAAGAATAAAATTGATCTATTAATTAAGTTTAGACCAAAACTTCATTTAACTATTTGATACCGCAAACTGCTATAACAAGTAGCGGCAAAAGTTATTATCAAAATAATATTGTTCTTGCGAAGTTAATCGTGTGTGTTTGAATGCGTCTTTATCTCCGTCTGTGGTTATCCAAACTCCAGTATACGTCTTAATTACACTGACGTCTTAATTCGGTCATTAAATTCCCAAATTATAGTCTATTCTGGCTGGCTTTATAGGCACTATCAAATGCTAAAATGAAGGTATCACATTTAGGGCTTCCATTCAATAGTTCCAGATGAGTCGGCACTCTGCGTAATCCTACCATACCACATAATAAGTATGTATATGTATATACGTAAAAATAAATAATTTAATAACTATATATTTTTTTTTATTTTTACCTAAGTTACGTAGAGAGCTTTGATAGCCTAATGGTTGAAACTTGCCCTGCCAATCGGGAGGTCTGAGGTTCAAACCCAGGCACGCACCACTGATTTATGTGTGTATTAGAACAGCAGTGGGACAATAATGGGTTGACGATAGATTTACGTAGACAAATACTAGTAAATTAAGATAAAATAACTGAGAATATTATATTTTAATATAGTAATATTTGTTTTTAAAAGATACAAAGCAAACTTATTGTATCACGAAAAAAAAATCATTTTTTGTACATAAAATACAATAATACGAATATTGGAACACGTATAGTAGTAGTAAACCCCACATATAAGTAATTAAAGATGTCCCTCTAGCCTCGGGATCAGAATAGGGCTACGGTATCCCCTGCCTGTCGTAAGAGGCGACTAAAAGGGGCTTCCGGGGTTGCAGACGGCTAGAGTGGGAGCTCGAACCGTTCGGTCAGGCAATCCCGGGAAGGACGGCGGTAGGTGTGGTCGCATACCGTCGTAAAGACTAGACGGAGCGGTGGGCCCAGCCGCCCATCTGGGAGGAGCCCGATGGGGCAGCGCGCTCGGAGGATTCCGGTTGAAGTCGTTTCGAGATCCCGGAGTCCTCCTTTTCAGCGCCGAGGATGGCCACCGGGGGGATTTTACTGCGGTAAAAATCCCACATAACCCTGCGTCGCTCCCACGGCGTCGGGTACCTTTGGAAGGTTTCCCCCTCGAAAACAAAAAAAAAGTAATTAAAGATGTGGATTCTTTAAATAGTTTTAGTCCCTAGGGTAAAGTCGTATTTTTCGAGTTACAACAAAATTCCTTCCAGCATCGATATACAAGGATACTAATATAAGGATACTAATACAAGCATCGATATACAAAGGATATAATACACAAGGATACTATAATAATAATTCCGGCAACGATATACTAAGAACTAGGATAAAAGAGGTACAAGTGGTAGAACCACTTGTAGGTACCTCATACATTCATCCTAGTTCCTTCCGTGAAATTAAAGTATAAAATATTACACATTTTCCAAGTAAAATAATAGCGACATTCGCCCGTAGCCGTTTCCATTAGTACGTTTCACTGCTTAATTTAGTCATTTCGTTCTCAAATGACAGTCAGTTAGTGGAGGAAGCTGCGATAAATCTGCGCTGTCGGCGATAGAGCGCGATACGCGATCGAGCCGTGGAATTGTTCATAAAGCATCCGTTAAAGCTATAGGTTTTAGCTGCATTACATAAACAGAGCAGTGATAACCAACCATGAATAACGGCATAAGCCGTCTGAAACTGAGCAAACAGTACTGATGGTTATCATTCACTGTCTTCCGTGAACATCTGCGTGGACCAGTAAATTGTTGAATTATTGAAACACTAGTTGACTTGGCGAACTTCGTTCCGCCTACGAGTTAAAAATCTAAAATTATCAGTGTTTCTCTACTATATTATGCATGTATTATGCATAGAAACCTTATTTTTGAATCACACTATCTATTAAAAAAAATGCATTAAAATCTGTGGCGTAGTTTTAAAGATCTAAGCATACATAGGGACAGACAGCGAGAAGCGACTTGGTTTTATACTAAGTTGTGATGTAGTGAAGAATCCGTACGGTTCAAAAGGATTAATTGTCTTCAATTTCAATTAAATGTTTTAAGTAGTCGATTTTTTTATTATAATTATTGAATACATTTTTATATTTTGCGTCCATTTTTTTTATTTGACTGAAGTAGTAACTGATGGTAAGTGGTCACTGCCGCCCATGGACATCTGTAATCAACTACATACAGAACATGAGTTCCATCTGAAGTCATTTACAGATGCGTTGCTACTTCCGAGGACTATGATGGTCGCCTCATATGAAAGTGTACAAGCAACCACGACCTTCTATCGAAACGCAAGAAATGTTTCACGCTAGAAATAGGTGTGGCGGTGGTACTTCCCCGGTCGAACTACATTGGTGGTAGAACACCACCTTCAAATATATAAATCAGATATAAAAATAAGCCAAAATATAATCTTCAATTTTAGATTAGACCTATGAAGACTAGCAGCACTCGCTTTGTTTATGTTGACATTGTAATATTTTGTGCTACTTGTAGGTTTTTATCTAAAAATCGGTCCTATAAAGATTTGAAATACCATGTTACAGGTACACTAAACGTTTATTATGGCGTAGAAAAACCCATTAATGCCCCATTGCTGAGTAAAGTTCTCATTAAAAGGGATAATATTCAAGTTTATAGTACATTACGATTACCAAAATGCGATATAGGTAGGTTAAGTAGGGTTCTTTATACACTGAGAATATTACGAAAGTTTCTCTCAGGCATTTACCATTTTATTAATATTTTTTCCTAGTCGGGAGTAGCAACACATCTGTGATTGACTTTAGATATGTTCTATATGAAGTTGCTTCCAGATGTCCATGGGCAGCGGGACCACTTACCATCAGGTGGACTGCATGCTCGTTTGCTACTTCATTATGATAAAAAAAAAATATCTATCAAACTTTCCGTCCCCCTTTGTTCCATTTTAAGTTTGCATCAGAATATATTTCGTGGCGAGCCATCAATAAGTGCTATCCATAGAAAATCCCGTTCCGCCTGCGAGGTAAAATCGGAAGTTGTAATTTATCGTGCAAACGCTCCCGTGGGATTATCGGGATATCTCAATCAGTGTCGCCTGCGCTGGCCGGCCGCCAGTCGCTGAAATATTCATAGCGGCACGCCCATTCACGTCTTCAATTAACTCGTTGCACGTTCCGTCAGTGCTCCATTTTTCCCCCCATTTGATCCTCCTACAGCCCCTCTCTAAGCACTGCCGACGGAAATTTCCAATTTTATAGCCGATACCGTTTGCCAGCGAAATTTGTTGCACTTTATACCGATAGGGATTTTTCGCTGAACTAGACTTAATTTTCATAAAGCTACGTTTTCTCATATATTTGAACATAGTGTTCTTAATTTTATACTGATACCTTATAGTTATCAGTATAAAAATAAGAACACTATTGACCGAGGGAATGGACGAAAGAATATTGTTCATGATTACAGATGACTTGAGGACCACTGCGGCAAAGCAGTCCCAATATTGGTTTGACACGCAGAGGATTATGTATTCGATCCTCAATTAATTTTGAGTTTGTGTTTGTCTATGAAACCCACAACCCACAAATCCTTGTGATATTCAATGAGTAAAGGCATCATTAACATTATGAATTTATGTTTCTTAAAAAACTTATGCTATTATATGAAAACTAAAATTGGAAGATAGAAATAATATATGCTAGGCGTAAATAAAAGGAAACATCAGTCCAAATATATGCTAATTAATCATCTGACCTAAATATCAGCGGAGTACAGTCATACTCAACTCTCCCACAAAAATTATAGTGGATGTTAAAAAACACAGCTTCTCGTGTGTGCGTGACTAATGAATAATTTGGAACAGTATCATGACTATAAATTACGACCATTTACAAGCGCAGTTTACCGTTGGCCGTCGGTCACCATTTAGACGGTCACGCGCGCTGTTAATCAAGGGAATTGGGCAGTTCCAGAGATCCCATGGCAAATGGAACAGGCCATCGGAGTTTCGGACGAAACGGCAATTAAATATGGCGCTAGTCACATTTCCTGCACTTCGCTACGGAAGCAGATATTTGATATCCCAACAGTTATGGCACGGTAATAGTATCTACAGTAATCTAACTTCTTACAAACGCACGAAACGCAAGTTGTACCTACGCGCCACGATTTCGATATGCACTCGGTACCCAACAGTTAGCGAATGTGCCGTAGTGGCGAGCGGGCGATGTGATATTTTTAAGCAGTGAATGTTTTTATTGAAATAATAATGTAGCGAAGAGCAGTTGTAGGCTATATTAGGCTGTTTTTGATTGCTTTAATTGTGCATAAACACGTCCAGTGTAATAATTTTTATTTTGGTTGGCAAAATATTATTCAGTGAGAAATTTATAACTATTATTTGTGTACGATTTATTATTAAGCCTCTTAAATATTAAAAGAACGCGTTGTTTATACCTTAATCTACTGAATAAAATACATATTAAGTAATAAAGAAAGTCAAGTATACAGATGTATTATAATACTTTAGGCGGGTAGCCCTAACGCGAACTCTCGTCCAGGGCGTCTGTAGGTATAAAATTAAAGGACACGGCAGAGTTAGAATACTGTATGATATTAATACTGTGGTTATGGCGAAGCATCACTTGGAAAATTTGATGACTTCCTGCACTGCGCAATGATTCACAATCGTTGCCATTCCTGGAATAATTCAAACATCTTAATTCATTCTCCATACACATATTTTACATACATTTGCCGAACTAACATTTCATGTTTTCGTTACAAAAATAATGTTTCCTTTGTTCAAATTCAATTGTGCCTTCGAGCTTTGTATTAGGCGCGCTGGTCTCAACGCTCGACTGAATTTATGCTAATCAAGAATTTTAAATGTTTACATAGTTCAAACAAGCCTACTGAGATGTATTTTTAAGGAGTTATAATAATATCATGTTTAAAATTCTACGTAAGATCTTATTTGCTTACGAACAAGTAAAATAAAATCACAAAAGCATCAGTTTTATTCTTAACGAAAAATAGTCCTCAAGGCACGTGTCTATGTGTCGTCAAGCCATTATTGTACCACTGCTTGGAACGGGTCTTCGCTCAGAAGAAGAGAGTTATAGGCCATAGTCTGATAGGTGGACTACACATACCCCCGAGAAGTTTTTTTAAAGTTCCCTCGGGTGTGTAGGTTTTCTCACGATGTTGCCCTTCACCGAAAAGCAGTAATAATTAATTTCTAATAAGCACAAAATCAGTGGTGAGCCTGGGTTTGAACCTTGGACCTCCCGATTCAGAGGGCAAGTTTCAACCATTATGCTATCACTGCTCTAGTCTGTACTGGTCTCCAATTTGTAATAGATAGAAAATATCTTATATACTCTTTCAATTATAAAGTTCACGAAGTCAAGAAGGAAATGTTGCCGATCTGGCGTTACCGAATCTATAAAGAGTTCATTAGACTGAACTCACCCCAACAGCGGTCGGCAAATTTGAAGTGATCTTGTAACCAAGTGGCGTTGATTCCAAATATTGGAATAATGCTTTTCGTTGTTATTATCCTTATCGGTGATTTTCTGTTCAAAGTAGTTTGTACCTTTTTTTTTGTTCTCGAGGGAGAAACCTTCAAAAGGTACTAGAAGCCGTGGGAGTTATGTGGGATTGTTACCGCACTAAAACCCCCCCGGTGGCCGTCCTCGGTGCTATAAAGAGGACTCCGGGAACTCGGACCGACCGCAACCGGAATCCTCTGAGCGCGTTGCCCCATCGGGCTCCTCCCACATGGGCGGCTGGGCCCACCGCTCCGTCTAGTCTTTTCGACGGTTCGCGACCACATATACCGCCGTCCTTCCCGGGATCGCTTGACCGAACGGTTCGAGCTCCCACTCTAGCCGCCTGCAACCCCGGAAGCCTCTTTTAGTCGCCTCTTACGACATGCAGGGGATGCCGTAGCCCTATTTTGATCTGATCGGAACTACAGGGACGGGGCACCGTTGCCGGCGGCCGCGGCGGATCCTTCTCCGAGAGGGTTCAGTGCGCTCTCTGGCCCTTTCGGCGTCTTCCTTCGCTAGAGTAGTTTGTACCTACGTGTATTAATGTATCTCATCATTTTCGTTGATTCTCATTATTTTCGTTGTTTGTTCCACGGTCTCTGTCTTTTATCGTTTGCGTATTATCGAAGGGTTATTTAGAATGAATCGAAAATATTTTATTGTTCACGAAGAGAGTTTATCTAAACACAATTTGCAGAACGAAACAAAGAAAGACTAGATATTTTCGATAAAAACACGTTTGAATTCCGATGTATTTGCGCCGACCGTTCAGGGATACAATTGGTCTATAAAGGCAACTTTACGGATGAAATGCATTTTCCAGGCAGTTTGAAAATTTCGGTATCGCTCGTTTCCCTGCACTCGCTCAATGGGTGATAAATTTCAAATAGACAATATCTTATACGGAATATTTCGGTGAAAATAGAAAATGTATATGAGATTGCGAAGCGACAGGCGACGCGTATACGGCACACAAGCCAACGATTTTATACAATTCCTCATCTTTATACAAAGTATTTTATATTCTTCTGCAAGTGTCACGTTGAAATATCAAAATTCTGATGCTTTTATGCTGATGTTACTGTTACAAAGATACTTTATAAGAATGCACTCACCATTAACATACCTAAGATAGTGTATGCTTTCAAATAATACATGTTGAAGCTGTTGACTAATGGAGTTCGTAAACGCTTTATGTTTCCCGCAGAAAAAGTAATTTAACTTTAGATAGGTACGCAATTTACCTTAAATATGAAAGTAGTATTAAGTTTATTTTCAATTGGCACTTGCATGTGCTATTTAAAATGGAATTTTTAAAACTTATAACATTGTTTCTTTTATGTTTCTACATCATTTGACTCGTGCAGTAATTGAAAAGAGCGATTTCAGAAAAGAATTATTTAATTTTATGAAAAATTTTTAGGATTAAGAACTACTTAAATGTGATAAATTTGAGAAAAATAGCAAAACAGCTTAAGCCTCTTAGTATAAGCCACTTAATTTAATAACACTGTTGAAACGACTTAAGGTTATAGGCCTAAAGCTACTTAAATATTTAAAAAATATATATAAAACAATTTTACTTTTTTACAAATAGTAGAAAATTCTATTTAAAAGATTAATTTTATTTATCTGGGGTTGAAAATGACGAAGTACAACAACCTGTTTTGTTTTTAATAATTTCTAAATCTAAATTTCTGTCTTCTCCCTGTAATGTAATATCAATCCCACTGTTTAGTGAGTGGTGCTCTTTAGAAGTTTAAACGGAAGAAATTATAGTTTATTCCAAATTGTACCAACTTTACGTAGAGGTACTGTGTTCTGAAGCAGTTTACCCACATTTTTTTTATGTCTAACGGACGTTGTCATTCCCGACAGTACAAGCGGAGTAGCATGTATAACAGATGTAAATCAGAGGACACGTGATTAGTTTATACATAATGGCAAGTGGAGTGAAATTACTGATACTAATGATTTTAATGGCGACATGTGCACGGCTCTAAGGGGATAGTTCGTCAGCAGTATCTAAAATCTCTCATCCTATAGTAAGCGGAATTTGTTGATTATTCTTTATAAGAATATTTTTTTATTTGACTGAAGTAGCAAACGAGCATGCAGTCCATCTGATGGTAAGTGGTCACTGGCACCCATGGACATCTGTAAGCAACTTCATACAGAACGTGGGTTTCATCTGAAATCAATCGCAGATGCGTTGCTACTCCCGAGGACTATGATGGTCGCCTCATGTGACAGTGTGTCGGCAACCACCGGCCAATTGTTTGAGTCACTTGATTCAGAACAGCGGATCTATCAAAAGTTAATCCTATATTCTATCTAAAGTTACTGCCGAGGACTAAGCTGATTACTTCATATAAAAGCGAGTCAGCAACCACAATCTTCCACTGAAACGCAAGAACTGCTTCAAGCTGTAAACGCGACAGTGGCACCTTCTGGTCGAAAGATACTTACTAGTTCAGAACTATAAAACAAAAACAATCTTATTCTGGACTTACACCCCATCTCTCTCTCATCTCGTCAACCTATTATTGCACCACTGTTGGGCACGGGTCTTATCACAGAATGAGAGAGTTTAGGCCATAGTCCATCGCGCTGGACAAGTGCGAATTGGTGGATTTCATATATCTCCGAGATTTTTTGTAAAGAACTCTCGGGTGTGTAGGTTTCCTCACGACGATTTCCTTCACCGAAAAGCAGCGATAATTAATTTCTATTACACACACAAATCAGTGGCGCGTGCCTGGGTTTGAACCCCACACCTCCCAATTGAGGGGGCAAGTTTCAACCATTGGGTTATCACTGCTCACTCCATACCTTAAGATAATATAAAATCACGAGTAATTATCAAAAAATTATAACCAATAACTCAAGTAGAAGTACTGGTCTACTATGGCCACTATAACAGGATATTATTTCTCGTTTCTTTAAGTTAGGTTAACGGCGCCTCTCAGCGGGGCGCGACGGTCGCTGCCATGAATCTTTCTTACCGACATTACTCGGATATTAACAATTTAAACGCGCTTAATGTAAAAAATGTACTGGCCGTAAAATTCAGTGTTTATGGCCTACGATATGACCGTTATGTTTAATGGTACCTTGCAAGGGTCGTAAAAGTTACGCCTTTGTTATATAGATTATGTTTTGGGTCGGACAGTCGTAGTAGTAACTAGAACATCTTCGTAAATTGTTTCTTGCTGTAATTATAACTATAGATTAAAATAGATCGCATGTCGTAATGTAAAATAAGTTTTACCGCAGTATGGATGAAAAATATAAAAAGTATACAGAATCATAATCATTTTTTACATATAATTTACATATCATGTTTAGTCCTATTGATTTCAATTTAAAGAATTGAAAGTATGTATATAATTATAGAGCAGTAATAGCCTCATGGTTGAAATTTGCCTTCTCGATCGGGAGGTCCAAGGTTCAAACCCAGGCACGCAACACTGATTTATCTAAAAATATGTGCTTATTTAGAAATTAATTATTAAGAAAATTAATACTGCTGTTCGGTGAAGGAAACATTGTGATGAAATCTACATACCCGAGAGTTCTTTAAAAAAAAGTTCTCGGAGGTGTGTGAAGTCCACCAATTCGCACTTGGCCAGTGCTGTGGTTTATGGCCTATAGGTCTCTCATTTCGAGTGAAGACCCATGCCCAGCAGAGGGACAGTAATGGGTTGACGACAATATAATTATAATCAATACTTTAGGTATCATTTCAATCTCATTTCATTAAAATCCATTAACTCTATCAAAATTTATTGCGATTTAAAGTTATATAACATTGTATTACTTGCGGATGATTACGCGGATACATTTATTAATTAGTAAAAGTTCGTAATTAAGACAAAATATTGTACCATTTACGGTGAAATAAATTATATACCTGAAGTAAAAATTCGTTCGCAATTTACTCACATTTCTCAGTACAATATGACCAATGGTATAAGGTATCCTATTCCGAGAATTAAGTCTGGTTTTGCAAAAAAATACAGACTTGAAAAATTCGTTACATCGTCCATAGTAAGGGAATACCGACCTTATATTATGAAACGAAAGACTTAGTGTGGAATGAATTTCCTTCACCGCAGAACTTCTATTCGTTTTGGCGTTGTAGAACACCTCATGTTCAACCCAGACATGAGGAATGTGAAAATATTATTTTAATCGACTAACGATCGATAGAAATAGAAGAATCATTAACGATACATTCTGCTTTTCAATACAGACCTACTACTTTTATGTCCTAGAAAAAGATTATAAATATGATCCATGTAGCTCGCTAGATACAGATTGATAATAGTAAGTATATATTTAAATGGTTAACATCACAGAATTATATACTAAGAAAATAATACTTGTATTTTTTTGTACATTTACACGACCTCGCGGTTCCTAAGATCATAATCAAGATGATTAATAATGTTGTAGTTCTTCAAACAAAGATGCAAAATTTTTACAACAAACAAACTGTCTCTTTTCTCTAATAAAATTCTTGGACAGCGTTGTTTCATATGCTCATTTACCTACTGCACAAATTAAGGTATGTCCATAAATGTTGATAAGAAAGTTTTGGTTCGTCTGAGTTCCCCCAGAACTATTTGGTAGCCGCAGAAGGGCGCCGGGAGCTAATTTGCCAAACGATTGATGAATGCGCTCTGGAACCGGAACATTTGTTCCTCCGTACCCATGCTTCTACGTTTTGAGGATTTTTGGTAAAGTTGGACTTAGGTAGAACTTAATTTTTGTGTGCATTCTTGGAATTGAGAAATTGCCATATCGAACTTTGAACTTTCCTTAGTATCTTTTCCTTTTTTTCTCATCAACCCATTATTGTCCCACTGCTGGGCATGGGTCTTCTCTCAGAATGAGAGTTTAGACCATAGTCCACCGCCCTAGCTAAGTGCGAATTGATGGTTTTCCTTTTTTTTAACAGTCTATATTAGTGACGTAAATATTCCCATTGACATTCGTCAATATTCGCATGTTTTGAGATATTCATATTAGCAAACTACACCAAAAATAGAAAAAAACCGACATTTGCATTCATATTGGCGAATGTCAAATCATAGTAATACTATAAAGGCGAAAGTTTGTGAATGTGTAGGTTATGAAATCGCACTAACCGTTTAGACGTGAAGAAGTTACTTCTTTATTTCTGAAGACAATTTTCATAAAATTTGGTAGGGAGTTAGCTGACACTTTGGATTAACATATTATTATAGGCTACTTTTTACTATGGGAAAATATCTTATTTCCACGGATTCAACTAGTATAATAATAACATTCCTTACATCACTAGTCTATGCAAGGTCACCGATGGATATAGGTCTCTCTCAAGGGGCGACACTTAGCCCCATCTTCAGGTCTACTACCATTGAGCAGGAACATCCCGCTTACATTTATCCAGACGCGGTCTCCATTCTAATTACCATTTATTCCACCGATTGTCGGATCTACAGATTTGACCAGTTTATTGCCACTCATACCCATTTTCGTTTTGAGCATTATTCGCCAGGTTGAAAATGAGATATAATTTCAACCGCCACACCCTTTCAATCGTGAAAAAGTTCTTGCGATTTCGTAGAAGGGTGTGGTTGTGGACTCACTATTGAGTCGTCAGATCTGTAATTGCCTTTAGATAGAAAACCTGTTCTATAGTCTAATGTCCTTGGGTAGCGGTAATTACAGACTTAAGGACACCGAACGTACATAGCTTAAGCGTTAAGCGTCTTAAAACGTCCTATCGTTAGTGTTCACTTATATTATAGAAGTAATTTCACGTAAACTCACTGTTATTATTAAAGGTCATAAAAGTCAAAGGTCACTCACTCACACACTCACACACACAAATCACTCAACAACAAAAGTAATAAATCATAATTATAATGTTTCTTCTTCTATGATATTACCATTTTTCTAAGAGTTATTTTTAGACATCTCCCAATTACGTTTATCCAGTCTAGGCGTGATAATATTATAATATAATGAAACTAGCATCAGTACAATAGATAAATTTCCGAGACAAATATATTAGAGACATATATTTTTAGCTGTTTGCGTCATAAGTAAGGGGAAATTTTTCAAACATATGTACGTACGAGTAAGTACATCTGTCCATTCAATTAAATCGATTCAATGGTCAGAATGATAAGCTATATATAATTTTCGAATATGGCAGTGTCCAGAGAATAATACACGCTTCCTCACACGCTTCCTACACTCATAGTCCCACAGTAGGATTTTCTCCTGTGTTGTGGGTACCATGGACACACACAAGGTGAATACACAAACACCCAGACCCACAGGAATCTAAACTCATCATTCAGAAACCTGTCTGGCCGGGAATCGAACTCGGGACCCATTGCACGTCAGACCGGTATGGTAACCGCGGGTCGTTATAATGAGGGCGGAATGATATTTTTTCGAAGTAACTATATTGCTACGAATGCATTCCGCCCTCAAATGAGAGCTTATAATTTTACCATCTCCAAAATACACATATTTTAATTCTATGTTACTATTTTGATCAACATAGCCTTAACAAATTAAATAATAATAAAAACAAATAAACCATATTGTTTTAGGCAGTCGTGTCATTTTAATAATTTAGCAATGTTATTATGTAACACTTGTATTACATAAACATCAACAATATTACCGATCATTGACAAAAAGTTAATAATTAACTATATTATTGCACAGCCATTCAATTCATGCAACTCAGTAGCCTCGATACCGTTATTGAGTGCGGGAGCTAATTAGCTGTAATTAATTAAGCTGGATTAACGTCCCGAGCGGCCACCTGGCCTGTACTGCACTCTGATAGATGTGTAATGCTAAGTCCAATATTGTAACAGCCGCTTACGTGTTGGCTAATCGCTACGACTAGATGGATCTGTGACCCGGAAAAGAATAAAACTATTGGATTCAAGAAGCAAAACAGAATAATAGTGGTAGGAAAATGACCCGCGTGACGGAGCGGTTACCGTACCGGTCTGACACGCAGTGGGTCCCGGGTTCGATTCCCGGCCAGACAGGTATCTGAATGATGAGTTTAGATTCTTGTTCTGGGTCTGGGTGTTTGTATATTCGTCTTTGTGTGTGTCCATGGCACCCACGACACAGGAGAAAATCCTACTGTTGGGCTATGAGTGTAGAAAGCGTTTTTTTTTTTCCTGAGATATTCCCGGGGCGTTATGATATAGGGCTCTTGAAAAAGGTGCAAAAAGAGCTCTCCTTCAAAGCCGGCTATTGGCGACTACATTGGCGACTCCTCTGGTGTTGCAAATATCCATAGGCGACGGTGACTACTTTCCATCACGTAGTCCGTCTGCCTTATCGTTAGGTTTAAGGATAAAAAAAAACAAAATAGAAGCAAGACAGATTAAGAGTGACTGGAAAGAAATTTATGTTAACGATGGCACTTGATTATAGTACGCGGCCTCTCTCCATTGTTTTTTTTCCATTTAATTAAAAGGTAAATTTAAACGATTTACGTTAAGCATTCTCACTATAGAGTATATTTTAGGCTGGTAGATTCTCTCATGATTTGACTGCGTACTACGATGCTACAGCCTTATAAGAACAATGCTGTTGCATTCTTATTAAATGAATGTAGTCGCGTAGATGTTTGTTCTTCCAAAACGCTTCTCGCCAGCAATTGGTATGGCGACGGTTTCTTCCCGATAAATCTATACTCGTTCTCTTCTACCTCTCGTCAACCCATTATTGTCCCACTGCTGGGCACGGGTCTTCTCTCAGAATGAGAGAGTTTAGGCCATAAACCACCGCGCTGGCCAAGTGAGAATTGGTGGTCTCTTCTACCTTTTAAATATCAATGTAACAAACCGAGTTATCAATTCATTCACTCTCATCAGTCAAACTTTGAAAAGCATTCCAGCATTATAACTGAAGTTCTCGTTAACCACCTTGAAGCGAAGCGCAGTTCATGAGTCTCTGCAATCACAATGCACTTTGACGGCGTTTCTCAACTATTAGATCTTTAGCGCCGCGTAATGAGCTACTTAGCGAAGAAGCTATGAAAACTCTATTAACGAGAAGAGCTTCCTGAGGATAGCAAAGGAACTTCTTGAAGCTTTGCTACTGTAAAATAAGGCTTAATAATTTATTTTTGAATCTTATTAACGTTATAAATGCGAAATAAAATGATGCATGTGTTTGTTCCTCTTTCTCGCAAAAACTATTGGATTTCGCTTGAATTTGGATTAGTGGACGAAGCCGCAGTAATACTTTAGTTTAATATAAACCTATATAAATAAATTTTAACCTAAATAACCATTTTAATGGGTACGTGAAAGGGCATCCGAAACTATAAAGAACAGAGGAAATACTGAAAGGAATTGGTGCCAAACCATTATTTTCACACTGCTGGGCACGGGTCTTCTCTCAGAATGAGGGAGTTTTAGGCCATAGTCCACCGCGCTGGCCAAGGGCGAATTGAAAGGAATTACGAGGCCGAATTTTATAATTGCTAAATGTGTATATTTAGATTTATCAAATTTACTTTACCTTAAACTAAGTTAAAACGAATAAATTAACATGAAGTGCCTCAAACGTACGATGTGCTTTTCTATCACTACCTTCCTTTAACTTCCCTTTTATCTTAAAATTATTTAATTAATAATTTCATGTTAATAAACCACTTTATAAGTTAATAAGTTAAAACGTGTTCCCCGCATTTCCGATGATCATTCTCGGGGCAGTAAATCAAATGTATCAGATTTCGTATCGCCGCGTCCTGTTTTGGTTTCAATAGAGAAATGAGGTTATTGAGATTTTTATGGTTTCGTACCCAAAGAGCAGTGATAGCCTAATGGTTGAAACTTGCCCTATCAATCGGGAAGTCCGAGGTACAAACACAGGCACGCACCACTTATTTATGTGCGTATTAGAAATTAACTATCACTGCTTTTCGGTAAAGGAAACATCGTGAGAAACCTACATACCCGAGAGTTCTTAAAAAAAAGTTCTCGGAGGTGTGTGAAGTCCACCAATTTGCACTTGACCAGCGCGATGGACTATGGCCTAAACTCTCTCATTCTGAGAGAAGACCCGTGCCCAGCAGTAGGACAATAATGGGTTGGCGAGTCTCAAAGGGTAGAAATAGAACCCTATTTATTACTAGGACTCCGCTGTCCGTCTGGCGGTCTATCTCTCTGTCCGTTTGTTCGTCTCTCTTTCTCTCTATATGTCACAACCCGTAATTGCTAGGCAGTTGAAGTTTCCACTGATAATGTATTTCTGTTACCGCTATAGCAACAAATACTACGAACAGAATAAAATAAATATTTAAGAAGGGCTCCCGTAAAAAAAAAAAACTCATTATTTTGCGGTTTTTTTGTTAATAATGTAAGGAACGCTTTATGTCGAGTCTGTTCTTTGCCGGTTCTTTTTGTAAGCCTCTATTTGAAGTAAAGTTGCTCACAGATGTCCTTGAGAGCTAGTAACCACGGATCAGATGGAGTGCATGCTCGTTTGCGTCTTCAATCTTATAAAATAAAACTTCTGTCTGACGACAAATGAGTATGCAAGTTTGTAGATTGTCAAATTTACATAGGACAATATTGCTTAAGAACACATAAAATTAATAGCAAGAAATAATGATCTAAGTTCCTAGTCACAAATGTGTTAAACCACATTTGTTCAACCGAAAATCAAAAACTCTGCATACCCTTACAGATATAGTTATCAATTTATCAGTATCAAACATATAAAATATAGTGCTTTAATAAAAAGCAATAATTTGACTAACCTTATTCGTAAAAACTACAAGTAAATTGATTCACAAAATCTATATTTAACCACGAAGAAGACCACGCTGAATATACTGCTGTATATCGGACGCGGCATAGAATCGGTAGCGATGCGGGAGCGGGACGGGGGCGGGACGAGGGCGGCGCGGATACGGTAAATCAAACGTATCGGGTGGCAGATCACCGCGCCAAGTGCATTTCAATCACGACTCGGGCATACACTGAATGGCAAAGATACGTTGCCCTAGTTTTAAAGTCACCCTTTCATACCGCAGCCTGCTTTACTCTTACATGTACGAATGCATTGATTTAGATGTATTACAGAACAGAGTACATTCGCAAATAAAAAACCTAAATTGTAGAAAAATGTAAATAATCTCGCATCAATAATCATTTAAACTGTCAATTCTGTCAACAAATTTATAATCCTTGTATAGTAGTATAGTAGCAGAACCCATGACTTATACGCGCAGTTTATAATATGATCTATACATCCATTACACATTTGAGATCCACTACTGGACATGAGTTCACCAATTCGCACTTGGCTAGCGCGGTGGGATATGACCTAATACTCTCTCATTCTGAGAGAAGACCCGTGCCCAACAGTGGGACAATAATGGGTTGACGACACTGGACATGAGTAGTGGCGATTTAGGCAGTAGTCACCGCTATAGATTGTATTAACAAACGAGCTTGAAGTAATTTTAAGTAGACATTGCAGCCCAAGAACATTCCAAATCAATCGTAGATAAGATCAGATCAGTATCCGAGGTTGGCCACAGATGCGTTGGTCCTAAGAACCAAGGCTCCTAAGGACCAAGGATGGAAAGCCTTGAAAAAACACACGCTTTCTTATAGCCCCACAATAGGAATTTCTCCTGTGTCGTGGACAATGGACACACACAAGACGAGTACACAAACATCCAGACCCAAAATAGGAATCTAAACTTATATATTTTTTAATGAAGTATCTTATAGGCCTACGCACTTACAAATTGTCAGTTACGTATCTTTTACACTACCACCGGATCGGAACATTCAGATACCTGACCAGTCTGGCCGGGAATCGAACCCATTGCGCGTCAGACCGGTATAGTAACTGCTCCGCCACGCGAGTCGTCAAAATTTCTCTTTTACCACACCCTCCAGACCAAAAGCACTAGCACTAATTAGGAAAAAATTGTTCTAGTAGTGGTGCGAGAGGAGTTGTATCATAAAGAATTGTAGCATATTTAAATCACATAGCTCTGACACTTGCAGCACTAAGCAAATTCCACTTAGGCTGTATCTCCAGTAGGCAAACTGTTCGCGGACGACTGAATTTGCGGCTGAGCAAACTTTGCACACTCCATTTCAAATATATGAAAGGGCGGACTAAACTGATACGTCGCAAATTCGGTACACCGCTAACAGTTTGTCTACTGGGGACACAGTCAAAGTGAGTGTTTTACGGTCCTCCGGTCAGGAATAGTAGCGCGTCTGTGACTGTCCTATTTTGTACATTAAAGCGAGCATACAGTGAACTCCGTATATGTAGAACAGGGAATCTAACTGAGCCATTGACAGATGCATTCACGCACTTAACAACTAAGTCAGTCGCGTCACGTATGACTCAGCGACTTCCACACCTTTCCATTTCATAAAAAATCAAAGACGTCGGACCGCACAAAGTTTCGGGAAAGTAATTTGTAAATGTATTATGCTGCCATGTTAATGTAAGCAATAATCACCGATAAGTGACACCTTGGTTACATGCAATGATAATACTATATTATTAACCTTTTATGTAATATTATAAAACTTTATAAGTATTCATTACTTACCTTCACTTTTGTAATAAATATGAATGAAATGCCCAATAAGTCGTGTGGGATACCGGATCTTGTTGTCCATGTAACGTGATTCATGAGGTAGGTAGATTAAATTAAACCGGAGTACTTGTTATTTATTCAACTCAGGTTATTTTTATTTATCTGTGTCATAATCAATACCATATCGGTTATTGGTGCGAGTTTTTAATATGTTGTCACAGCCTGTATTGGTTTAAATGTTTTGTCTTCTTTCAGCTGACAGTAAATAAAAATGTATATATTTTTTTATCTGACTGAAGTAGCAAACGAGCATGCAGTCCACCTGATGGTAAGTGGTCACTGCCGCCCATGGATGTCTGTAATCAACTTCACATCACAGATGCGTTGGTACTCCCGACGACTATGATAGTCGCCTCATATAAAAGTGTGCCGGCAACCACACCCTTCCATCGCTAGAACTGCTTCACGCTAGAAGTGGGTGTGGCAGTACTTCCCCAGTCGAACTACACTGGTTCTACCACCATTAATATAGAAATAAGAAACGAGTCTGCAGTCTAGTCTGATGGTAAACGGTCACTGCCATGGACCATGTGAAAGCAACCTCTATAGCATACGGATTATTCTAAAGTCAAGTCGATGCGATGATACTCCCGAAGACTAATATGATCACCTTGTATGACAGCGAGCCGGCAGCCACACCTTTCCAGCGAAACGCAAATCTGCTTCACAATAGAAAAATTGTGGCAATGGTATATCCCCGGTCGAACTATATACGTTCAACCTTGCAAATAAAAGTGATCAATAAAATAGTAGGTGAGCGATCAATAGTTTCGGGACCAGAATAGGGCTACGGCATCCCCAGCCTGGCGTAAGAGGCGATTAAAAGGGGCTTCCGGGCTTGCGGGCGGCTAGAGTGGGAGCTCGAACCGTTCAGTCAGGTGATCCCGGGAAGGACGTCGGTATGTGTGGTCGCATACCGCCGTAAAGGCGTCGGGTACCTTTTGAAGATTTCCCCATCGAAAACAAAAAAAAAGGCGAGCGATAAACTTTTTGAGCTGATTCACTCACTAACGATTCGTACACGAAACGTGTCGCATCACAATCGTTACGTGAAATAACTTTTAGCGTTCGCGATACTGCAGTTTTCGATCGGCAGTTTGCGCCGAAGTTATGCGCTTAATACAGCGCTGAAACGATTTGAGCTGGCCCGAGTACGCTGGCTAATTGCCAGGTGTTATGTGTAATGGTACTCGGTATGGAATTAACACTCCCTATGTTTAATAAGATGTACAGGTGAAATGAACTAAACTTTAATATGTAAATCGGTGTAGTAACTATTAGACAGTATGAACTGTAAAATAAACATTTTAACATTGTATTGATTAACATGGATCTTTGGATATAAAATCGGTAATCAGTGATCAGTAATTATTTATTGCACTTAAACAGGTACAGTGTAGATCTTGAAATTTTACAATACCGCCAAAACTTTTCTAATGAAATTCTAGTAATACACCACATTTTAGAATTGTGTATAAGAAGTATATCGTTAGCTTAGAATATATAGCTTGGATTATATGAGAAATATACTTTTCTATTTGGATTCTATTAAGGCACCTTATATTAGAATTTTGAGATGTGTCTAAGAAGCCTATTGTTTGCTTGTAATTTGTGACTAAAAACAAATTTCGTAAAATGTTGAAACGCAGTTTTAAGTCGTCAAAACTTTAACAAAAATCCATATTGGCTATGTCAAGCCTTAAATTAAGTACATACTCAATAAAGTAGGTTATGTGTTGCCGTAAAACTTCAAGAAAACTATAAAGATTTTTTTTTACATTTGTAAGCTACATAATATCCGTACGTACATACATCTTTTTCTGTATAATTTTATAGACTTATACTAACATATCAAATAAGTCCTTACAAAAGTCCTCAGATAACTTGCCTCAAAAATATGTGTATATGTGACTTTGTGAATTGTCCATTTTGTCTGAGTGAAGCAATTTTGTCTAAGCAAAGCTTAAAATTAGATTACTCTAAATTTAACTTCCAAAGCTCATTTATAAAACCAAACTCCAAAGCTAGTAAATACCGAAAGATTTTTCTTTAATACTTCCTTCGGCTCAATTTCTTAACAAATATTGTAAATCTTAAGCCCAAGCTTTCATTTATTATTGAAGACAAAAACGGATACTTTCTTGAGACCGCCAACTGTTTTTCTTGCGTAACGCGATGAATAAATAAAGAAGGCTTGTATTTTCAAACCTTTATGCTATTTACGATATTTAATCTTTTCTACCAGTACGGTAATCTTCTTCGTACAGACAAATACGGTTCCTATTTTATTCAGAAATATTTAAATTTGTACAGATTATTTATAAAGATGATGTTTGCGATCTGATCATTATGATGTTAAAAAACTGTATCCATATTGTTATATTTTCTTCGTTATAGTAAATTATAATCCTTAACGGCTTCGCCTGCTTAGATCAAGTTTGCCATAGTAAAGAGGATGTTTTAATCCAGGCAATTAACAATACATATGTCAAAATTAAGCTAAATCACTTCAGTATTTTCTGCGTGAAAAGTAAGAAAACGTTGTTGTACTTCACTTTACGTCCACGTATAGCCATTTCAGAATGAGTAAAGTAGTATGAGTAGGTAAAACAAAGAATATAGTAGTGCTGAACAATTATGTTTTTTTAGTTTTATTATTATAGATGTTCAGTAATAGACGAGCATGACAAACTTATTTTATTTAGATGAAAAATATGCTACAAGGTCCAAAAATATGAATATGATATTATCATCTATCGTTGACGTATGAAAATGATTATGCACTTTAAATGCATTTTACGAGATAATATATCCGCTCATAACATTATTACATCATGAAGGCATTTGTATAATCTCATATTGGTGGTCTCTGAATACGTTGTATAATCCGAGAGATTGCTAATTAGTTTATTAATTAGGCTATGCAACGCGCCCAATGCATGGCCAAAGTTGATACTGATGAGTATGAGTGAGAGACAAGTTTTCATCTCCTTTTGGACTTTGCAGGAAAATTTTCAAATATCCTTTGTAATGGTCATTTACATTATTTTGACTCCTATCCTAAGTTTAATCGTTTTTTAAGTCCCAGCTTAACCTAATTGCTGCTTCAAATAAAATACTTTTTATCTTTATATAATTAATGGATCAAAATAATCATTCTTTAATGTTTATAGAAACTTAAAAACGAGATATTAAAGTAATAAAGTAGGAAAGCAACGAAATAGCGCTATTACTACATACAACAAGAGTCATCAATTTTTAAATAAAGTAAAAATTTGAATCAAGTTTCCACTAATTTTATATAGAAGTTCGTATCCATCGGTGGAACATATGATACATTCATCATTATAAACCATGCAAAATTTAAGATAAAACAAAATATGAAAAACATTGAAAACATTGGATGCTGTACAATTTCAGTACCGTCAACCCCATTGTAGCAATCCTTGGTTCTGTTTGTACTTATTGTCTTAAATAAAAGTAGCATACGATATCCACGACTTTTATAATACAATACAGCATACAATACAGTTGAACTCGAGCCGAGTTAGAAGGCAGCGCGGCTCAGTGCGCTGCGCTGAGGAACAATGGTCGTGGGTTAATTAACGTACTTGCTGCGCCGACGTGCGCCTCGGCTCCATTTGAGCTGCCTGAAAGATAGTGCCATTGTTGTTGAAACGTTGCTTCCATGAATAGAATGGGAGTCATTGCTTAAGTTGAGATATGCTAATTAGGCAACGAATATTTATACTTCTAAAATAGAATTCACTTTACAAGACCGTTTGTTTATTATAAATAACATGTTTAAATTGTTTGTCTTTTTAACCGACTTCCAAAAAGGAGGAGGTTATCAATTCGTCTGTATTTTTTTTTTTTTTTTTTTTATATTTGTTACCTCATTTCTCCGGACTGGGTGAACCGATTTAGATGATTTTTTTTTTATTTGAAAGGTAGTGCGTGTCATAGGGTCCCATTTTTTTTTAGTATTTTTTTGACTAGGGCATCCATAAGAAAAACGCATAAGTCTTAAATTTGCATTTTCAATGTACGCGATAAATGTATGAATAACTCAATATCCCGCCAACCGATTTTGATGATTCTTTTTTTATTAGAAAGGATGTACTCCAGGGGTAGTCTGATAAGAGTTTGATAAGGTTCTAATCATAGGATCTTCAACTTTTTGGAGCAAAATAATAAAATTAGTGATAGTCGGCCGAACCTTAGCTGGAGAAGTCCAATTGAGTAAAATATAGAATAAAATTACTATGTAGGTATTTACTATGAAAAATTTGACCTTCAACTCTTCAATCCTGATGATGCAGGGGTACTGCTAGCCTGAACTATAAAAGTTGGTCGTTTGATGTTTGCGAATATATAATGAAATTGTTAAGCAAATTCATGGGACAAAAATTTGACCTTCAACTCCTCAACCCTGATGATGCAGGGGTACTTAAAGCCAAAACCATAGGAATAAGCCATTTGGTGCTTACGTATATGTTATAAGATTACTGAGCAAAAACATAAGATGAAAAATTTGACCTTCAACTCCTCAACCCTGATGATGGAGGGGTACTTCAATCCTAAACCATAGAAGTTGGCAATTTGGTGCTTACGGTTATGTAAAGAAAATACTAAGCAAAAATATAAAATCAAAAATTTGACCTTCAACTCCTCAACCCTGATGATGAAGGGGTACTTCAATCCTAAACCATAGGAGTTGGCAATTTGGTGCTTACGGTTATGTAAAAATAATACTAAGCAGAGGCACAAAATTAAAATTTTGACCTTCAACTCCTCGACCCTGATGATGAAGGGGTACTTCAATTCTAAACCATAGGAGTTGGCAATTTGGTGCTTACGGGTATGTAAAAATAATACCAAACAGAGGCACAAAATTAAAATTTTGACCTTCAACTCCTAAACCCTGATGATGCAGGGTACTGCAAGCCTGAGCCATAGAAGTTAGCCACCTGGTACTAACGTATATGTTATAAGATTACTAAGCAACAATATAAGATGAAAAATTTGACCTTCAACTCCTCAACCCTGATGATGGAGGGGTACTTCCAGAGGGGGCGCCCTGTTTGTATGAATTGTAAAAGTGTTTTATGTTTAATTTTTGTGAATATGTAGATGCACAAAGCAAACTTAGAGGCTTTATTTAAATACAAACATAAAAATATAGTCACTAAAAAGTGTAAAATAAAAACTTTTTAACAAAAAATATCTACCGACTTCCATGTCACAAAAAAGTAAAAAATAATTTAAATATACTTTGGTCTAGAACATACTCAGTACTTAGTACATAGTTCTGAAGTCGGTGCTCATATAGGACGTAGTTACCGTCGTCCAGCGAAATATGTCGAGCACCGACTTCAGGACTATGTACTAAGTACTGAGTATGTTCTAGACCAAAATATATTTAAATTATTTTTTACTTTTTTGTGACATGGAAGTCGGTAGATATTTTTTGTTAAAAAGTTTTTATTTTAATTACTCAAAGCGAGTAAAAAAAAAAATTGCATTTTTAAATCAAAAGATCACTAAAATCAGACATTTTAATAAATATATTTCTATTACTAATAGGGTTCGAAAGTCAATATTTCGGCATAATAAGAAGAAATGTACCGTTACAAATACAAAATTAATGAATAATTAATATTTTACCATTCGCTCATTTTTTCCTTGCGAATGTTCAGAATACTAAGTTGTTATAACCCATACTACACGTATAAGCTTACTTAATTCTATAAACTAGTTTAACAAGTTGAGATTATCAAGTAAAAGTTAAGTTAAAAGCCCCGTGTGATCCTGCGGCTTATTTCAACTACACAAAAGTTGCATCAGTATTTGAAACGAAATCTAGTCTGTATCAACTACAATCCGGATTAAGCTGCCAGCTTTATCTCATTACAGCGTAATTAAAAAACTCGGGCGAGCTGTCGAAACGCGGGTCCCGCGCGACTATAAATTCGGCGCAGAACAACGTGAAAACTTTCGATGTAATGGATTTTTACGGTTTGTTTACTTTGTTCGCGTTTTAATTGAAACAAACGCAACATTTTAAACAAAAGACTAGCGTTCAACGCTGCGTTTGAAACGTGAGTAGATATGAAAATGTGCAAAAGATATTTATTTAGAGCTTGTAATGTCATCGTGATTTTAACAAGAAGAAAATGCACACATTTGAATACATTATGAATAAATGGTACTAAACGTTACTTTTAACTTCTCTGAAATGTTTTATCAGAAATAAATATAGGCATAGACTTACTGTGACTATACATTATCACTATAATGATAGTTAAATTATGTTGAAAAGGCATGTATGTGGTCATTATGTTTCCTCGAAACATGCATCTTTCATGTTTTTCTTATACATCTATACTATAATAAATCTGTAAGAGGTCGCTGTCTGTACATGGAATTAATTTAGGTGAAAACCATTTCTAGAGGTCTTTAATACGATATAGAACCCAAAATAATGGTTTTTAGAAATCTTATCTGTTTGTCTGTTTGTCTGTTTGTCTGTTTATCTGTTTGTCTGTTTGTCTGTTTGTCTGTTTGTCTGTTTGTCTGTTTGTCTGTTTGTCTGTGTGTTTGAAAACGCTAATCTCAGAAACGGCTTATCCAATTTGAATATAATTTTAACCGATGTGTTGTGGGAAACTTCACTTAACATTTAGTGTTTATTTTATGTAAATCGGTTTACGAATAAAAAAGTTATGTCAATTTAAAACTACGCAGTATTTATTCTGTGTTCGATAAGTGTTAATAAGATAAATAACTGCGTAGTTGAATTGGTTGAAACTAAACATGTTATGTTCTGTAAAATGTATTCCTTTGTTATGTATTTTTTATTGGTTATTGTGTACCTATATTATTTGATACTATACATATCTATATATACTTATATAAAAACGAAAGGATGCTCTCTCACTCATCTATTGAATAAACATCGTAGAGCCTAAACTGCTAACGAACTGCTATACGAATATGATTTTTACTAAGGGTTCCTTTTATGACGTAGACGTCAGTTATGAATAAATTTTCTGATCCCCCCCCCCCCAATTTAACCCAAATAGGAGATGTAAGTTTGTATGAAAGTCAGTCAATTTTGAGGCCACCTCAATAAAATTTAGTATTTCGCTTTGATTTTTATGTTAAAAAATAGTTTTAAACCGACTTTCAAAAGGGAGAAGGTTATCAATTCGTCTGTATTTTTTTTTTTAATTTTATATTTGTTACTCGATTTCTCCGCACTGGGTGAACGGATTTGGATGATTTTTTTTTCATTTGAAAGGTAGTGCGTGTCATGGGGTCCCATTTATTTTTAGTTCACTTTTGATAGTGGCATCCATAAGTAAAGCGCATAAGTCTTATATTTGCATTAACGATGTGCGCGATAAATAGATGAATTTAAACTTAAAACTTATTTTTAAACTTAAAACGCTTTCTACACTCATAGCCCCACAGTAGGATAGTAGTATCCTGTGTCGTGGGTGCCATGGACACACACAAAGACGAATACACAAACACCCAGACCCAGAACAAGAATCTAAACTCATCATTCAGATACCTGTCTGGCCGGGAATTGAACCCGGGACCCACTGCATGTCAGACCGGTACGCTAACCGCTGCGCCACGCGGGTCGTCAAATGAATAACTCAATTTCCCGCCAACCGATTTCGATGATTTTTCTTTTATTTGAAAGAATGTACTTCAAGGGTACTCTGATGAGTTTGATACGGTTCTGACCATAGGATCCATTTCTTTGAAGCAAACTAACGAAATTAGCGATACTCGACCAAACCTAAGCTGTAGGAGTCTAATTGGGTTGAATGTAGAATGAGATTACTAAGCAGATATTTCCTAAAAAAATTGACCTTCAACTCTTCAATGCTGATGATGCAGGGGTACCGCTAGCCTGAACCGTAGAAGTAAGTCAATTTGTTTTTATGGATATATAATAAGATTGTTAAACAAATTCATGGGACAAAAATTTGATCTTCAACTCCTCAACCCTGATGATGTAAGGGTATTTCAAGACTAAACCGTAAGAGTTGGCTATTTGGTACTTACGGTTATGTAATAAAAATACCAAGCAAAGATACACGGTAAAAATGTTGACCTTCAACTCCTCAACCCTGATGATGCAGGGTTACTTCAAGCCTAAGCCATAGGAGATGGCCATTTGTTGCTTTCGGGTATGTAATATGATTACTAAGCAAAGACACAAAATGAAAATTTCGACCTTCAACTCCACACCCCTGATGATGCAGGATACTGCTAGCCTAAACTATACAGGATGGGCATTTGGTGCTTTCAGGTATTTAATATAACTACTAAGCAAAAACACATGATGAAAATTTTGAACTTTAACTCCTCAGCCCTGGATGATGCAGGGGTACTTCAAGCCTAAGCCATAGAAGTTAGCTATTTAGTGCTTTCAGGTATGTAATATAATTACTAAGCAAAGACACAAGATGAAAATTTTGATCTTCAACTCCTCAAGCCTGATGATGCAGGGTACTGCAAGCCTAAACCATAGGAGTTGGCCATTAAATGCTTTCGGATATGTAATATAATTACTAAGCAAAGACACAAGATGAAAATTTTGACCATCATCTCCTCAACCCTGATGGTGCAGGGGTGCTTCAAGCCTAAGCCATAGAAGTTAGCTATTTAGTGCTTTCGGGTATGTAATATAATTACTAAGCAAAGACATAAGATGAAAATTTCGATCTTCAACTCCTCAAGCCTGATGATGCAGGGTACTGTAAGCCTAAGCCATATGAGTTGGCCATTTAATGCTTTCGGGTATGTAATATAATTACTAAGCAAAGACACATGATGAAAATTTCGACCTTAAGCTCCTCAGCCCTGATGATGCAGGGTACTGCAAGCCCAAGCTATAGAAGTTGGCTCGCAAGTGCTTACGTATAAGTAATAAAAATACTAAGTAAAGACACGGGATATTTTTTTTACCTTCAACTCCTCCCTGATGATGCGGGATAGTGCAAGCCTAAATTATAAAAGGTAGTCACACAATGCTTACGGTTGTTTTTAGTATATATTATAAGTTTAATGACAGCTCATTAAACTGAAATGTAATTAATAAATTAAACTTCAATTCATCAACCCTGATAATCTAAGTACACACCTACTTAAGCCGTATGAGTTTGGTACTTATTGATTATAATACATTACAATCCGTTCCTGAGAGAACATTATGATGAAAAGTGTCACTTTGAATACCTAAATCCTGAAAATGCAGGAGTATTGTCATGTTATTGTTCAGAGTTGGATTTAGCTGTAGCTTTTTAAACAGGATTTTTTTTATGTTCCAACCTAACCTAACCTAACCTAACCCAGGTTAGGTTGGAACATAAAAAAAACATAAAAAATAAGCGAGCAGGGTGCGGCAGCGCCCTGCAAGCGGGTGCGCCCTGTTCGTATGAATTGTAAAAGTATTTTGATTATATCTTCTGCTTTACAAAGAACAATGCGGGATTTACGCACACAAATAGCCCGATGCGCCTCTTAAAAGATCTTATCTTTGGCCACATGAAACAAAATATGAACTTAGAATATATGTCGCTGTTCAGTGATATTCCAATTTTCTAATGATTTACTTCAAGTAGATAATAGTGCTTTGTTATCCGGAAAAGTTAAAATCAATCTTTATACCGATACGTCTCCGTTTAAATGTGGAGGAGTTGGTTGAAAAAGTATATCCCGATATTGTTAATATAACCAATAACACTATAAATTGGTTCCAAAAGACGGCTATATACCCACCCACCAATGAACGTGTCGATAAAATAAATGATTTATTTTTTTTCAAAATTTAAAGCAGCGTCACAGATCTACTATTCGGTAGACACAGTCATTGAGATGGAGGAAGCAGTACATTATCCAACAGAATTTTTGAATTCCTTAATTCCTTCCGGAACTCCTAAACACAAATTAATATTAAAAGTAGGTTTACCTATAATCTTACTTAGAAATTTGAATCCGCCAAAATTACTTCAAATAGTATTTTCCAATTCGGAAAAGTTCAAATCAATCTTTATAATCGATACGTTTTGGTTCAAATGTGGAGGAGTTGATTGAAAAAAAGTATCCCGATATTGTGAATTAGACCATTAAGAATGTAAATTGGTTCAAAAAAGCGGTTTACAATATTAGAATTCGTCTAATTAAAAAAAAATACATAACAATACCTTCCTACCCACAAATACACACTTTAAATTCGTTTTTTTCACTCTGTGTTTGACCAGGTAATCCTTGAGCGGCCAAACCGATTTTAATGTTACTACTTTTTATCATAGAATTCCCACGGTGTCGAGATTTGCGCGGGAAAAACTTTGTGACACGTTGATTTGCACGCGGGCAAAGCCGCGGGTACAGCTAGTTAAAAATATAAATAGAAATATAATGTATTACATTACATTATATTGCATTGCACGCTTACGTATGCGTTACCGGCCATACCTTGCAAATTTCTTTGATCGTAAGCGAAAATAAGAACAATGCATATTTTCATAAAACAAATTTAATTCACTGTAAGGGTTCATAGTTAATTTTAATATAGTTGTACTCATTTCACATCACGTCAGTATATATATTCAAACACAAAATTAAAATCACATCTATTGCGGAATGTAACACAAACACTTTAATGTTCAATCCCGTTCCATCCGATCTGTTACCGCGCCGATGCTGGAAGCGGATGCGGCGCGGCGCCGGCGCGGGACGCGTTTCCGGCGATAGAACGCGCAATGTAACGCTTCAGATTGTTTAATTTTAATACGACATTTATTTAGTGCTACAATGCTGATACTATCTTTACTTCATTTGACGGACCGAAGCAAAACGCGGGACATAATACTTTGCGTTGTGTTTTATTCCTTTTTTGACGATAATAATTACTATGTACTAAATAATACCACTTGATAATGAGAGAAATTAAAGTTTTTTTAAATATGCATGTGCATGTGCAATAGTTTTTTTTTTTAATGAGCATATACGAGTTTATTATGTTTCTTCGAAACGAGCATTAATTATGTTCCCGCATATACACTACATTGCATTTCACGGTTACATTTTCGTTATAGGCCATTGATTTCAGAAAACACAATAAACTCACACTAAGGGTACAGAGTTGATTTAAATTCAGTTCTACGAGAGTAGAACAGATTACGTCACATTACGTCAGTAAATAAGTATTATTTCAAAAACACTTAAAATCACATCCATTTAGCTATGTAATAAAACAAACACTTTAATGTTCAATCCCGTCACATCTGATCCGTTACCGCGCCGATGCTGCAAGCGGACGCGGCGCGGCGCCGGTGCGGGACGCGTTTCCGACGGCGACAGGACGCGCGCGGGAAAGCTACAGACTATTTTATTATAATGCGACAGTTCTTTAGTGCTACAGTGCTGATCCAATCTTGCTTCATTTGACAGATGGAAAATAATACAATAATGAGATAAATTGGACCTACTTTTGCAAAAAGGAACCAACAAGTTGTATACATTATACAAAATTTGATTTGATTTTTTCTCAAAACTATTGTTGTTTGGGTTGATTTTCAAAATGCATTCGAGAACTTTACAGTGGATGCAATTTGATTCTTAGGCATTGATGAATAATGTAATTCTTGTCTTAGATACTCAAATTTATATGTTTATCGATAACGCTTTTATAGACATGTTTATTTCCTCGTTGAACGGCGTATCCAGCTTTTAATAACAAATCTGTGAATAATGACTTGGATGAAGCTAAATGTTATATTTTGGTTTCTGTTATATTTTTAGTTAAGCCCTGCTGCCGCTGTTTTGATCAATTATACAAAAAATTATTTTAGCATCCAAATGTTGCTTTAATAATAATTAAATATTAAAACACTTTGACGATTTCACCTTATACATTCTATTTTAAATAATAACTCTCATAGAATAAATACGTACAATTACGAGGCATTCTAACAATGCACAGACACAGGCAACCGGCTCACAAAGGAAAAATGTGCTTATGAAAAACGACGATGTGAAGAAATTATATTTTTATTTAATTACATGGTATTGTACAAAGTAAAGAAAATAACAATAAAAATATAGAGATATTGTACAAAGAATTGCTTATTAAAAATTAAATTTCTTCCGGCAGTTCTGGGATCGTTATGTTCAAAAGGAAAACCAATTTAGCTTGGGAACCTAAATAAAATATATGTTTTAAGGTATTTTTTTTATTAATATTTATGTAGATACGTGTAAACATATCATATTAAGTTTCTTTTTGGCCTCCTTGACCAATATTAAGCGGTAGTGATTTCCACAGTAAAACCATAATGGGGTTAGAAAAAACTTTGGAGTATCGAAAAACTTAAAAGGGATTAGAAATGTGACATGTACCAAGGAGTACAATATCTATAAAGAATAGCGGTATGCCTCGAAAAACGGAGCCACTTAAGATTCTTGTTATAATGAAAAACGATTTTTTTCATGAACCAAAAATATGTAAATGTCATATATATCATTTTGCAAGCGCTCAAGTTTATTCAATAGCCCCTTTGAAGCATCTTAATAGTATATATTTATAGTAGTATGAGAAATATAACACATTATCAAAATTTCAACTGTCTTGCTATCGTGGTTGCTGTATTGCTGTATCGAGATACAGCCTGGTGACAGATAGACAGACGGACAAACGGAAATTCGGACAGTGGAATCTTAATAATAAGGTTCAGTTTTTACCCTTCGGGTGTTGAACCCTTTTTTTGTTATCGAGGGGGAGACCTTCAAAAGGTTTGCGATTTTTACCTCAATAAACCTCCCCTGGTGGTCATCCTCAGTGCTGCGTGGAGGACTCCGGAATCTCCAATGGAACACAACCAGAATCCTCCGAGCGCGATGCCCCCTTCCCAGTAAGCGTTGTACACACTGCGCCTCCTGGTGTTTACCACAACATGTAGCCACATATGCCGTCGTCCTACACGGGGTCGCTTGGCTAGATACAGGGATAGGGTGTGGAACCCTAATGGATAATATTAATAATAAAATGCAGAATAATAAAATTGTAAAAATAAAGGTTACATGTAACCCACTTGAGTATTCCCAAAAGTATTTGAAAATAACCTTAGACTGAAATAATGTAGAATAAATCACCACCTTACTTTCATTTGAGGCACTATCTTATTCCTCAGGGGTATTTTTTTTATCTACTGAAGTAGCAAACGAGCATGCAGTCCACCTGATAGTAAGTTGCTTCTGCCGCCCATGGACAACTGTAATCAACTACATACAGAACATGGGTTTCCTCTGAAGTCAAACACAGTTGCGTTGCTACTCCCGAGGACTATGATGGTCGCGAATGTGCGAAATGTATGTGAAAATGTGCCGACAACCACACCCTTCTATCGGAACACAAGAAATGCTTCACGCTAGAAATAGGCGTGGAGAAGGATAGGAGTACCTTTGTTATTGAGATAAGATAGAAACCCTGTTTATATGAAGTTCCCTAAGAGCATGGACGGCCGTGACCACTTATCATCAGGTAGACTTCACCCCCGTTTGCTGCTTTAATTATACAAAAAAAAATATAAGAAAATTGAGAACCTACTTTTAAGTCGTTTAAAAATACGTTATACTTCGATAAGTCGGAACAAAGTAAAAAGAAATTTAAGAAAGTTTCTACATTCTCCGAAATCCTTGAAATTTTCTTTGGGAAAATAGAAGGGTAACCTTTTCCATAGCGATTCACCCATCCGGTCACGTAGAACTAAAGTGATTCCAAAGGCATCTTAACAAGACGCACTCTCTACTAAATTAAGAAAAGGTATTTTCATTAAAGGGAAATCCAGGTGGTGATTTGCGGTTCCAATGAACATTCTGAATTAAGTAGACTTGCGTAATTGCGACTAAAATCTTTCATCGTGCCTCACATGTGTGCGATTCATTAATTGTTGTATATTATTTTGCAACTCTAATATGCAAAATTTCAATTGTTTGGAATAACATTTCTATTTGGAAACATTGGTTTTATATAAATTTCTGATTTCAGCTTGGTATTCATATATGCACATTACCATTATGTCGATATGGAATATGTTTTTTTTTTTTTTTTTTTTTTTTTTTTTTTTTTTTTTTTTTTTTTTTTTTTTTTTTATTTGACTGAAGTAGCAAACGAGCATGCAGTCCACCTGATGTTAAGTGGCCACTGCCGCCCATGGACATCTGTGATCAACTTCATACAGAACATGGGGTCCATCTGAAGTCAATCACAGATGCGTTGCTACTCCCGAGGACTATGATGGTCGCCTCATATGAGAGTGTGCCGGCAACCACACCCTTCTATCGAAACGCAAGAAATGCTTCACGCTAGAAATAGGTGTGGCGGTGGTACTTCCCCGGTCGAACTACATTGGTTCTACCACCTTGAAATATGTTCTGGTTTATCGGATTTTTGAACTTAATTTTAATGTTATTTCAACGAATTACATCATACGTAAGAAATTGTTTCTAACCTTAATATAATGTAAAAATATATCATAACTACACTATTTCTGCGGCTTTGCACACTTTGATCACGTCTACCACAGTTATGAGTATCTTATGTGTTGGTGCAGTGTGCATGTGCGAAGTTTTAGAGCCATTCGATTAATAGTTTTTGCCCGAAAGATTTAGTTACAAACACACATATATCGTCACAAACATTGCAATTATAATATTAGTAATTTTAGAACAAAAGAAAATCCAACGCAGTTGCAATCGCACGACGTGTTCAAGAAAGCGTACCTTAATGTTAAAGCCGCTGACTCATTGCGGGTTTGAGACGATTGCATTTTCCACCTTATTAACCTAAAGGACCCCGTGTTTAGGTTTATGTGAGCCCCGTTTAGTGAAATTGGGAATGAATGTAGCAAATTGGTGGTAAAACGGCCAATATTGTTAAGCTGTGATACTACGTTCTTATGGGTGCTTTTCTTGTTACAATTTTAATAAATTAAGATATTTTTTCATAATATTATGTAAGGGACTCGTTTAGAAACCGGGCTTCTAGATAAACGAACTAAGACCAGGCTTCTATATAAAAAGGTGGTAGAATCAACGTAGTTCGACTGGGAAGTTACCACCGCCACACCTATTTCTAGCGTGAAGCATTTCTTGTGTTTCGATGGAAGGGCGTGGTTGCCGGCATACTTTTATTTGAGGTGACCTTCTCAGTAATCAGAAGTAGCAATGCATATGTGATTGACTTCAGATAGAACCCATGTTCTGTATGAAGTTGATTACAGATGTCCATGATCGGCAGTGACCACTTACCATCAGGTGGACTGCATGCTCGTTTGCTACTTCAGTCAGATAAGACAATAACCCGCTACGAGTCCAATTGGTGTGGATGGAACTTTATCCTTCGGCGATGCGGTGCAGTGAAGAATCGGTGACATAGGCACCAGGTCAAAAAGTTTCTCGGAACATTCACCATTGCAAAGCCGGTAGAACATAAAAAATGGAAAAAATAAAAAAAATGAACATAAACACAAATGGACATACATAAAATTAATATACCCTCCAAACGCCACACCTAGTGACAAAAGCCACACTCTGTATGGCCATAAAGTTATATAATAAACTACCTGACCAATTAAAACAAATAAAGAAAGCCCACATATGTGCCAGAAATTTAAAAAAAATATTATTAGAAAAATGCTATTACACATATGACGAGTTCTTAAACGATGATTTAAAAATATAAAAAACTAAACTAAAGTTATCAGCATTGTAACATAGTGTCTAATTGTAAATCTTTTATTGACAAATACGAGTATGTGAGTGCCATACATTTAGAACGCCTTAACCAGCATATTCAATTTTTGGCGCCCTTTTTAATCATATCATCATATGTAATCAATACAATCAAAATTATTGTAACCCAAAAATTTACTAAATCAAGATCTTTCTTTCTTTCTTTTTATCTTTCTTTCCTTCTTTATTTCTTTCTTTCTATCATACAAATATATTATCCTTTTTCTGACGCAGTCGGTTTACAATTGAAGGATAAAAAGTGCCTAGAGAATTACAAAAAGGATTATCTCCCCAGCATGACCATAATTAAGTAATTAATACAAAGGCTCAGTAAAAGGCTCTACGATATCGTTTAAAATTAAATTGGAAATATTTCATGAGCAATTCGCTTTGTACGGCACCGAAATAACTTACTAATGAAGTTTCATTTTAAATTTCAGCCGAGTTTAATATCAGTTAATTTGATTCAAATCAACATGGATAGCATTTTCAGTTCAATTTATTTAGTGAAATTTTGCAACAAACTTTTGTATACAAAATGAATTCACTGAAATAGGTTCTATGACGTTTAATGTTATTGGCTTTATTGTTGTTATTGTTTATTTTGCATTATTTGTTTAGTTGAAACTTTAGCATAAAATGCATATGCATAAAATGATATTTTTTTCATTTAAACATTTTAACTATTTTATTGTCGTCAACCCATTATTGTCCTACTGTTGGGCACGGGTCTTCTCTCAGAATGGGAGAGTATTAGGCCATTGTCTAGCGCCAAGTGCGAATTGGTGGACAACTATTTTATTACTAGCTCGCTATTGTAGTAAACTATACTTTTTAACAAATTAAGAGTAGAATAAGTGATCAATAAATTTACTTCCTACATAAAACATTGTATTATATTTGCGGATATTTGTCTAAACTCGATTTCAAAATGATTTTAAAATTTAAAGGTTATACGTATTTGATAACTCGATCATATTCCAAATTGATTTAATCCTGTTTGAAAACAAGATTAAATTTGGCACTGCTGCATCGGAAAGTTATATCATATTTAATTTTTAAACGAATCCGAAATTGTATTCATGATTATAATAAACTGTATTCGCCTGAATTTATCGATTTAAATACTGTCCTCGTAAGACTGACCGCAGTAGGTAATCGTCATTTTTGCGAAATTGATTCTTTTCAGTCATTGCCTCAGATCGTTGTTATCTACACATATGTGTTAGTAAAGGGTTCTTATTTGTTAGACCATAGTTGCAAAGTAGAAAAATCCTTATATGGCCTTGATTAGGCGATATTGATAACTGAAATGCAGTAAATCAAAATTAATTAGTGTACTGACCATTTATAAGTGCCTCCGTAGGCCTATGCAAAATAAAAACATTTCATTTTATTTAAAAAAAAACATGCATAATTTACGTTTTTTTTTTTGCAAACATATATCCATTTATCAAACCGTATACATTTCATATTCCTCTATCAATAAACTGAAATAGATTTGATAAAAACACTTAAATCCGTTTATCTCAAAACAATAATCTGGCAAATACTGCATTTTCCAACGGCAGAACAGCTCCAAAAGGAAATTGAATTCAACATAGTCTACGCTAAAGGACTAACGCATCCATTTCACATGGAAGATTTAACCATTAGAGTACTTAATATTCTGAGAGTGTGGATAAGAAGCCTCATTGCCGGTCCTAATTCAAGCTCTTAATATAATTCCGGGGACTCATATTTCAGCTGCGCCGAGCTGCGTGGGATTGCGCCGCGCTTTGTTCAACTGTCTCTTTCTCACATAACTTAGCTTAAGTTACTTATGAACTGTTTTCAGGCATAAATTACAAAGAAAGTTCGTCTTAATGTTAGAATTACTCCATAATATAAGGAAAAATATTATTATAGTTTGAGTTTTGGATAATAATGTCTTCAGAGTTACAAAAGTAAGAAATTACAAATAGAAATTTACAATGAAATGAAATGAAATTTCTTTATTCTGTATAGGCCTACGGGGGCACTTACAAATTGTCAGTTACAAATTTTTTACACTACCACCGGATCGGAACACGACCTCAACTGAGAAGATCCGGCAAGAAACTCAGCGGGTTTGTCTTTTTTGTTACGTTGTATTTTTTTTCAATCATGTTTTTTTTACATTGTAATGAAAGAAATGGAAATGCGGCTTTATTTCCATTTTTATTGTAAAAAATAATTTATTGGTATAGAAAATCATTAATCGAAATTTTAATCTAGTTTTGTATTCCGTCTTCAATGTATTTAAAAATAAATAATAGCATTCGTTCTTGAGAAAGCCATGAACTAAAATGATATTTCACTATGAAATTACTGCCCGACAAAAGTAATGCCATTCAGTGGGCACATATGTTTACATTATTGACATATATTTAGTACTAGTTAAAAAGTATTTGAAGACCCTCATTAGTAGTTTATACAATTGTTAAAGCACGGTAATAGTAGATATTTGTACCGTGGTTAAAGAACCAATACTCGTAAATGATTAAAGAACATTGTATTGTTTTCTATTTCTTGGTGCCAACCCATTATTGTCTCACTGCTGGGAACGGATCTTCTCTCAGAATGAGAAAGTTTTAGGTCATAGTTAACCGCGCTGGCCAAGCGCGTATTGGTGGACTTCACGCACCTCTGAGAACTTTTTTTTTAAAGAACTCTCGGGTGTGTAGGTTTCCCCACGATGTTTTTCTTCACCGAAACACTGTGGTAATTCATTTGTAATACGCACATAATTTAGAAAAATCTGTGGTGAGTGGCTTTGAACCTCGAACCTACCTATCGAGAGGACAGGTTTCAACCATTAGGCTATCACTGATTTCTATTTCTTACTAAACGTTCATCGAATAGCTTTCATTTAAAACATCTCTCTAACAAGAATCGCACTTTAATTGAATGTTAGACAAAAACTCGAGTTGCAACCTGGACTATAATCGCTTAAGAGAATGGTAGTTTTAAGCCAAAATTCGTAAAAGCTGTTGAAATTGTAGGTAAAGTGCAGAGTGCAGAGAGCGAAGTTATCCGATTTAACGTTTCGCCTGCTCCACTTTTGTCTTCGCCTCGGTTCAGGAATCTCATTTGCCAAGAAGTGTTTGCTTTGCCCACACGTTGCAATAGGAATATAGGTCGCTGGTTATCGGGGTCATTTAATTTTTATGAAGAATTCTGATTGTTACGTAGACACAGTATTTGCTTAAGTATTATGGAAAGTACATCGTTAATTTCATTTTAGGAAAAGAAAGAGTCTAAAAATTCCTTTCAGTTGAGATTGTGATTTGATTAAAAATTGTCAGTTATTTTTTAAGTACCTGACAATTTTTAAGTACCTCGGTAGACCCATAATATATTTAAGAAAGAAAGAAAGAAAGAAAGAAAGAAAAACATTTATTTCGGTTCATCGACACAAAGACAGAATAAGCACATACATTTAAATTAGAAATAAGTTATTATGGTTAAAAGTAACAATATTCAAAAAATAAAAAATAATATCATAAATCCGTTAAACCTAAAACTATAAAAAAGAAATAAAATGTATCAGTAACGTTAAAAGACTTACAAAGAAATAAAATAAAAACGAAATAACAATTATATCGATGGGGACCGAAAAAGGGGTTGCACTCAGCCTATGCCGTGGAACCCACGACTGCAGATTTTCAGGAAACCCCTACTTTTTTTTTGTAGTCAGGACAAGTGTATCTGTGTGTATTTCATTTTATTCAAACAGTCCATTTCATTTCAATGGCGATTCAGATAACATTGCAATCGAAATCAAAACTAGTAATTTTATACAACATTTCACGTGTTAGCAGTTTTGTAAAGAGTACTGTAAATAAATTGGACTGAACTAACGCCGGACACCAAAAAATATTTTTTAACAACTATTCGCTGTGCAATTTACCGATCACAGGCTTAGAGTATGATGCAGTATGCTCCAGCATATCATTAGTAGTGTGGTATGACTTTTCATAACTTGATAGATGGTTGAAACTTCATCTCTCAATCAAGGGTCTGAGTTTTGAATTCCAGGTACTGATTTTTCTAAAATGGTGTCTATAGAAATCATTATCACTGCTTTACGGCGAGGAAAAACATCGTGAAGAAGCCTACAAACCTAATAGTACTAAAAAAAACAAATGTTCTCAAAAGTCTATCAATTCTCTCTTGGGGCCAGCGTAGTACTATAAGCACTGCTCTTTCATTCTGAGAGAAGACCCGTGTCGAGAATTGGAAAAATAAAGGGTTGAAGACGATCTCAATTTTAAAAGTGAATTTATCCCCTAAATATTATATAATAAAGTCCGCCCTTTCACTTTTCTCTATGACGCTTATGGACTCCACAAGGTACGCCCGTTATCCCCGCGATTTCTGCAATTCCCATTTAATTAACTAAAAGCATAACACTGTTTGGGCGGGAACGGCATTTTTGGGCAAGGGTCGGATTCTGCCGCAGAACTATTAACATGAATCACACGACATTAGCAATGTTTGCTTATTTTGAGCATAAAGGGCCCAGTATACAGGTCATGGTCGAATCAGGAAACAAACTGCGCCTTTTTATTAATGAGACAACGCCCATTTGACTATTTCATCACCATTTCGTCGTTTGTTTCTTTATAACACAGTTATTATATTGCACGATACAGTGAATACAAGACTACTAATATATTTACTACTACTATATATTAAGATTTTTACTAATATATTAAGTTTATATTTATAATTTATCAAGTCTACTAATATATTAATTTTTATCCCATTTCAGTCTTATTTAATTTTATTGATTGTCTTTCCATTTAAATATTCGCTAGTTATAAGAGCTATGTTATTATGTTTGCTTGACTGCACATAGTCACAAGCCAGGTTTTTTTTTGTTTTGTTTTCGAGGGGGAAACCTTCCTAAGGTACCCGACGCCGTAGGAGCGACGCAGGTTTATGTGGGATTTTTGCCGCATTAAATCCCCCCCGATGGCCGTCCTCGGCGCTGAAAAGGAGGACTCCGGGATCTCGAAACGACTTCAACCGGAATCCTCCGAGCGCGCAGCCCCATCGGGCTCCTCCCAGATGGGCGGTTGGGCCCACCGCTCCGTCTAGTCTTTACGACGGTATGCGATCACACATACCACCGTCCTTCCCGGGATTGCCTGACCGAATGGTTCGAGCTCCCACTCTAGCCGTCTGCAACCCCGGAAGCCCCTTTTAGTCGCCTCTTACGACAGGCAGGGGATACCGTAGCCCTATTCTGAACCCGAGGCTACAGGGACTGACCCCGAGGCTACAGGGACACAAGCCATGTATATCAAAACTTAGGTATACAGGAAGAGTTTATTTGAAGTTGATGACAGATGGTATGTGTTGCCAAAATTTATAAACAAGTAGCTGACCCGGCGAACGTCGTTCCGCCTAAAAGTCAAAAATGTAATATTATCAGTGTTCCTCCACTATATCATGAATGTATTATACAATAAATATCTCTTGAATCACTCAATTAATTAAAAAATCTGCATTAAAATCCATAGCGTACTTTTAAAGATCTAAGTGTACATAGGGACAGACAGCGGGATGCCACTTTCTTTTATATTATGTAGTCTAATCACTACACTCTCGCAAAGCTCGCAAGAATACCACACAAACAAATAATATTACAGTTCTAATATTTCAGGAACAAGTCTAGAATATGTGTAATAGTAATCGTAAATCCCTGAACCGAGCGGCTATTTACAGAACAAAAATAAAAAGCCCGCAATCACTCCAGTAAAAAGAATAATTAATACTTAACATAATGCGGCTCATACGAGCAATACAGTGTACAACGGCCGCACTTGGCAAGTAATCAGAACCATATTCAGATCTACCCGCTCGATAATAACGTATTCTTTATTTACAACGTTTTTATTATATTTATTTGTTCTTGTTTTACGTTCATAATGTTCTGAATTGAAATATTTCAGTACATAAGCAATAATGATGCTATGACTGTTCTAATTAATGTTATGTAGGATATATAGCTAATGAGGCTAGAATCAAGTAGTCAAATGTTTTGCCTCAACCTGCTCATAAGCGTTAATTGCCATAACGTAAAGTTTGAAACTTTTAAAATTGAAATTTATCACAATGATAGTGACATAAATGAAACAAAATGAGACATTTACCATAACTTATAGAAGAGGCATCTCGGTGGTTTAATAAACTAAACGACAATATTATGGGTGTTTAAGTTAATTGATTTATGAGAAAAAATGTATGGTAATTTCTTATATCAAAGAAAAATCATGTAAATTGGAACACAGTATTCTACTGAAACTAGAAAGAACATTAAAAATAGCTTTGTCGAACTCTGTTTGTGTGCTGAATTTTACGAAACTGGACAAATGAAACGAAAAATTTAAGCGAGGTGGTAATTGGACGTCCATTTTCGCAGAGTTCGAACTGTCAATTATAATTGAATCAAAAAGTCGCACCCGGGAATATGCTTGAAATTCAATGATCAAGTTCAACTTTGATATGGAAGTAAAAATTGTGCTTTTGGGTCAATTGGAATAAATTCCATTTTTTTCAAAGTTTCTGAAATTACATTTATGTAATTTTAACTTTAAAATAAGTATCTAAAAGTAAAGCGTGGATTATTTCCAATTGACTTCCCGATCAAGAAAGAAACTTAACTCTTCGCGTATCTTCAAATTTTTTTCTTAATCAATGCCTCAGTCATTATCGTGTGAACATTAGTCATTTTATAATATCAGTATTAACTATATGCGAGAGTAATTTAACAAATAAGTTTAGAGCGCCTACTTATTAACGATGTTTTTCAAGTACTTCAAAATTATATTTAAAGCTTATTAAAAATTGACTTAAACATAATGTTCAAATATTTTTTATGTTCATTCATTTATTCATTGTTATTATTTTTTTTCCACCACAGCCAATTTCCCCGGCTTTTCATCATTTATACACATATGGCGTAAATATTATCATAAATAATTGAATTTAGCCCTGAAAGGTATTCCTCGTCTCACAATTTGAAGCGACTAGCGTGTACATTGTTCTAATCAAAGAGCGTATTTAGAGGAAAGACTATGTGTTTTTGTTTCACATGCAAATATCAAGTTCGAGGTGTCCAGTTGTTCGCAGCGTGTCGCAGTTGGCACGTCGGCCGCTCGCAGGAGGCGCAATATCGAGTGCGCGACATAAGCACATCGCGCCAGTTTGGCACTCGCTGCACTTCAGATTTGGTGCAAGTTACAAGAGATGGTCTTGTTTTGTCGTCAACCGATTACTGTCCCACTGCTGGGCACAGGTCTTTTCTCAAAATGAGAGAGTTTTAGGCAATAAATTCTCGAGACAAAATTTATTTATTAACCTATAAATAGTTCTTCATGTAAAAAAAAATATAATAAATCGTTTAAAAACTTGAGTTTTTACAAAAACTGTTTTAATGCAAAAAGTTGGAATAGATCTATAGAAAAAAACATTTGTCTGCTTAAGAAACAGATCGAAGTTTTTAATTAATGAGTTTTTTATATAACACAAAAGTATTAAAGGGGTACGCAATCCACCTGATGGTAGGTGGCAACCGCCATCTATGCACATTTGTAAGCAAGCTCATATAGGACAAAGGTGCTATCTGAACTTAGTCATAAATGCGTTGACACTTCCGAGGGTTTAATGGGTTATATTTATACAAATGATTCAACAACAATAATTGTTTGTCCGCTTCAGTTTATTGTTTGCAGCACGCTTCCCCAGCCAACTGCGCCCCGCTCGACTAAAAGGACACCGGCCTTTGCTCACACTTCAGCTATTTACTACCCATTACCGGTAGTTTCATAGCAAGAGCACTACACTTTTTATTTAAACATTCTGCGGTAACTTTCATAACTCGCTTGCCGTTCACGTCGACCGAAATCGCCAAAAGCGCTTTGCCGGTTAAATTTTGTATGAAAACTTTGAGAGAAGAAATATTTTTCAAACGTGATGGATTTTGAGTCGTGAATGCAGTAACATACAAGTGCATGAGCGGTTCGACCGTAAAGCTTTAACAACCTTTAAGAAAGCATTGCTTATACATGACTATGATTTTATTTTGTATATTTACATTTTCGTTTAGGTTTCTTGCTTTGCCATACGAATTTCTAATCGATTGTACTTGGTATAGGTAACAAAACATTGCTCCGGATGCGACTAAAAGTAAGTTTTAAATAGACATCCAACAAGTGCCCGTGTTCTGTATGAAGTTGATTACAGATGTCCTGTAATCAACTTCATACAGAACATGGGTTCCATGTGAAGTCAATCACAGATACATTGGTCCCGAAGACTATGATGGTCGCCTCATGTGAAAGTGCCGGCGACTACATCCTGCCATTCAAATGCAAGAAATGCTTCACGCTAGAAATAGGTGTGGCGGTGGTACTTCCCCGGTCGAACTACACTGGTTCTTACACCTTGAAAAAGTATTTTTATTTAGAAATAATAGCCCTCATGAACAGTCCTATTCATAATATACTTTATAACTTGCAACCTGATTTTCACATTTTACATTTAACCCATTATTTCACATTTTGTCCTCATAAATCAATCGTACATTTATCTTGTCGAGTGTTTTAGCGGATAATGTGGGACACCAACAAGCCCTCATGTCACGTATCTAAAATCCGGAACATAATTTGCAAATCAGCACGTGTGGACCGGCACGTCGCGAATTCTTAAAACGATTCCCGCTGCCAAGTATCGCCAGCAATTTTACAGAGATCGCTGAATTTTTACAAAATATTGATACACATTTGGAAATACCTTGTAAACTTTATGACTCCATACATAAGCTTAAATTCATTAACATCATGAAGATTTCAACATTTTATAGGTTTTAAGCAATGTAACTGCGCAATGATTGCCTAATAGTTGAAACTTGCCCTCTGAATCGGGAGGTCCAAGGTTCAAACCCAGACACGCACCACAGATTTATGTGCGTAATAGAAATTAATTACCACTGCTTATCGGTGAAAGAAAAATCGTGCGGAAACCAACACACCCGAGAGTTCTTTAAAAAAAGTTCTCGGAGGTGTGTGAACTCCACCAATTCGCAATTGTCCAGCGCGGTAGACTATGGCCTATAACTCTCAAATTCCGAGAGAAGTCCCGTGCTCAGCAGTGGGACAATAATGGGTTGATGATATATACGAACGTACATCGTTTATCTCGGTAGTTTAGATACTAGTACAGAAGTACGGTGTCCATTACCTGTCTTAAGAGGCGATTAAAGACGGTTTTGAAGTAATGAGCAGCAAAAGCGGAAATTCGAACTGCACATCAAGATGCAGTAGAAAAGACGTCGATAAGGTATTGGGAAGTGTCACTGTTCCTCTGGGCAGCTCCCAACAAGAGCACTCTGCTAAGAGGACTCCGGTCGCGTTTTAATGAAAATTCAGGTTATTTTTACAAAGTTTATCAGTAAATATACCATAGATTACATAACATTGATGATGTAACTAGGCACCTACTAGAAAATTTTATATCCGAAAGATCGATAGTTGTTTTGAATTTCAAATGGTATGATAGCTGAAATAGTCAAAACCATTCAGAAACGTAACACAGAACAAGGTTCAGATTGACGTAATTTCATCAAAGTTTGATAATATCCATTCCAGCGGGTATTTACCTGTTACCTACAATGTTATCTCAAACTTCCAAGCAGCACCGACCAGAAACGAATAAATAAATAACCCGGAATACAAACGCGATATAAACAGTACATCCGTGTGTTTACGCGTGTGCCGTGCGGCAACTTTGTGCCTATTTGTAGGCTATTTATTTGGTTTGGTATTTCTGGTAGCGTACCGTCGCTGCCGGCCGCCGTCACGCACAAATCAAAACGTCCGTTTCATTTGTTACCGTTCCAACTATGCTTGGATTTATGGTCCTACTATTACAAGAAATTAATTATACGTAGAAGTTGTTATTAAATGTCTTCATTTTTACTAGTTACCCGTCACAAGGGCCGAAATTCGACCGTAATATTGTCCAGAGTAGCACCAATATTAGTCTAATATAAATAAATTGTATTAATTTTCAAATTATTTTGAAAGCACCCGTTAAATACAAAACGAGGTTTAATTAGCTAAGCCGCATTTAAAAGCAATAGCAGGTCTTTTGACAAAGACTGACATTTCTGACGTTATGTTTTTTCATAGTAAGACATTGAATGTTCTATTTCCTTTCTTGTTTATGTGTTTGTGACATATGCACGGTAGTGTGTGTAATGTGTTTTAGTTGATTTGAAAGAAATATTAACATTCTGCACTTCTTCTCTACGTCCACTATAACGGTGCAAAATTTCATACTAAACCGTCCACGGCATATTGTTTAAAAATGCACCACAAGTTTTTGCTTCACGTATTAATATATAGATTTATTTTTTGTATAGGCTTACAGGGGCACTTACAAATTGACAGTTACATTTTTTTCTTACGTTACCTATCGGAACACGACCTCAACTGAGAAGATCCGGCAAGAAACTCAGCGGGTTTTGTTATTCATATCCACTTTTTTTAAATATAATTACAATCATGTTTTTACATAGTAATGAAAGTTAGCTCCAGTTATTAAAATTCTTGTGTTGTGATTAACACTAATAAATTAATACTACTTTGATACTGTAATTGAATTGACCAAATTTTACAATGGTTATTAATAATCATTAATTTATTATGTCGCCAATAATTCATTTAACATTTGTCCTTAACGATGATTCATAATTGAGCAATTTATTACTTTACGGAAAAACGAAGCAACAACAGATTGCCGAAACGTAGCAGTACCCGAATAATAATGGAGGAAGTTTTGTGAATACACTTTTATAGACACTTGTAAAGAACCGCCCACAATATCAACAAGCCGCGTGTGTCATTGTCGGGTTCATGGAAATATTAGAAAAGTTTGACAATACACCCGGTGACGCGGGCGGAGAAGGGCCTTGGAAATCCTCGAGTGATATCTCCGGATTGTGATGAAAGTCAAATGCAAAAGTGATCGAGCGCCTGTACTTGCCGTATTCTGTTTTCAGGTAACACAAACACGCCACTTTTAGATATGAAGGTTATTTTGTGGTAGAACCAGTGTAGTTCAACCGGAAAGTACCACCGCCACACCTATTTCTAGTGTGAAGCATTTCTTGCGTTTCGATAGAAGGGTATGGTTGCTGGCACTTTCACATGAGGCGACCATCCTAGTCCTCGGGAGTAGCAACGCATCTGTGACTGACTTCAGATGAAACCCATATTCTGTATGAAGTTGATTACATATGTCCATGGGCGGCGGTGACCACTTTCGATCAGGTCGACTGCGTGCTAGTTTGCTATTTCTGTCAAATAAAAAAAGAAAAAAAAACTTAGATTATTAGTCTTAAATATTCATTTACCAATTCGTTCTGGGCCAGTGCGATGGACTATAGCATAGAAGAAAATCCGTGCTCAGCGAAACAATATTGGGTTGACATCGAACCTATTTTATAATGAATAGGTCTTGTATCATTTCACTCTTGTTTTTCAAATTTATCATTTCCACTAATCAAAAAATGCGTACATGTTGCTACTGATTACTTTCTGAAACGTAGAATTTTCATAATCTGTGTGTAAATATTTTTGTTGACCAATTTATCAATGACAAAATAAATAAGTATATTTAGGTCTATATGTGTGTCTGTTTCTTCTTTCATTGTCATTTCTGTCTGTCTCATCATTTTATCTCAATCTCAATAGATATTTCATAGTCTTTCAAATTGGTCGAAAAGTCGCAAAGTTGGCAGTAGCAAGTCTGTCCCAGTGTTTCCGGTAATTCTGGCATGATCCATTACCGCTTTGAATATGTATGCGGTGAGCTGCGGGATTACTTCCGTCATCGACGACTTGTTTTTGCTCCTCTTTATGCCTTTCTTATTGGATCCCCTTTATCCCTTTGATGCCAGATTAGAGGGTTAAGATCGGAATGCGCATCCGTTTCCGCAATTCAGATGTCAAAGATTAAAAGATATAAAATGTTTATTTTACCAAATATATTGTTTTGTATAAAAAATATGACAACCAGCAGTTACATTCTGCGTGTCTGAATTGAGAATATTATTATCGCGAAATTGATACATTAAATTCTTTTGCCGATATTATGACCAAGTTAAATGGATCTTGGTCCTAGTATAACTAGGTATATTTACGTATGAATTTTAACAGGGGAATATAGACTTAGTAAATAATATAGCAATATTGATAGCTAGTTCATTTGAGCTTCCATAGAACTAAGACAAACATGTACTATTATTATAGCTTTCCTACCTATCAATCACGATAATAATATTTTATTTATGATTTTCGACTATTATTATCACAGGATTGACACATTTTAATACTTAACGGGTACTCACGATTTGCGGTTTTTGAATTCTTATAGAATTATTTTTGCCGATATATTGACTCAGTTGCATGGATCGTGGTCACGGTGAAACTGCGGTGGCGGGGAGAAACCGTTGCCTAGTACTATATAATAGATATTACTAGATAGATTAACCTATCTACCCTACGTCTAATTCGTTTTTCTTTCTTAGGTTCCATATCACGACACACCACACTAACTTTATCCTTACCCACCAAACTTTGAACTCTATGTGATTTACATAAACTAACCACTGGATTCCACATTTGCCACGCTCCGCATTTATCGTGAGTACCCGTTAAGTATTATTACTTTTTATGTTTTTTTATACTTTAACCTAACGATAAGGCAGATGTGCTACCTGATGGAAAGTAGTCGCCGTCGCCTGTGGACATTCGCAACACCAGATGAGTCGCCAATGCATCGCCGGCTTCGTAGGCGAGCTCTTTTCGCACCTTTCTTGAAGAGCCCCATGTCATAGCGCTTTGATTTGACACTCTCAGCAAACTTAATTAAAGTAGTTTCAATGTCTTCCTGAAATATACTATACTTCGATACCACCCCAGTTCCGTTCAGAACGACTTCCATCAAAAAGTTATCATTCCAAACCAGCGAGCTCCAGCATACATATTTCAATTTAAATTTTCTTTTCATTTTGTTGCGCTCGTTACAATTCAAATGTCGTTTCAAAGTGGAACAAACGGGTTTACATGTGATTTATTGGCAGGGATTTCCCCGGGAAAGTATAATATTGTACAAAATAGGTTTCCGTATAAAACTCAAAATTACAAATAAAACAGCCTTGTCATTCTAATTTTTCCTCCTTTTAATTATTCTTGTTAGTCTATAACAAAACTGCGAATGGTGACATTAAATATTTTTTTGAAAGAAAGAAAGATCTTTATTTAATCAATTTTTGTGTTACAATAATATTGATTACCTAAGATGTTTAAAAAAAAAGAAAAAAAGGTCGCCAAAAATTGAATATGCCTGTTAAGGCGTTCTAAATGTATGGCACTTACATACTCGTATTTATCATTAAAAGATTTACAATTAGACACTATATTACAATGCTGATAACTTTCGAACATTAAATATTTTTTGTATTTTACATTTTTAAATCATCGTTTATGAATTCATCATACGTGTAATAGCATTTTTCTATTAATATATTTTTTAATTTTCTGGCACATATGTGGTCTTTCTTTATTTGTTTTAATTGGTAAGGTAGTTTATTATATAACTTTATGGCCATACAGAGTGTGGCTTTTGTCACTACTGCTAGCTTTTTGTTTGGAGGGTATATTAATTTTTGTTATTTTACTAGCTGACCCGGCGAACTTCGTTACGACATCACATTAGAAAAATCTAAAATTATCACCGTTTCTTTACTAAATTCAGCATGTATTATACATAAAAAACCTTCCTTTTTTATCAACCTAGGTATTAAAAAAACTATATTAAAATTCGTAGCCTACTTTTAAAGTTCTAAGCAGCAGGGACAGACAGCGGGAAGCGATTTTGTTTTATACTATCTAGTGATGATAATTCTTTAATGTCATTAATATTATGAATGCAAAAGTTAGTGAGGATGTACATACTCGTGTTTTTGTTCACGCAAAAACGATCGGTCAAGATTCGTTGAAATTTGGCAAACAAGTAATAATAACCTTATTATACCTTAATTACCAAATAGGACACGACCAAACTAGCAGAGCCGCAAAAATAACACAGTAATCCATAAACTAGTTTATTATCTTTGTAACTTTCTTGAAAAGATGCATCTTGCTACAATGTTAAATGTAAAACGGAAGCATATTTCTCGTCTCTTGTGCCATTAAGATATTTCACTTACCATCTATAATATCCGGAGAAAATGTGTCAGCTATCGATTTACCTTCATTGTAATAACGCTTTGTCATAGAAAAAGCGTCAAGAACGAGATGAAAAGTGAAGGTTGGTGCTCTTAACGTCTCTTTGGCAGGTCAGGGGCGGTCTCGAGAACACTCCACCTGCTCATAGTCTTAGATGTTCTAATTGGCACACTGTCATAATATGGAAATTTCTTATGAATAAGGAAGCAGTGCAGTCTCGAGTCAGAAAGTTTTTCTTCACGCCTGTTCCTGAAAGTTGTAAGTTTCAACTGTTCTTGTTTCGACTGAAAATGAAATTTGAAGGTGGTAGAACCAGTGTAGTTCGACCGGGGAGGTACCACCGCCACACATATTTTTAGCGTGAAGCATTTCTTGGTTTCGATAGAAGGGTGTGGTTGCCGGTATACTTTTACATGAGGCGACCATCATAGTCCTCGGGAGTAGCGACGGATCTGTGGTTGACTTCAGACAGAACCAATGTTCTGTATGAAGTTGATTACAGATGTCCATGGGCGGCAGTGACTACTTACCATCAGGTGGACTGCCTGCTCGTTTGCTACTACAGTCAAATAAAAAAAAATGAAAACTATATATATCTTCATACTAGCTCTTACCCGCGGCTTCGCCCGCACGGTCAAAGGGAATTATCATTAGCATTTGATAGCGTGATTCGGAACTTGCAAATGAATTTTACTAACGCCGCCGATTAACAACGTCCGGAACTACTAAATATGTATCGACTAACAAAACATCGATTTCTCGAGCGCGGTAAAAAGTAGCCTACGTAAATCTCCGCCCTCCTCACTATCTCCCAGCATCATATAATAGCTATGTGGCGACGTGAAAGAGGAACAACACTTTCACATTTATAATATTAGTATTCGATTTGATGTAAGAGTTCAGATTATAGGAAAGTATTTTTTACCTAACTATATCAGTTATGATACTGAAGAAAGCTATGTTTTACAGGTGTATGTATGTTTGTATTTACATAGTATGTTAATTCTTTCGCACGCGCTACAGTCCAAGAAGCTCTACGATCTGAGAAAAAGAGGTTGAGAGAGAAGAGAGGAAAGAGTATTTTCCTTCATTATTAAAATAATACTGCCAATAGCTACTGTTCCTGCTAGTAGCTTTACTAAAATCTATATAAGACATTTATGTTAAGGTTTTAATAATAAATTATAAATATAAATTATAAAAGCTTTAAACTAAACAAATTCGTAAAAGACAAATTCTCCGCTGATGTAGCAGTAACGTTTTAAATTTCATGATATCTTGTTACACATCTATATAAAGTTCATAGGTCACGGAGAGTTTTCTTCCTCATTAATTCCAATTACACGGTTCATTAGCCTCGATATCTATAGGAACATTACATGATGTAAGCCTTACCGTTTACGTAAACAATGAAATGAATGTTTCTCAGTAGTATTTTATAAATTTCTAAAAGACTGTTTTGTTAGGTTATAGAATATTTTTTAACTACATCATAACATAGCTCTCTAAATCAGCAAGCTGCGGTGGCAGTGGGCCAGCCACATCGCTCGAAGGACCGATAACCGATGGGGAAGAAAGGTCCTCGAGTGGCGACCACGTTTAGGCAAAAGAACAGGCTTTCTACACTCATAGCCCCACAGTAGGATTTTCTCCTGTGTCGTGGGTACCATGGACACACACAAGACGAGTACACAAACACCCAGACCCAGAACAGGAATCTAAACTCATCATTCAGATACCTGTCTGGCCGGGAATCGAACCTGGGACCCATGGCGCGTCAAACCGGTATGATAACCGCTGCGCCACGTGGGTCGTCAAAAAAAGTACAGGTGGACCGATGACGTGAAGAAGACAGCGGGAAACCGTTGGACTCAGAGGGCACAGGATCGGTTGGAGTGGCGCCATTTAGGGGAGGCCTATGTCCAGCAGTGGACATCAAAGGGCTGATGGATGGATGGATGGACATCATAACGTCATACATCAATAAAAGTTATTATTTGTAAAAATAATCATCAAAACAAAACATGACAACTATGAATACAATATGTAGCTCGTTTGATTATATGCCTATGGGCCGGCGCACATATGACGGAGCGCAGCGCAGCGCATGCCCGCGAAATTTTCTAAACGAATCAGACACTAGCCGAAATTCGCGCAAATTTCTGCGAAAGCGGACGCTCGCGGAGTAGCACGCGTGCGCGCGCGGTCTCGCTCCTGCGCGCTACCTTTCGCATGTGGTCGCTTCCATGCTCCTCAGAAATAAATCGCTGGTATTTAATTTTGGATATTATTTCTAAAGGGACAATGACGATAATAGTTTGACAGTGAAAAATGCTCTGCGCTGCGCTCCGTCATATGTGCGCCGGCCCATAGGCATATAATCAAACGAGCTACATATTGTACTAGCTGTGCCCGCGACTTCGTCCGCGTATGTAAAAAGTATTATTACACGACGATATAACGACGCAAAAACAAATAACGCTGCACACAACCACTCAGAAGCAGCGTCATGTTTTGCACATCATGCGGCGCGGCTGAATTTTATATCGGTGTTATTTTTAAATTGTCATATCTTCTAAGATGTTCATTGAAATTAAGTGATGTCAAAGACAATTTTGTTCACAATAAATATTCTTAATCAACAACACATTTATTTGGACAAAGAATAATATTATTACGTTGATACAACTCTTAACTAATTTCGACCGAATTTGATTACCATCAAAACGGTTCTAGTGAGTTAATCTTAAAAGATAGGCATATACTGTCGCGGACATTTTTTAGATCATTTCAAGAGAAATAATTCTTTAGTACATATATTTTTGGTATCTTGTACCGTTTTCGCAGCGCACGCAACGGAAGCCCTCAAGGATGAATAATTTTCCCCGTTTTTTTTTCACATTTTCCATTATTTCTTCGCTCCTAATATTTGCAGCGTGAGTTATATAGCCTAAAGCCTTCCTCGATAAATGGTATATTCAATACAAAAAAAAAAAATCGAACCAGTAGTTCATGAGATTAGCGCGTTTAAACAAACAAACAAACAAACTCTTCAGCTTTATATATTAGTATAGATTCATAGTTGTCATGTTTTGTTTTGATAATTATTTTTACAAATAATAACTTTTCTTGATATAAAATACATATACAGTATTCGCACAATGGGATAGGATTTTGGCCTAAAATGTAGGAATTTGTTTGACATACTTTTATCCCGCATGTATCAAGAGTAAAAGCCGTAAATCCGCGCCCGGCGCGCAGGCAGGGCCGGGAGTGTAATACATGTCAGCAAATCAACTTTTACATGGAAATGTTTCCAATAACTCGAGCGAACACGAACACAACATCATGCTTTCTGCTGTAACAATGCCTGTTGGAATTCTATTCGTATCTTTTCATTTCTCTATACCTACTATTTTTAGTACTCGAAATTTGTAACATTCCAATATTTTTCGAGATCTCTTTAGTTTAGAGTTTTATGTTACTCTTTGGAACATTAGATGTTTGAATAAATACTTGAAAGTATTCCTAATAACGTTATCGTCTAGTAAATTAAAAAGTGTTTACTTTGTGATAGAAAAACATTATAATTGTTACGTCTTATTTAGTTATTATTTATTATTATTATTTATTTATTTATTTATTTATTGTTAATTAGAACGATACAATACCACTTAAACTAATTGAAACAATAATATCAAGTTACATTTTCTTTCTTTTTTTTTTAATTTATCAAATAGAATTAAAGTAACATAAAGAAATGTCAAATTAATTCATGCATGCTAATAAATCATTGAGTTTCGCTGAAACTTAAACACACACTAGGGACTTTTTCCACTTGTCAAAAAAAATGTCTAGATCTGGAAAGTTTACTATTAGAGTGTTGAAAGCCGAGAGGGTACGCGGGATCGGAGAGTTGGCGTGGGAAAGCGTGTGACTGGACGGTACGGCAAATAATTTAATAATTTAATTTAATAGTTAATTACAAATTACATATTAGTTCAGTTATATTGTCACCGTGCATTTTTCTCTTATTTCTTATTTTAACATTGTATATGTGAGTTTGAGAGAATGACATAAAAGTAGGTACAGATGGCAATTCACCGAATTTTGCACGGATGATAGTTTATGACCAAAATATATTTATTATAACGGGCGGAGCCGGGGGAATAAATTTGTATAATCTATAGTAGATACTACATTAATGAATAAAAGATTCTAAATAATTATTTGAGCAGGAATTAACTAGTATAATTATAGTAGTAACTATTATAAATTTATGCTTCTTAGTAATTTCCGCGGGAATAAACTATTATAATCTACAGTAGACACTATAATACATCAATAGCTCTTAATAATTACTTGCAAATAAATGTGGTTGTGAATAAGTTGCTCGGTTTTGGGCCTCGCTAATTGAAATTACGGCAAGTTCAATAGGCCTGTTATTGGAGGCATCGAAGTTAATATTTGATTAATATGTAACGTTTGATCAATAGCGGCTTTATTAGTATTGACTTCGTTCTGGGTATTTATATATATACCCATAGGATCCAAGAATAATGAATTTATTATGATCCGTATACAACATAAGTCGTAGACGATCACGCCGACGACCGACCGACGACCCACGTGGTTGAGCGGTTATCATACCGGTCTGACGCGCTATGGGTCCCGGGTTCGATTCCCGGCCAGACAGGTATCTGGATGATGAGTTTATATTCATGTTCTGGGTCTGGGTGTTTGAGTATTCGTCTTATGTGTGTTTATGGTACCCACGACACAGGAGATAATCCTAGGGTGGGGCTATGAGTGTAGAAAGCGTGGTGTATTGATTTTCATTACAATCGAATATACAGAAGATTTCGGATTTGTTTCAAAGCTTAACGAAAGCAAAACGGTGAATCCCCATCTTCCTTTGGTATGGTTGCTTATGAACTCAAAATTGAGTGTATACGTACCAAGCTTAGGGCCAATCGCTTTAAATGTTTTATTTTTATTTATTAAGCTATTGCTTTTATCGTGGGCTTTGAGCGCGGCGACCGAATCAAGAAATTCCGTAACGAAAAAAACCTAACACCACCCACTCCGCCTACCGTGTAGCGCGGCCAATCGTTCGCTTAACGTGTATGTATATGGTATGACAGTACGAAGTTCGAACGGATCTAGACGAGCTGCTCGGAAATCGGACGAATATGTAACCAGCCGTTTGTGAGAAAGTATAAAGTATTAAATAAAAAAAGTTGAATTAATATCAATGAAAAAAATGTAAAAAATGCATAAATAATTATAATTGCATAAGTTGATAAAATTGTGCTATGCAATAGCTTTACCGCCGCAGTCCCCGAGTGCCGCACGTTTTATTACCTCTCAGGTATTGTAGAGGCAGGAATTAACTGACTATACGTGGTTACTGTCACTTTTACTGTCATTCTTTGCTTAAGAATATGATCAGCAAAGAAGGTGGTACATATGGTTACATTCTATTCATATTATTTTAAAAATCAATACCTGTACCTATAATTTTAAATAAAATTCAGTAAGCCAACGAACTTCTTGTCATTTAATAAGTATCCGCCATATTTTACAACGACCATTGACAATGTCTCCGGGCACAGAACAACTAACTACAGACTAAATACGTTTGGTGTGAAATTTTCAACAATACCGGTACAATAAACCTCTTTGAGTTCAGTTATGGAGATTCAAGCGGAGCATTTCTATCCGAGTCAATCTATTCTGTATCACCCGATCTATGTATTTTAGATTCCAATTTAGTATGTGCATAGATTTTCATATCCTTAACGCCCTCATTTCCTTAGATCTAAGATTTGAACGGGTCTATTAAAATAAGTGGCGCATTCGTTTAACGAAGCAGCTCGTTAGCGGCCGCAGTCAATCACTGTCAGCGCATGATGTATGCAGGTTTCTGCACTTTGTGAAGAAAATCCGATTTGTGCATTATTTTCGTGAGAATTAGGGCACAAGCTGTGTTCATTATACAGTTAAATGTGCCCTTCCTTGTGAAAATTCTTATGTTTTTGTGTTGAGTACTAAAATGCTTAATGGCAAATGTCTACTGTCGTCTGTTAACTACGCTATGAGACACGTTTGTCATGATAGAATCCGTAGATGAACTAAACAGACGTCGACGGTGTCAATTCGCCGGTCACACTGCGTGAAGGACCGACCAATGGGGAAGAAACGAAATCGGGTAGTGACCACGTTTAGGCAAAAAGAGCACAGGTCAGACTTCACCAGGTCTGACCGATGACCTGAAGAAGATAATGGAGAACCGTTGTATAAGAATACACTAGACAGGGTAAAGTAGCGCCATTTGAGGAAGGCCGTTTTGTAGCATGTCCAACAGTGAAATTTTAATATTGATGGATGATCTGCTAACTTTTGTTATACCCAAATAGATTTGAAGTCCTGTCTGAGATACGTAACGGATGCATATGCGCGTGCGCTATCAAACTGACAACACCTATTTGCCAGCTAGTGCAGACGTCACTCAGTTTATGAAGGTGGTAGAACCAGTGTAGTTCGACAAGGGAAGTACCACCGCCACACCTATTTTTAGCGTGAAGCATTGCTTGCGTTTCAATGGAAGGGTGTGGTTGCCGGTACACTTGTATATGAGGCGACCATACTAGTCCTCGGGAGTAGCAACCCATCTGTGATTGACTTCAGAAGATACCGAAAACCGGGTCATGTGTGAGTTTTTTCATCAAACCCACATTAGAGGCCATCTTCAGCTTGGTATAGGAGACTTCTAGATCTCTAAGGGAACGCAACAGGGGTCCACCACATATACGTCGTACTTCCCAAGTTCGTTGGCTGGGCAATTCGAGCTCCCGCTCTTGTCACATCACAATTAACAAACTACAACACCCGCGAAGCGTGACGCGCTGCTCGTCACTCTTCTCGGGTATAAATATATAAGACACGGTGCCACAAATGCCAAAAGTTTTGAATAAAGTATTTTTAATAACTAATATGTTGCAATACTTGGTCCATTTTCATCGAGTTTACCTTAAACGAATAATATTTTCTGGCGCAACGGTTTTAATAACAAGAACTACCTACCTTCGTATTCATATATATGAAGAAAGTTTCTGTCTGAATATTGGCTATTTGCAAAGCTTGAAACCAAGACCACTTTATAGAAATATTGAGTATAAAAAGTTTAGCTCTTTAAACAATACTGTGCTTTTTATTTCAATAACAAATTTTTGTGTGTTTTTTTTATTTAGTATAGGACCAAATAGTTTAATAGTTAAATGGTATATATATTTTTATAATATAGAAATGGCTATCAAGCATGCAGTCCACCTGGTAGTAAGTGATCACTGCCGCACATGGACATATGTAATCAACTACATACAGAACATGGGTTCCATCTGAAGTCAATCACTGTTGTGTTGTTACTCCCGAGGACTATGATGGTCGGCTCATGTGAAAGTGTGCCGGCAACCACACTCTTCTATCGAAATGCTTCACGCTAGAAATAGGTGTGGCGGTGGTGCTTCCCCGGTCGAACCACACTGGTTCTACCACCTTGAAAGTAATTGAAGTTAATTCACCTACCTGTATTACCTGGGTAAACACTATTACTATGATACAAAATTTTAAATGTCAAAGATTCCGCCGTAATTTAAATAGTCATAAATTGTACTTACCTAGGTGCCGATTGCAAAGGTTAAAAAGGAATGCATATTATTCTGTTATTGAAGTTTTTAATAAATTGCCGGACTATTTAAAAGAACCTCCTTACCCTATTTTCAAAAGACGTTTAAACGAATGGCTTCTTCAAAATAATTTTTACAGTCTGAATGACTTTTTTGACAATTCGTGAGTATTTTATTATTTATTGTGGTATGATATTATTAAATGTATTTATGATCTTATGAAATAAAATGGGAATGACATAACTGTATAAATTATAATAATTATTCAGCATTATTTATCATTATGACAATCAATAAAGCAAAAATGATGTTGACAATTTAGAATCAACTATACATTTGCACGCCTAAAAGGCAAAATAAGAGGACATTGTAATTTTCTAAGACTAACTACCTATGTAAAGCACCTTATTTTAGCAAATAAAGAATTATTATTATCATTATTATTATAAAATAATGATCGGCGCAAACTATATACAGAGTTCCACCATCAATGAGTATTTATATCGATGTAATTGAAAGTGCCAGCAGCAGTGTGAGCAGTGATAGCCTAATGGTTAAAACTTGCTCTCTCAATCGGGAGGTCTGAGGTTCAAACCCAGGCACGCACCACTGATTTATGTGCGTATTATACATTAACACTGCTTTTCGGCGAAGGAAAACGGTGACGAAACATACACACCCGAGAGTTCTTAAAAAAAAAAGTTCTCGCACTTGTGTGTGAAGTCCACCAATTCGCACTTGGCCAGCGCGGTGGACTATGGCCTAAACTCTCTCATTCCGAGAGAAGACCCGTGCCCAGCAATGTTACAATAATGGGTTGACGACGAATTGAAAGTGTTACGTTAGTAGCGATTATCAAGTTCTTTTCATAAAAGTTTAAATAACATACTCTCTGGGTATAAACATAAAGAACGCAGAAACTAGCAACTTGCTTACCAACGAGCTAAGTTTTTAACTACTATTATCAGGCAAAGTGTTTTTAAGCCCGAAAGCCAAAGCGATCATTAGGGTTGTCTCTCACTGTCCTGTACACAGAATGAATTGATTATACATTCATTTCAAATTATGCACCATTTATATTAGACTACACGTAAGTGGCAGATTATACAGAAGACCGAGGAGTATAATCTGCGGTGCTGGAGTCCCTTCAGCGATGCCAGATCGACTATAGGTACATCGAGGTGCTGAAGTGTGTATACACAGCCGCCACCATGTCAGTCCGAGTACACGACAGAAGCACAAATCCAATCCAACTGCAGCGGGGAGTCAGACAAGGCGATGTTATATCGCCGAAACTGTTCACCGCTGCGTTGGAAGATTTGTTCAAGCTGATGGAGTGGAAAGGTCTTGGCATTAACATCAATGGCGAACACGTCACGCACCTTCGATTTGCCGATGATATAGTCATCTTGGCAGATTCGCTGACGGACCTCAGCACAATGCTAGGCGACCTCAACAGTGCCTCACAACGGGTGGGTCTTAAGATGAACATGGACAAGACGAAAATCATGTCTAATGTCCATGTCACACCCGTACCGGTAGTTGTTGACGGCACTCCTCTCGAAGTTGTCGACGAGTACATTTACCTGGGACAAACGATCCGGATGGGTAAGTCCAACTTTGAGAGGGAGGTCACTCGTAGAATCCAACTCGGCTGGGCTGCGTTCGGGAAATTACGTAGTATCTTCTCGTCCAAAATTCCTCAGTGCCTGAAGTCGAAATTATTCGAGCAATGTGTGTTGCCAGTGATGACCTACGGCGCCGAAACGTGGTCCTTCACGGTAGGCCTCATTCGGAGGCTCAGGGTCGCTCAGCGTGCTATGGAGAGGGTTATGCTCGGAATTTCGCTACGAGACATGATTCGCAACGATGAAATCCGTAGACGAACGAAGCTTACAGACATAGCTCTCAAAATTAGCAGGCTGAAGTGGCAGTGGGCCGGCCACATCGCTCGTAGGACCGATAACCGATGGGGAAGAAAGGTCCTCGAGTGGCGACCACGTTTAGGCAAAAGGAGTACAGGTCGCCCCCCTACCAGATGGACCGATGACCTGAAGAAGACAGCGGGAAACCGTTGGATTCAGAGGGCACAGGACCGGTTGGAGTGGCGCCATTTAGGGGAGGCCTATGTTCAGCAGTGGACATCAAAAGGCTGATGGATGGATGGATGGATGGATGGACACGTAAGTGGAGACTAGAAACTGATAGAAATAATAAAATACAAATGTCACGAATATTCAGAGGAATTCACGAATATTCTTCCATGAAAAAAAATCCAGTTGAACACTTCAATTTAATATCGTCACTTATCGCTTAAATCCGTTTGAGATCCCGGAGTCCTCCACGCAGCGCTGAGGACGGCCACCGAGGGGGTTTTAGTGCAGTAAGATTACCACATAACCCTGCGTCGCTCCCACGGCGTCGGGTACCTTTTGAAGGTTTCCCCCTCGTAACAAAAAATGAATAAAAAAGGGGATAAATTGATAAATGGTTCATTTCAAGAGTAGGTAGATTAAATATTAACTCTTAATGAATTATAAAAGTTATTGAATCACAATGTTCCACCTTATTCGCTTTTTATTTTGACTTCATGCGGTCTTGCACAAAAACTACCAATTTTTGACTTGAGCTATGTTGTTTGACAACACGATATAAAATTATCTTCAATCCACACTAGATTAATATTACCTCACAAGCACTGCAGTGTGGATCGTCCTTCCTTGCAACTTGGTCGTTATGTTAAAAACAAATGAGCGGAAAAGTCGCTCGGCGCAGCGCAAGTGCAAGTGGCACTTAATAGCCTTCATTATACCTAGGTATGCTTATAATTAGGGAAAATGAGGCCAGAGTTTTAGCGACTTAACAGGGAGGAGGCGTTGTCTTACTATGAAAACACAACGTCAAAATTATCAGATGTCTTTGTCAAAATACCCGCGATTGTTTTAAAATGCAGCTTAGTTAATAAACCTCTTTTTACCTTTAGTGGGTGTGTATAACATAACTTGAAAATTATTACAATTTATTTAAATTACAGAAATATTGGTGCTACTTTGGACAATATGAAGTTTCGTTTTTTAATTTAAGTTATGGTCTAATTTCGACTGTTGTTACGGGCTACTAGTACTATTAAAAACTACAAAGGCCGTCTTTCGCTTTCCTGCGTTCATGTACCAACTACGAAAACAAATCGTTTTATTACCCTCCGTTTGTATGGCCCGCGCCGTGCACGAGCGTTTATCGCGATCAGCCGCCACCCGCCATTGACGCGTGATTGATTCGCACGCGAGCACCTGACTCACAGACCCACCGACACACTGACTGCCACACAGAGTATACAAAGCTAAGTAATTCAACTAGGTGGAATTAACACTATCCCTGTAGTTCCGGGATCAGAATAGGGCTACGGCATCCCCTGCCTGTCGTAAGAGGCGACTAAAAGGGGCTTCCGGGTTTGCAGGCGGCTAGAGTGGGAGCCGTTCGAACCGTTCAGTCAGGCGATCCCTGACGGCGGTATATGTGGTTGCGAACCGTCGTAAAAACTAAACGGAGCGGTGTGCCCAGCCACCCATCTGGGAGGAGCCTGATGGGGCAACGCGCTCAGAGGATTCCGGTTGCGGTCGGTCCGAGTTCCCGGAGTCCTTTTTATAGCGCCGAGAACGGCCACCGGGGGGGTTTTAGTGCGGTAAAAATCCTACATAACCCTGCGTCGCTCCCACGGCGTCGGGTACCTTTTGAAGGTTTCCCCCTCGAGAACAAAAAAAGAACGACTCTTTTGGTGTTGCGAATTTCCACAGGTGACGGTAACTACTTTCCATCAGGTAGCCCGTCTGCCTTATCGTTAAGTTAAAGTATAAGAACAAAAGATGGTCTGCGGTTTACGGGGCTGGCTAGCGATATTATAAGACTTTATTGTTAGTTCATAGTTAAGTAAACCTTGTTGTTAACTATTTGTTGTCCCCAATAAAGTTAAAAAAAGATTGAAGTGACAAACGAGCATGCAATTCACCTGTTGGTAAGTGGCAAATACCGCCCATGGACATAAGCATAAGACTTCATACAGAACAGCGATTCTATCTGAAGTCAATCACAGATGCGTTTCTACTTCCAAAGACTGAGATGGTTGTCTCATATAAAAGTGAGCCAGGAACCATACCCTTCCACCGAAACCCAAGAACTGCTTCACGCTCGAAGCAAGTTTGGCGGTGGTACGTCCCCAGTATGGTAAGGTATACTTTGCCACCTGGTGAGGTATAGTTGGCGTCATTGTTAAGTATAAATTTCTTTTTTATCTGATAGAAGTAGCACATGATGGTGGTCCACCTGTTGCAAGTGATCACTGCCGCCCATGGACATCTGTAATCAACTACATACAGAACATGGGTTCCAACTGTAAATAAAAATAAAAAACACATTAACACTGATGGAATTATTAAATTCTTGTACGCATTATACACCTATTACTACACTAGTATCAATGACATAATTTAGTGACACTAAGGTTCTACGACTGATGACTCAAAACTCCTAAGAGTCTCTTGATCGTGATGATTCACGACTAAAACGTTTCGTGAATCACACGTTCTCAAGACCACACATCACGAAAAACGATCATTGTCACGTATGATAAAGGAAACAGGCAATTGGTGAATGCAGAAGGTACAGAAGTGGACTTTTTTTTGTTTTTTTTTTGCTTTCGAGGATGAAACCTTCAAAAGGTACCCGACGCCGGCAGGGTTATGTGGGATTTTTACCGCACTAAAACCCCTCCGGTGGCCGTCCTCGGCGCTAAAAAAGGAGGACTCCGAGATCTCGAAACGACTTCAACCGGAATCCTCCGAGCGCGTTGCCCCATCGGGCTCCTCCCAGATGGGCAGCTGGGCCCACCGCTTCGTCTAGTCTTTACGACGGTATGCGACCACACATATCGCCGTCCTTCCCGGGATTGTCTGACCGAACGGTTCGAGCTACCACTCTAGTCGTCTGCAACCCTGGAAGACAGAAGTGGTCTTAGTGACGCCAACTAGTGAAAACTTATCCAGCAGTCGACCATCAAGATAGAATTTCGAATTTATGAACTGGAACGTATCCAGAAGAAAATCAAATCCGGTGTCTGTTCGACCAAAGTTTATCTTCTCTGCACGCAAGTCGCTCATTAATATACTATTTTCCTATTAATATTAATAATGTAATAGATTGTGACGATGTATGTGCGTTTGCTATTCTTTCAGACAAAATATACTGAACGGATTTCGGTGTAATTTGGAACACAGATACTCATTACCGTGGTAAGCGCAACCGAACGGACGAACCCGCGGGAATAAGCTAGTTGACATCCGTGCGATATTAATATTATGCATGATTAAATATGCATTTACGTTTACTAGTCACCCGTCGCAACGGTCGAAATTTGACCGTAAATCTACTCAAAAACTAAACTTGATATTGTCAAAAGTATTTCCTAAATTCAATTTTTATTAATTTTCAAGTTATTTTAAGACACCCGAAGGGTAAAAATAGATTTAATTGACAAATCTGCATTTAAAATCAATAACTGCCATTTTGACAAAGACTTCTGATATTTTTGACGTTCTGTGTTTTCAAATGAATGTTTAATTTCGTTAATTATTTATGTGTTTGTGACAAATGCACGGTAGTGTGTGTAATGTGTTTTTAGTTGATTTTATGTATGTTATAAGCAAGAAAAAATATTAACATTATGCACTCCTTCTCTACGTCCACTATAACAGTGGACTACGTCCACTATAACAGTGTGAATATGAATATAAATAAGAAAAAAAAGACAAACCCGCTGAGTTTCTTGCCGGATCTTCTCAGTTGAGGTCGTATTCCGATCCGGTGGTAGTGTAAGAAAAAAAATGTAACTGACAATTTGTAAGTGCCCCCGCAGGCCTATACAAAATAAAGATATTTCATTTCATTTCATTTCAGTGCAAAATTTCATACTAATCGATCCGCGTCATATTAGTTAAAAATGCACCACAAGTTTTTGCTTCACGTATTAATATATAGATTTCATATAATAAACACTGTTTATCAATCCAATACATGTTTGAAAGACTAGTCGAGTAACTAGTGACGCTAACCAGCCACACATATATTCCCGTTGCCGTAATCGACCTCTTGACTCGTTTGTTTTCAAACAACCCACGGGCGCTATAATTGAATCTGGTAACCACTTGCCTGAACGCGCGTCGGCGTGGATTTTAGAACTAGCTGAGTTCCGCGGTTTTAGTCGCGGTAAAAAAGTAAACGGGCATGCAAGCAGAACCCAGTTTTTTTATATCTGTTTTTTTTTTTATTATTATAACACAAAAACTCCACAGACTGATCGTCCGTGCCTTTTATCACAATAGTTCTTCTTTTTTTTAACAATAAGTCTTTATTTCTTAGCTCCACGTTAGGCCATCGCTGTCACCATCACACTGTCGTGTGCGGTGGTGATAACGTTGGCAATTAAAGAAATCTTACAATTACGCTTAATATATATATATATAGGACCATTCATCATTTTTATTTACATGGTGTGTATAATTCAGTGCATTGTACATAGATGTATATGTGTTGTAATTTTTTTTTTTTTTACGTATAATGCTAAGCTATTGTATATAATTCTAAGGACACTACACTCTAATTACATTGTTATTACTGTAAGTTGCGATTTAATTCTTTCCGGAGGCCACTTCGAACGTGCAATTTTCCTTATCTGGTTGAAGTAGCAAGCGAGCATGCAGTCCACCTGATGGTAAGTGGCCACTGCCGCCCATGGACATCTGTAATCAACTACATACAAAACATGGGTTCCATCTAAAGTCAATCACAGATGCGTTGCTACTCCCGAGGACTGTGATGGTCGCCTCATGTGAAAGTGTGCCGGCAACCACACCCTTCTATAGAAACGCAAGAAATGCTTCACGCTAGAAATAGGTGTGGCGGTGGTACTTCCCCGGTCGAACTATACTGGTTCTACCACCTTGAGTTTTAAACCTTTTAACAGTTACAAAAAAATAGCATTGTTTCAAGTATCATAGTGATAATAGCAACAGCTATAGTGAATACGCAAGTCATTTTTTTTTTCAAAAAATATAAGTCAATTCAAAAAATGAAAGTCCTATCGAAATCGGTCCAACCGTTTCGGATATTATCAAAAAAAAAACAGACAAACAGATAAAATATCCTTTATACAAGACTAGCCAACCCGGCGAACTTCGTTCCTCCTAAATTTTGAAATTCTAAATTATCAGCGTTTATCCACTATAAGATACAGGTATTATACACATAAAAACATTCCTCATATAAATCACTCTATCTATTAAAAAAAATGCATTAAAATCCGGAGCGTAGTTTTTAAAATCGAAGCGTACATAGGGACAGGCAGCGAAAAGCGATTTAGTTTTATACTATGTAGTAATACCATATTAATTTAGTAAACATGCATTTCAATTTATAAAGAACTAGCTGACCCGACAAACGTTGTTTTGCCATATAAAAAAAAAGTCTCAGACCTACTTAATATGCTCACAAAATTTCATGAGAATCGGCCAAGCCGTTTCGGAGGAGTATGGCAACAAAAACTGTGACACGACAATTTTTTATATTAGATAAATACATGATATTTTGTGGTTACAAACAGACATTTACTTTTATTTATTTGTATAGCTTTTCAAATCACTCGAACTAATCGACCGGCGCTCTCCAGTTTAGATCGTATCAAGGAATTTCGACTGCAAGAGCTCTTGGACCGGGTTCATTAAACATTTCCTGGATTAGTGCTCCTTGTGCCGCTGCAGCGACTTTTATAAGTGCATTACACGGTGTTTGGTTATTCAAATAGTGCTCGAACGACCCTACAAATTATTTAATACAGACTTTAAGTTTTGTAGAAATAATACGAGTTTATAAAAATGGGAAAATAAAATATAGAAAAAAAGATGTATTTTCAATACTGACTACCTTTTCATATGAAGCTTTTTTTTCGGTGCATGTTAATAAAATTTAATTTACTACATTTTAAATAATTTATTTGATTACCTACGATTCCTAATTCTTTATTTATGAAATTATACTTAAAGTTAAAACTCTGTGGTTTTTAATGTGACGAACCGTGTGGCGGAGCGGTTACTTTCCCGGGCAGACAGGTATCTTAATGATGAGTTTAGATTCATTTTCTGGGTCTGGGTGTTTGTGTATTCGTCTTGTGTGTGTCCATGGTACCCACGACACAGAAGAAAATTCTAGCGTGGGGCTACTAGTGTAGAAAGCGTGTTTTTAATTCGGAGCACCACCACCACACCTATTTCTGTTTAATCTCTTATCTTATTACATTTAATTGCTTACATTTATATAATTACGAAACATCAAAATAGTAAACTAAAATTACCTTTTAAAATAAAGAGCACTGGAAATTAAACACAAAAAAAAAACAAAATATTGAACTTGTTCAGTAAGACTAGCCTACTAATAATTGGCTACTTCAATACCAGACGAAGCGGTTAATACATTATATAGATAAACATAACTACAGTTCAAGGCTATATTAAAGTATATATTTACATTTAGAATAATAACGACAATAAAGTTTATATAAATGTTAATTACGTACAGACTAAATTAGTTGGCTGACTCGGAATACATTAAAACTTAGATGAGATAATTAATGAAAGTAATTACTCAAGGGAGAAACAAACAACATTACTTGCGTCAAATTGGCGTTACATTTTATTCCATAGTAGACTATAAATAATATTTATATCCAAAGCAGTTGGAATCTTGAAATAAGGAGATCTGTGGGAAGAAGCGAATGTAAACAACCTTATTATTATTGAATTTCTTAACACAGACTTGTTAGATAAAAATATCTCTAAACTAAAGCAAACAAGATTGTATTTCATATTTTGTTGAAAAGTCACAGGGATAATAATTATGACTTGATTAGATTCAAATTTATGTAGTCACTAAATAATTATTGAGACCAGAGAGTTCTTTAAAAAAAAAAGTTCTCGGAGGTGTGTGAAGTCCACCAATTCGCACTTGGACAGCGCGGTGGACTATGGCCTAAAACTCTCTCATTCTGAGAGAAGACCCGTGCCCAGCAGTGGGACAATAATGGGTTGACGACTAAAGCAAACAAGATTGTCTTTCATATTTTGTTGAAAAGTCACAGGGATAATAATTATGATTTGATTAGATTCAAATTTATGTAGTCACTAAATAATTATTGAATAAGGTTATTCCCCATACTTCGCCTGCTTTGGTTATGTCTACGATAAATAAAGACTTTTAATTCTAATAAGTCTATCATCGAACTTCCAGACGCACGGCAGGCTACCACCCCTATCAAGTCACTCTTCCTTTGGCTCAGACGAAACGCTTTGCTTCGTCCTTTTTAATACAAACAGCTAAAGAGTGGAATGCCTTGCCGGCCTCTGTGTTTCCCGATAAGTACAATCTGGGTGTTTTCAAAGCAAGAGTGAATAGGCTCCTTCTAGACAAGCGTGTCACATCTTAGACCTCATCGTCACTTTCCATCAGGTGAGATCGAAGCCAAACGCGTGTCTATTAAAATGTAAAAAAAAAGTCTCTAAAATCCTTCCTTACTTCTTCCTTTTCAAAATACTATATTAATCGTATGTATCAGTAATTCAGTATGCACATTCGATACAAACATTCTTAGTTATTAACCATTAAAGTACTATCCGACACAGCTTGTATTATAACTACAAAACTATATTCTAAGATGCAAAATTGTTAACTTATTTTATTGAACCTCCATGACGTTCTGTTATGTATATACATTGCACGTTTTTGTTTTACGCCATACTTTCCAATATACTTTACAATCCTGTGCGACAATGTAAACAGTGGTTGTTTGAGAAAACGGAATAAATTATTACTAAACTAGTTGACCCGGTGAACTTCGCCTTAAACTCAAAAATCTAAAATTATCAGTGTTACTCTACTATATTATAATGTATTATGTATAAAAACCTTCCTCTTGAATCACTCTATCTATTAAAAAAACTGCATTAAACTCCGTAGCGTAGTTTTAAAGATCTAAGCGTACATAGGGACAGACAGCGAGAAGCGACTTTGTTTTATACTATGTAGAGAAGTACTGATCGGTGGGAGTGTAAAAAAATGTAGCTGATAAGCTATAAAAATCCCTGCAGATCTATACAAAATAATATATTAATGCTACATACAGCTTGATATTACAAAATGCTTTTGTACTCATATGTATCAGTATACACATTTGATTAAATCATTCTTAGCTAAAAACCATTAAAGTGAGAGCCGACACCGCTTGCTTTAGAACTACAAAACTACATTCGGAAACATGAAGCGACAGAGGCGCGGCTTACTGTGCAATTGTAAGATTAGTCTGCATCGGTTTCGGAACACTATTTCTCAGCTAATCCCGGGATCCCGGCGCATGCAGTCCCGCGGCAAGTGAACTAACGAACTAACTTGGCTTAGCTCACTACAGATGGGACGATCCACACTTTCTAAATGCTAAATGCTCGCGTTTGTAGGATAATAGGTGCAGATGCCAAATTGTCAGCTTATTCTTATTGAGGCTCTATGTGTATATAAATTTAACAAGAATAATATTGTTTTAGCTTTGTTTTTTTTTAATTTTTAACAAAGTCTGATGTAACCTGATTACTTATCCTTTATATTATTTTGTCCTATACACCAAACATAGCTATGAAATTAAATGTATTCAATGAATACCATGAAACCGCACGATTCTACTGATTTATTTTTAACTCAACGACTTTATTTTATTAGAGCGAAGAGTTTCGTAATAATTATGCCCCTTTAACATTTGCCATCTAGAGTCAGTTTCGAAAAAATAAAATGAAATCAAGGAAAATCAAAAGTCTGAGCGCTTAAAGAAAAAGCTGAAATGTCTACAGAGCAACATTTAATACCAACGACAATGCTCTCAGACGGCCCGGGGGTCTAAGCATCGTTTCTCAAACTGGGGCTCTAAACGGTTGGGGGGAGGAGGATATTGATATATTAAAGTGGTTTTTTATATGTTGGAATAGGTATTTTATCAAATTACAATCAACTTTATTATAAAAATCTCGTCAACCCATTATTGTCCCACTTCACTCTCTTCTCATACACTTCTCTCAGAAAGAGAGAGATTTATAGGCCATAGTCCACCGCGCTGGCGAAGTGCGAATTGATGGAATATTATAAAAATACAGATATATAAAGTATATATTCACACATAAAATAATATATTTTGATGCTAAACATCAACACAAACGCAACGCTTCTCTGTCGTGTTGTGTGCTTAAAATTATACTTTATCACTAACATATTATTTATAAAGTTCTCTTTTTTATTACGCTGCAATATAAAATTAGTTTCTAATTTTCATTTTGTTATATACTTGATAAACACGATATATTTGTTACATCACTACATAGTATAACAAAGTTGCTTTCCGCTGTGTGTCCCTATGTATGCTTAGATTTTTAAAACTACGCTACGGATTTTAATGCAGTTTTAATAGATTTAGTGATTCAAAGGGAAGGTTTTATGTATAATATAGTAGAGAAACAGATAATTTTAGATTTTTGACTTTTAGACGGAATGAAGTTCGCTGGGTCAACTAGTATTACAATAACTTCCTCAGCATAATAAACATTGAGAATCACTGGTCTAGACGCATCAGTCGTGTTTTTATTCATCATGCACCGCCTCAGAGACACAATGGGGCTGTCTTCAAAGGGCGTATTTCAATGACTTGCGTTCCAGCACAATATTACACAATAAAGTAAATAAAACGCAAAGAACAATTAATTTGCAGGTTCAGGAGAGAACCAACGCAGGATGCTATGAAATTTTCAACGAGCCAACAACAAGTCCATGATATTTAATAAAAAACGTACCATCTTATTTTAATACATATGTTTTTATGATTTTATAGCTACATAAAGAGAAATAGTTATTGAGGGGTTTTTACGGTAACGGAAGTGTAGTGACAGAAGGTGTAGAAATAATCATTCAGATCAGGTATATAAAACTTACAACATGTATAATTATATATCTCACATTTACTTTCTCGTCAACCCATTATTGTCCCACTGCTGGGCACGGGTCTTCTCTCAGAACGAGATAGTTTTAGGCCGTAGTCCACCGCGCTGGCCAGGTGCGAATTGGTGGACAGTGCGAATTGGTGGACGCATTTACATTTACTTTACCTAAAGATGAATTCCATGATATAATTAATATTCTGGAGTTAAAAAAATATTTACACAAATAAACCTATGTATTTGATACGGTTAAATTGTTCACCAATTCGCACTTGGCCAGCGTGGTGGACTATGGCCTAAACTCTCTCACTCTGAGAGAAGACCAGTGCCCAGCAGTGGGCCAATAATGGGTTGATAAGAGAAAATGTTAGTAAATGTGTTATAAATCTTTGTATTTTGATAAAATCATAGTTTCAAAAGTACAAGCGTAACCAGCACTAAAATAATTATGAACATTCAAGGGTAACAGTTCATAACAGCAAAGAAGAAAACCGGCACAAGTAACCCTACAAGAAACATCCCAAGAAACTCCAGAACAGTATTTAATTAAACACAGATTTAATATCTCGCAGACAGCGGCCGAGGGCTACGCGACCGGCATTAATCGCACTTTTTATTCATTTCCCTGCATTACAATGAGGGCGCAATAAAACGATTTTCATTTCATCAGGATATTAAGAATACACAGAAAGTTGTGAATAAGTTTAAATTATGAGAGCTGCGTGTATTACTAAATTATGTATCGGATAAGCGCGTTTTTAGCGCGAAGGAGTAATAGCTATAATATTAGGTTATTCATATGTTATATATACACTACTTGACCCGCCGAACTTCGTTCCGCCTAAAAGCCAAAAATCTAAAATTATCAGTGTTCCTCCACTATGTGCTTGTATTATACATAAAACGTTCCTTTTGTATCACTCTATCTATTAAAAAAACTGCATTAAAATCCGTAGCGCATTTTTAAAAAACTAAGGAACAAGGACAGCCAGCGATGTCCATGTCCATGTCACAGATGTCCATGGACGACAATGGTCACTTGCTATCAGGTGGACTACACGTTTATTTGCTACTTCAATCTTATGAAATGCAATGAAATGTCTTTATTTTGTATAGGCCTACGGGGGCACTTATAAATTGTCAGTTACATTTTTTTTCTTACACTACCACCGGATCGGAATACGACCTCAACTGAGAAGATCCGGCAAGAAACTCAGCGGGTTTCTTTTTTTTATTTATATCCATTTTTTTAATATAATTACAATCATGTTTTTTTACATGGCAATTAAAATAACAAAACAACACAAGCCAGCGAATGCTTACTAGCCAGCGTGGCCATGGCTTTAACCCTCCTTATTTAGAGAAAGTTTTAATCCTATTACGACCCTGTTATAAACAGACCGAAACAGAATCTCATTTGAACACGAAACGTAAACATATCACATTATCTTGTACGTAAACTACTGAATGTTTGTGTTATTTGGGTTTCGTTTCCCAGAACGCGTAATACTACCTTGTTAGTTAACTATTAAGGCTGTTTATCATTAAAATCTAGTAGAGTGGTCAAGACCATAGGTGACTGGACCTCGCAACAAAAAAGGCAAAAAGGAAGACCCCGAAAACGCTGGTAGGACTGTGTTGAGGAAGACCTTAAGACGATGCGTAGAAAACAGCTTGGAGGAGGATAGCAGTGAATAGAGCAAAATGGAGGGAGATTGTTGAGGAGGCCAAGACCCTCGAAGGGTTGTAGCGCCGTAGGAAGTAGATAAGTAAGTATTATTAAAATCTAGCGCAGTCATAGCCTAATGGTTGGATCTTGCCCTCACGATCGGGAGGTATGAGGTTCAAACCCAGGCACGCACATTCTTGTGCGTATTAGAAATTAATTATCACTGCATTTCGGTGAAGGAAAACATCGTGAGGAAACCTGCACACCCGAGAGTTCTTTAAAAAAAAAAGTTCTCGGAGGTGTGTGTAGTCCGCCAATTCGAACTTGGCCAGCGCGGTGGACTATGGCCTAAACTTTCTTATTCTGAGAAAAGACCCGTGCTCAGCAGTGAGACAATAATGGGTTGACGAGAGAGATTAAAATCTAATGACATAGAATCACAACATAACACCGATTAAAATTAACTTGAAACTTTGAAACTAAACAGTTGAACAATGAGTTGAAAGGGGATCCCTTGTCCGAATTCGTTGGTTGTTTGTGCCAATCAAAACCTTTGTGTTTTCTGCAACAAAAGCCAAACAAAACATCGGTTACCTTCGAATACCTTTCTTATTGTTCTGTTGAATAATGCCTGAGCGATATGAAGTTTCAGCAACTTTAGTATTGTACTAGTCACCCGTCATTAAATTAAAAAAGTAAACTTCATATTGTCCAAAGTAGCACGAATGTTTCTTCAATCCAAAAAAATTGTAATAATTTTTAAGTTATTTTGAATGCACCCGTTAAAAGAAAAGTATAAAGAAGTTTAATTAGCTTAGCATTTGCGGGTATTTGACAAAAACATCTGACATTTTTGACGTTATGTTTTTTCATAGTAAGACATTGAATGTTCTATTTCGTTTATTATGTATGTGTTTGTGTCAAATGCAAGGAAGTGTGTGTAATATGGTTTTAGTTGATTTTATGTATGTTTTATTATTTGAAAAAATTTTAGCATTGCGCAATCCTTCTCTACATCAACAATAACCGTGCGTAATTTCACACTCCTCCGTCTGCGGCAAGTATCTTAAAAACGAATCAAAAATTTTTGCTTCACGTATTAATATATAGATACCAACAGCATTTTTAGTTCATTCAATGAGCTAAAAAATTCCAAAAACTATTTATAATCCTATTACATTGTCGTAAATCAAGGCTCAGTATTTTGGCTTAAGAAATATGTTTCAAGATACTGGCATATACTTTAAGTGACACAATATATTAATTAATGGTATTAATGGTTTCGTATTTTTTATTTGATTGTAGTAGGAATGAACATGCAGTTCACCTGATGATAAGTGGTTACTACCGCCCATCGACATCTGTAAGAAAGTTCATATAACATAAGTTCTATCTGAAGTCAATCACATATGCGTTGCTACTTCCGAGTACTGAGATGGTCGTCTCACATAAAATGCAGGCAACCATACCCTTCCATCGAAACGTAAAAAATGCTTCGCACTAGGTATAAGTGTGACATACATACCAACTTAAATACTTTCGAAAAACTAATCCTCCTTCTGATGTAGTCAGGTAAAAAACAGCTATACAGTGCCTGTCGTCAACCCATTATTGCCCTACTGCTGGACACGGGTCTTCTCTCGGAATGAGAGAGTTTTAGGCCATAGTCCATCGCGCTGGCCAAGTGCGAATTGGTGGACACCTCCGAGAACTTTTTTTTAAATAACTCTCGGGTATGTAAGTTTCCTCATGGTATTTTTCTTCACCAAAAAGCAGTGATAATTAAATTCTAATACGCAGTCAGTGGTGCCTGGGTTTGAACCTCGGACCTCGGAGATTGACAGGGCAAGTTTCAACCATTAGGCCATCACTGCTCTATACAGTGTACCTACATACTTTTATAAAATGTCTTCCTAAAACTTTAATAAGGACACCGTTAATCTAGCGTCACAGCCGTAATCTAATCAATACGTACACGGAGAGCGTCGAGTGATAACAGCCCCGACCGCCCATTACCATGTCAAAGCAGCCCTGCATTAAACGTTTTGCTATTTGATTTACAGGTAACGACGCGGTTTTGCCTACCAATGTGGGAACTGTTGGGTTTAACTGAACGTTATGAGGAATCAGCTTTATCAGTTCAGTTGTTATGATGTATTATGTGCAGTAATATGCAACCTTTAAAAGAAAAACTAACTAAAAATTAATGGTACAATAATAATTGCAAGTTAAATCAAATCTGTTTAATAAATACAACTAAATACAAGTTAAAGGTGGTAGAACAATAGTTCGCCCGGGGAAGTACCACCGCCACACCTATTTCTAGCGTGAAGTATTTCTTGCGTTTCGATGGAAGAGAGTGGTTGCCGGCACACTTTTATTAGAGGCGCCCATCGCAGTCCTCTGGACTAGCAACACATCCGTGATTGACTTCAGATTGAACCCTTGTTCTGTATGAAATTATTTAGGTACAGATGTCCATGGGCGGCAGTGACCACTTATCATCCGGTGATCTGCATGCTCGTTTGTTACTTCAAATTTTAAAAAAACAACCGTTTTTACTCTCTAAGCCGTTTTATCATTTGTTGCTAAACACCAAGACTCAGAACAGAAATCTAAATTCATTTAAATATCTGTCTAAACGCAGATTGAACCCGGAATCCACTGCGTAATAGACCGGTACGATGTTTTCTCCAAGCGGATCGTCATTACAATGTTTTACCAGTTCGATTTTATTACACTCGTGTAAGTCGATGTCGATAGCATGATGCTCCTAGATACACCATTCCGGTTTAACAACCTGTAGATTTTTAGCTATTGTATATTTTTTGTCGCGGGCTTTGAGCGCGGCGACCGAATCAAGAAATTCTGTAACGAAAATACCTACCACCTGACACACCTAATCTAACACCTCCTCTCCGCATAGCATGTAGCGTATGTATGGTACGACAGTACGAAGCTCGCACGGATCGAGACGAGCTGCTCGGAAATCAGACGAATATGTAAGCAGCTTTTTCTGAGAATATACGTAGTATCAAAGAAAAAAACTGAAATTAATATCAAAGAAAAAAATACTGCATAAACAAATAAATAATAATAATTGCATCAGTTGATAAAAATGCTACGCAATAGCTTTACCGTGGCAGTCCCCAAGTTTTTTTTTATTATATTTAAGTAACACACCAGCCTGCAGCCCACCTGATGATAAGTGTCCACTATCGCCCATTGACATCTTGTTTTACCACATATACAGCTACTCTTGAGAGCTAAGATGTAACGTCTCGGATACGCAGATTATTAGTACAGACCTCGTATAATATTACTATTAGAGATGCGCCGAATAGTGGTTTCTCCGAATAACCGAATACCGAATACTATTCGGTTTAACTTTTACCGGTTAACCGCACCGGATATTCGGCCTAATTATTCGGTTTACTATTTCATTTTAAGAAACAACGGCGAAAGTGTGTTAAAAAAATGTTGATTTAAGAGTTTACAAAAAATGCGATATTGATCGAGGTTTCAAAAATGTTGATTTGAAGTTTATAAAAATCATAGGTTATCATATATAAGATTCTCATAGGATCTCTTTGGCTTAGGTATATCATAAATCTGACGTAAAATAGAAAAAATAGAAAAAATACGAACCAAATATATTCGGCACCAATACTGTATTATTCGACCGAATACGAATCGTGAAAAAGATACCGAATACACTGAATACTGAATAACAACCGAATATTTAGTTATATTTAGCATCTTTAGTTACTATGTATCAGCGCTCCGCAAAAATATCTGATTCGATTTATTTATTTATTTATTTATTTTATTGAACGCCAACATAATGCACATTAATACATTTCACAAAAACAGAAAGTACATAAAGGGCTAGCCTAATGCCATTACAATTATAGGCGTAGACTTCATGCTAGTTGTAGAAACATAATAATTAATAACTAATATACATATTTTAGCATAAAAAGAAGAGGAAGGTCCGACTACAAGTTATCTAAAGTAAAGTAGCTTAAATAACAAACAAATTTAGATGTCTACTTTCCCACCCCTATGGTTTAATTTTTTCAAAATTAAAAACAATCGAACTATGAGAACGTAAAGAACCATAGGTCTCGGAAAATAGAATGCCAAGTAACTGTCGTAAAAAAGGTCAAAAGCATATGTAATTAAATTAAACTGTAGTGTTACAATTATAGTGATTTGTCGTTCAGTAGTGATTTGAGTTTATGGATGCTAGTGGAAAAGATGTCCAAGTTTGAGGATCTTGAGATATTGTTGTATTTTCTGACAATTCTATTGATAGGCGCATGCTGTCCGAGATTTGATTTACACGAGTACTCAGTGAAAAGTTTAAATTTTGAAGCTCTGGGTAATCTTGGAGGAATTGAATAATTTAAAAGGCTCAGTAAGTTTGGGCTATCGAGAAAACCATTTGCTAGTTTGTACAGAAATACTATGTCCAACATCTGTCTTCGATCAAATAATGAACTCATTTTAAAATATTTGAGTCTTTCGTTATACGTGGTGACACTCTTACCTAGATTGCACGAATAAGTCAGATGCCATAAAAATTTTTTTTTGAACACCCTCGATTCTTTTGTTGAAAACGTCATAAAATGGATTCCATGTGACACTGCAGTACTCTAAACCGCTACGTACAAGTGAATTAAATAATAATATTTTTGTTTTGGGATTTTTGAAGTCTCTGCTGTTACGAAGGACAAAACCGAGTGTCCTGAGTGCGATTGAACACATTTTTTCTACGTGAAGATTAAATCGTAACTTTTTGTCTAGCCATACTCCTAAATCTTTGATACAATCCACCTTAGTTAAATTGTGGTTGTTAAGGTAGTAATTATAATTTTTATCTGAAATCTTTCTAGTGAATCTTAATGTAAAGCACTTTGAAACATTCAGCTTCATCCCGTTATTGTCGCACCAAGAGTTAAGGCGATTTAAATCTTGTTGCAGTAACATAGCATCAGAACAATTATTAACTGTTCTGAACAGTTTTAAGTCGTCGGCGAATAAGTAGTAATTGGAGTTAAGGAAGCAATCTCCAATATCATCAATAAATACATTGAAAAACAATGGACCCAAATGTGAACCTTGGGGCACGCCTGAAACTACTGGGAAAGGAATTGAGGAGAAGCCGTTGACCACAACTGACGATTTCCGATCTGATAAATACGATCTACACCAACTAAGCAGCGGTTCAGCAATGCCACGAGCAGAAAGTTTATGGATGAGTACGTCGTGGTTTACGCTATCGAAGGCCTTGCTAAAGTCAGTGTAGATAGCGTCAACTGATGAACGAGAGTCGACTATCATAGAGATATCGTTAATGAAGGATACTAGATTAGTTACGGTCGATCGGGCTTTTATAAACCCATGCTGGCGACTATTGATCAAATGCTTAAAGTGACTGGCTAGGGTAGGATAAAGTAACCGCTCAAAAACCTTAGCAAATATTGGAAGGATTGAAATCGGCCTGTAATTTTTAACATTTGCTCTATCCCCGTTTTTATATAATGGTAGAATTAAAGCTTCTTTCCAAGCTGAAGGGAAGGTGCCCGTGCTCAAAGATTTATTATATATAAAGAGCAGCGGTTTTACTAACGCAGAGGCACATTTTACGACAAATATTGCAGGAAGTCCATCGCTCCCAGCGCCTTTATTAACGTCGAGTCTCTTTAATATTTTCCGAATTTGATCGTCTCTGAATTTGATTAAAGTTATGACATTACTTGTCAGCATGGGAACTTTGTCGACCGAAGTATGGGATAAATAATGAGAGTAATCGGAGTGATTATAAATAGATGAAAAGTTGTCCGCAAAAAGATTACATATGTCTTTACCTTTAAATGCAGTTTTTCTGTCGAGGGACATTTTAGAGGGATAACTACTGAGTTGGGTTTTTTTATTTTTTATAAATGACCAGAAAAGCTTAGGGTTAGATTGAAGATTTTGCTCAAGTCGAGATATGTAATTTTTATAACAAATAGTTAGCAACTGTTCAGCACGTTTTTTTAGTAGATCAAATACCAATTTGTCGAGTGGGTTATTATTAAATTTTCGAAGTTTATTTTTATATTTTAGTTTTTCCTTCAAGATGCTTTTGAGGTTGTAAGAGAACCATATAGGGTACTTTTTAGACTTAGCGGCAGATTTAGGAACATATCTCTCGATGACTTTGTGTAAGTGTTTATAGAGCTCACTTGTCATATCATCTACTGTTGAACAATTTTTAAAAACTATATCCCAGCAGACAGTATTGAGTTCCCGAGTTATATTAAGATAATCAGCTTTAAAAAAACAATAACGATATAATTGCCTATGCTCCAGGTTTTTTTGTGATACTACCGACAAGAAGAATTGTATTGGTGGGTGGAGTGGATCAATAATCGAAAGCGGATTCTGATCGGTTTTAAGATTAGAAACTGTGAAATTACACAACACTAGGTCCAGTATTTTGTCTTTATTATTAGGTATGTAGTTATATTGAGTCAAATCGTTAATACTAATAAAATCTAACAACAAGGTAGAAAATAGGCTATGATTGGTATTGTTAAATGTAGTGTCATTATTATTGTAAATAGTGTTCCACGTAATTGAACCCAAATTGAAATCGCCGATAAACATGACTTTTTTTATGGTGTAGTGTTGTAAAACCCGACTCGAGTTATTTAAGAAATCTTCCAAAATATGTCGTTGGATAGGCGGCGGAAGGTAAACAGCGCACAAGTACAGAAACTCCTTTCCGCCTTTATCATTATGGCATTCAATTTGTACCCACAAATCCTCACAATTAGACTCGAATGTAGCCATTCGCGTCGAAGACAGATGTTTGGAAACAGCAATGAGCACGCCTCCACCATTCTTTTTGCTATGGAAACCACTAGTGTCTCTATCGCGTCTATAAACGACATATCGGCTATCAAATAACTCAGAATCAAAGATACTGCTATTTAGCCAAGTCTCACTCAAAATTATGACATTTGTTTACACAACCTACCTAAGACCAAGATTATGTACTTTAACAAAGAATTTTCCAATACAATTGGACCAATTTCTTGTCATTGATTGTGTTTGATCCCTTCATCCTCCGAGATGGATGGCAGGATTCGTCTTATCTTCGGATGGGATCTCTATCTTCATGTTTAGGTATTAAGGATTTACTCGGGTATAGTTAAGCTTACGACTGATGAAAATATATAGTTATGGTAGTATTGAAATTGTTCCAGTCCACTGAGGGAATGGATGAAATTGAAAAAATGTTAAAGATGCATTCTTTTATTATATCGTAAAACTAAAAAAACATACAACTATCACTAATAACAACGCAATAATCGACGTAATACACTTTGATTACTTGAGTTGCTATTTCAGTACTACACGATTATCAGCGGAAAAGTTGGAAAAAGTAGAAGCAGTACGAAAAAGTTCACAAAACACCGCAATAATGTCACTATACTCAGTTGAAACCTATTTTATGGAGACATAATCGAATCCAGACAAAACGAACACAGCACGCGACGAAGAATTTAAACAAAGTTGGCATGTCGTGTGACTTACACAATGTGTTGGAAAAGTTTGTGAAGCACACGTTGGGAAGTTTGCTGAGACGGTTTATTTCCTTCCAACTTCACGGCGCAACTTCACTTCAGGAAAAACTGAGCGTTACGTCGCTGGAACGGCGCCACAATTGAATCCCCGCTTCAAACTTTAACTTAATATGCTTTATACATTCATAATGCTGCAGATTCATTATATGCATATGGTACTTAAGATGTCATGGATATTTGGCAAAGGGAGATCTACCACCAGGCTAGGTTATCATGCCTGGGGAGCGGCCGTGCTCTCTACAGTCGGTGTTCGGAACTTCTATTTCAGAATACTAGTAGCGCCATCTCTTGACGAGTTGCAGGAAGTCACCACATTGAAGGTCGTCACAGATACAAAGATATTGTCGTAGACTCCTACAACAAGATTTCAGAGTTGATTACCGATCACGCATATATTAAATGTTGAAGCAAACATTTGCCGCCCATGGATACCTGTGAGCAACACATGAAGGCAATTGCAGATGCGTTGCTACTCCTGAGGCCTAAGATAGTCGCCTCATATAAATGCGAGGCGTGAGTAAATCACACCTGTGTACTGAAACGCAAGAACTGTTTCACGTAAAAAATAGGTGTGGCGGTGGCACCTTCTCGGTCGAACCATTGTTCTATCTATTTTGAAACATTTACAAAGAAGATAGGTTTAAGTTGACGCAAAAGTGTAATCCATCGATATAGAAATTCTGGACACCAGTCTGATGTAAAATCTAAATAAATAAAAATAGAAATACACTAGATGCACAGTCTTGAACAAAAATTACACCTAAAACGTCAAATGTACGTAGTTATTTATAGATGGTCATAACGACCACATATTTTTGCAATACAACCTTACGTCCATGATGTAAAGTTGTATTTAAAGCAATACAATTTTACTACTTGAAATAAGCGCTCAATTTTCAAGCTGAGCGCTCTTTTTCACCGGACAGTTTTGAGACGCTGAATGTGTATTTTGGGTTTTATTATATCGATGGTGAAATTGGTTACTTTACGCAACTTACTCATAGTGCATTGTTTGACTGTTACATATGTATATGATGTACCTACTCATTTTTTTCCGATTTTCAGTATTTATTATTGCGTTAATTTGTAAAATCTACCACACCAGGTACATGGTGTATCCACGACTCTTTTTACTAGTATTTTATTGCGAATTATTTATACCTACGAGTTTACTATTGTACAATGATAGCCTGAAGGTTGAAAAATATTGTGAGCACTTCTTAAAAATATATATATTTTGCAATTGGCGACCGAGGCGGACTATGGCCTAACTCTCTCGCCCTGAGAAGACAATATTAGGTTGACGACGGCAAATAATACACTTGGTAATCAAATTCAAAGAAGTCAGATGACTCAACCACTTTGTGCCTTAATGTAATTCGATAATTTTCAGCAAAACATGATGGAGTGTTCTAATGTGTACAGAAAGTTCCGTCTCAAGTTACAAAAGTCGAGAAAACATATTATCTTCGTTTAATTTTGTTCTCGCGTTACAACAATGTTCTTTACGGAACGGGCATACGACTTGAAATGATTAAGCCCACACAACTACATGGCTGTAATTACGCTACGCTGAAACTCCATATTCTCGTTCGCTCGTCAAAGCTTCAATGTCTCCTTCAATAAACAAACTCAATTACTGTAAATTGAGTCGGCGCTCGAACGATACCTATCGCATTTGGGTACACTAGAAATATATTTGGTTTTTAGAACCAAGACGTCTATATTGTTACAGATCGAAATTGTGCAAGACAGGTTGAGTAAACATGTTATGTAACAACAAAGACATTTATTTTAAACGGTATAGTGGGTATAATGGATATTGTCAAAATTTTCATAAGTATTCACTAAATCAGACGGAATGGGTTCCGTGTTTTTTTCAGGGAGTGTTTGTATTAGTATTTATGGGTGGAATACAATTGTGTGGGGTTATGAGTGTTGAAAGAATTATACAAACATTTTCATCGAAAGTTCGTCATAAATTTAAGGTTATTACTCATTGTCATTATCTCAGTGTTGAATGTATTAATATGAGTTATATCAAATTAAATTTGTATTCTAAATATATATATAAGGTTAAAAAATATATACTTCATTGTTATATTACTTTTGACATTATAGCAAAAACTATTCAGAGTTAGAAAAATAAATCTACAAATTATGTAAGAGTCGACTATTCATATAACATTCTAGCTTGTCTCGAAGAAGATCTAGAGTCTAAGAACAAACATACTTTAATTGAATTACTTGTTAACTCAACGCCACGATAAATATGATCGAGCCAATAAGTGATTTGCAGAAATTCTATCTCTATTCTAAGCTCTCAAGTTTAGAAAGAACCTTATGACTAGTTTTGACGAATTCGATGGCGAAGTGATATGAACCTATTTATTACTGGTTTCTAGCGTTTAGATGGAAGGGTGTGGTTGCCGGCACACTTTTATATGAGGCGACCATCATAGTCCTCGGGAGTAGCAACGCATCTGTTATTGACTTCAGATAGAACCCATGTTTTGTATGAAGTTGATTACAGATGTCCATGAGCGGCAGTGACCACTTACCATCAGGTGGACTGCATGCTCGTTTGCTACTTCATCAAATAAAAAATAAAAAATCTTATTCAGCCCTATAATAGGTTCAACCCATTATCGTCCCACTGCCGGGCACGGGTCTTTTCCCAGAATGAGATACTTTTAGGCCATATTCCACCGCGCTGGCCAAGTGCGGATTGGACTTCACACACCTCTGAGAACTTTTTTTAAAGAACTCTCGGGTGTGTAGGCTTCCTCATGATGTTTTCCTTCATCGAAAACAGTGGTAATTAATCTCTAACACGCACATAGATCAGTGGTGCGTGCCGGGGTGGTGGGTTTGAACCTCGTATCTCGCGATTGAGAGCGCAAGTTTTAACCATTAGACTATCACTGTTCTATAATATCATGACCAATTAGTCTTATTACAATGTGTCTGTGTTACTCTTGTATGTCTGTATTCAGCTGTAAAATTTCCTTAACATTATTAATTCATTAGCATCCTGTTCCGTCGCAGGATGTTGCGTGCGTATTTAAAAACACTCGTGTCACATGTCACCGGGTGTCAGGCGGCCGGAGAGCGGGTGTCAAGTGTCGAGATGAACGCTGGAGTTGCTCTCTGAAGTGTCGAGCGAGATGAGATGCTCGTGTCGAGTTTCAAATATTTCAGGTACAAAAATATACAAAGTCGAGTTTTGTTACAGGACTGTTGTTCCGGAATAAATGACTTCAATGCGAAGACACTGATATAGAATACGGAACGTTTGAAAAAAACTGCAATAAAGAATTAATACATTATTTCATTTGGGGCCATATTCTATAGTATATAGATCTACTTACAAAATAGAAAGCTAGTTAAAATAGGTATATTATTAAAATCATACTAATATTATAAAGGCGAAAGTTTATGAGTATGTTTGTTACTTTTTCACGTCTAAACGGCTGGACCGATTTTCATAAAATTTGGTAGGGCATATAGGCTACCTTTTATTATGAGAAAATATCTTGTTCCCACAGGACAATCGATACATCGATTTTTTTAACGTGGGCGAAGCTGCGGCGTTCAGCTAGTTATTAAGATAACTAAAATTGTTCTGTCAGACACAAACTACTAGTCAGATAGCGCTGAAATTTGTCATACATATTTTTTATGATCTAGATTATTATAGAATATCATATATGATACGGATTATCGTGGTAACCATGACTGAAGCAAGCGGAACGGGTAAGTTAGTATTAGGTATATATATAGGAAAGACCACCTACCATTCAATAGTCAACGCATAGACTAAAAGTATGAAGCGTTGAACTACAGCCAAAAATATATTTATTAATATAACACAAAAAATTAGAAGAAAAATAGGAATATCGAATTCTCAGGTAATATAACAATTAATAAGCAACAGTTTTTATCCACATTTAGTATAAAATATCCTAAAAGTTTAGTCCAATCCAACTAAATACCACAATACCCACACCCACAACCGTAAACAATGTTATATTTCAGTTGAAACTAAAAACAGGATGAAAGCATAATTACGCATTGTAGTACGTGTTCTGGATGACGCTCGAGGAGCGCAACTCGAACAATATGTGCCGGGATTGTTTGTGAAGAGCTCACGGTGAAAGTTTCGCTCTCAGTAACTTTGCAGATGAACATCATACTGGGAGGATGCGCATCTAAATGATTCTTGCTTTGAGCTGAGCCATTCATTTTGGCAAACTTAGCGGCTGTTTTCTCTCAATTGGCATATATCATCTGATCGCATTTTTTTTAATGAAAAAACTTACACAAATCCTACGTTTAATATTATATTTTCACGGATACAGAATTGAATGATTGATTTTTTTTTGATATTTATCGGTCAAAGTCTTTATTATCCTGGACAAATATGAATATGAAAAGTAGCATTCGATTCTTAAGTTAATATGTCACGAATAATTTAAAGCAGAATTTGTTACTAAATTCTAAATGTACGGCACATTTCACCAAAAAAATACAGTGATACACGGAAACAATTTTATATTTCTGATATAAACGTAAACAATTTTAGAATGTTTGTATGTTTACGTTTCGTAAACAATTTCACATTTCTGATAGAAATATAAAATTGTTTGCGTGTTTAATTGTTTGGATAAAACTAAAAAACAGGATTAAAACATAATTAAAACTTCAAGCCGGAAGGATGCGCATCAAAATAATCGTTCCTTTGAGCTATTTTTGTGAGCTATGCTATAAAGTCTTAACTTAATCAGCTACCTACGTCTTTGCAATTACATGTGATTGCGAACATTTTGTAGAGCAAAAAAGATTTATGCGACACTTAATTTTTCAATTGTATCGTATGTTATATTTATAAAATAACATTTCAAACAATTTTTCATTTTGATAAAATTGAAGAAGCATGTAGTTCCGCCGATGATTCATTGTGACATGTGTTGTCTGATGTGTTTTTATCATTACCGAATAAGTTTAACCATTTAAGTAAAATTACTATTTTTTCAAGTATTATTTAATATAAAATTCTGACTGATGGTGTGCCATTTTATTAAGTAACACTCAGAATTTCTAATAAATATTCAAATGAGCTTTTACCAAACGTGGCGAAACTGTTATCGAAGTTTTTAAGGACTTTAGTATTAATCGCATTTGTGTAAGAAAAACAAATTTTAATTATTCGCAATAACAACTATTTAAAACAACAATAAAATAAACACAGAATGATAAAAAATACTATCATATCATCACTTATAAACTTAAAAAAAAATTAACTATTACAGAATAAAGTAAGGAACTCACACGTAATAATATTCCATAGTTTTCGCGAGTAGCAACGCATCGTAATAGACTTCAGATGGAACCCATGTTTTGTATGAAGTCGATTACAGACGTCCATTGGCGGCAGTGACCACTAACCATCAGATCCATTGCATGCTAGCTACTTCAGTTACATAAAAAAATACAGTAGCATTAGAGCACCCGGATAACCACATAGTTACCAAACTAGTTACAACAAGCAAGTGAGCAGGAGTAACGGCCGGAACGCTGGCAACGTTATCCAAACACAAACTACACGATTAAGAACTCAAACTAGATTACATATCGTATCGCGTGCGAGCAACTGTATTGAGTTGTGCCATCACGAAATTTGTTATATTAGTTATTCCCGCGGTTATGGTCGCTTTGGTGACGTCTACCACTGTACCGGATATCCTTTGTTTTAATTTGGGGAATAAACTATATGTGGACGAAATTTCAGCAAAATACGAAAGGAAGTTTTTGCGTGAAAGAGTACCAAACACATCAGGTCTATCTGATGGTAATGTAGCAAGTTACGATGCAGTTCATTGCTTACTACTTTAACTTTTATTGGTCATACGTGCTCACAATATATTGCAATTACCTATCAATAATATGATTTTTATATGAGAATGTAACTGCGAACTACATACATAAAAATAAACAAAAATATTCATACATTCAATGGATCTTTTAAGATATAATTATTCCAGAACTCGTTCGTCTCTCGTCGCTATTAGGACAAGTCCATCGTTATTACGTAGCCGAGGTCTTTTTAGTCCGGAAAGTTTTCTATCTATATAAGTCTGTGAACGTGATGGGTTCGGACATATACCATTAAACCCATTTGGATTAAACTTTGCAGTAGTGTTTATTAGTTGAATTAATTTATTGCTATTTTTTTATCTTATTGAAGTAGCAAACGAGCATGCAGTCCACCTGATGGTAAGTGGGCTCCGCCGCCCATGGACATCTGTAATCAACTTCGTACAGAACATGGTTCCATCTGAAGTCATCCACATATGCGTTGCTACTCCCGAGGACTATGATGGTCGCCCCTTGTGAAAGTGTGCCGGCAACCACACCCTTCCATCGAAACTCAAGAACTGCTTCACGCTAGAAATATGTGTGGCGGTGGTACTTCCCCGGCCGAACACTGGTTCTACCATCTGCAACTATGTGAATTATGTTAATCTATTTTGAGGACAGTGAATACGAAATTTGGCATGAGTGATACTAAATTGATGGTAACTTACTATGAAAGGTATGGTAAGGAGGTATACTTATGCGTTTCAAATTAGCGGCACAGCAACACATCTGTGGCCAATCTTAGATAAGGCTCTAGTCGTAAAATGTCTGAAGTACATCTGGCTGTTCACGGCAGTAGCCACTTTCCATTAGGAGGGCTGCGTTCTCATTTACTATTTCGAGATCATAAAAAATAAATAAAAAATACAATTTTAAGGGTGCTAGAACGAGTGCAGTTCGACTGGGGAGGTACCACCGCTACACCTATTTCTAGCGTGAAGTATTCCTTGCGTTTCGATGGAAGGATGTAGTTGCCGGCACATTTTATATGAGACGACCATCCTAGTTCTCGAAAGTAGCAACGCATCTGTGATTGACTTCAGATAAAAGTTATTTTCTATATGAAGTTGCTTATAAATATCCATGGGCGGCAGTGACCACTTACCATCGGATGGACTGCATGCACGTTGTTACTTCAGTATTATAAAAAAAAACACAAATTTTATTCGGTTTACTCATTTTTTAAATATCGCGTGATTTGTTCAAATCAAATACCGGAACAGAGATTTTGTAAGAGCAAAATCTCAAATTAATTCAAACAATGGTATTATTAAGAAACCAAAGTCAGAGAAATGTTACACAATTCGACCTAAGAACCCTGAGGTAATAACTACAAAACATTAACAACTTGACAAACAACACTTAGAAACTTAACTTCAAAGGGACATTAAGCAGTGAGTCGGTCTTAAACTTAACGGAACTTATTGTTAAAATTAATGTTGCAAATCTTAGTGAGGGTGAAGGATCCGGTGAACGTGAAATCGGTAGGTTTTATTTAACCTGAATTGGATGGTGCGGGAATGTACACTGTGTCATTGCATACAGGAGGCGATCAACATTGCCTTCAATTATTATTATTTTTAACCGACTTCCCAAAAAAAAGAGGTTATCTATTCGTCACGCATATTTTTGTTATGTATGTTCGGGCGAAATGGCTAGACGCCGTCGACTTTTCAACAAGGTTCAAACGACATTGTATGTGACGTTCCCATATTGAGGGAATTGAACAATTTTCAGCACTTTTCCCGGAAATTTAGGACATGAAATATAGGAAATATAGGACATGTTTCCTCATTTTAATCCAACGAAATATGTTGAGCGCCGACTTCGGGACTATGTACTAAGTACTGAGTATGTTCTAAACTAACATATATTTAAATTATTTTTACCTTCTTTGTGGCGTGGAAGTTGGTTGTATTTTTTGGAAAAAAAAAAATAATTAACCCGCCGTTTTTACAGAGTTGCCCTGCAATGGAGCATAGATCTCCTTTCAGAATTTCGGCTATAGTCCACCGCGGTAACCAAGGGCGAATTAGACTTCACACAGTTTTGCAAACTTTTTTCAGAGAATTATTACATGTGTTTTCCTTACTTACTTACATGCACATAATTTTAGGAAAATCAATAGAACATATTAAGGATTTTAAATTCGGCGAAGTTTTATCCATCAGGTTATCACAGCTATACATGTAACATAGGTGACAGTTACCAACTTTTCTTTAGTTTCATAAAAAAAAATATTAACTACTTTCAAGTTTCGATTTCAAGTTCCGTGGAGAGAGCCCCTCCCGAGGGAACCTGCAAAGTTAGCATATTCTGGAGATATTCGTATTGGAAAGTTTGTGCAATCTGCTTCTTGGTCAACTTTTAACATCTTTAAAGTAAATATGAAAAGGACATGATACTGGTACAGATTTGATAGAGATTATTTTAAGAGTTTCAGGGGGAATATTACGCGATATACGTAAAACTACTTGGATTAAATAAAGAATTATTGAAGAAACATTTAACTATAAAAATTGCTTATTTGCAAAAATATTTATATACTAGTATTTAAAATTTATTTCAAACAATGTTATTTTAATAACCTACTAAAGTAGGCCCACTACACATCGCGCACAAAATGTTCATTCGCAATTCAAAATGAACATTGCGTTCGGTTTATCCGATCAACATTTTAATTACTTTCATTGCATGGAAATATCTAATATCTGCATTATTCGGATTAACATCTGATAATTTAATAATTAGGTTATGGAGATTAATATTTGATTGACTGAAAATATGTAAATATACAAATTTTAAGCATCGATTCGAATACACAACTAATTCTCTTACCATTATAAAATTACTAGTTTAATTCCGCAGCTTCGCCCGCGTTAACAAAATTCGATTGTCCCGTGAGAATAACATATTTTCCCCCAGTAAAAAGTTGCCTATATGTTAATCCGGAGTATCAGCCAACTCCGTACCAAATTTTATGACAATCGCTCCAGCCATTTACACGTGAAGAAGTACCAAACATACACACCCACAAGTTTTCGCCTTTATAATATTAGTATGATGTAATTCAGAAATCTTCGGCTGCTAATTCTATAGGTATTAGTTAATTGATTGGCTGTCAAACGAGCATCAAGTAAATAATGTAAAGTTGCACTACAAATCATCTATCTATCATCAACTATAAGCAACTTCATACAGAATAAGGGTTCTTTAAAAGTCAATCACAATACTAAGTGCAGTGCAGTGACTTGTTACATTTGCTACTCCCGAGCACTAAGATGGTCGCCCCATAGGAAATAGAGCTGGAAAACATTACCGTCCTCTGAAACGAAGGAACTGCTTTACTCTAGAAATAGGTGTGACAGTGGTCCTCGGTCGGGCACGATGCGAAACAATTTTAAACTACAATAAAATATATATATATATATACATGTATTATTTAAAACTAGTCACCCGTCGCATCGGTCGAAATTCGACCGTAACTTGAATTAAAAAACTAAACTCCATATTGTCCAATGTAGTACGAATATTTGTCTAATTATAATAAATTGTAATAATTTTCAAGTTATTTTGAACGCATCCGTTAAAGGAAAAAGAGGTATATTAACTTTTTATTAAGCGTTTTGACGACATTTTTGTCGTTATGTGTTTTCATAGTAAGACATGGAATGTTCTATTTCGTTTATTATGCATGTGTTTGTGTCAAATGCAAGGTAGTGTGTGTATTGTGTTTTTAGTTGATTTTATGTATGTTTTATGCATTATTTGAAAAAAATATTAGCATTGTACAATCCTTCCCAACATCATAACGTGCGTAATTTCATACTCCTCCGTCTGCGACAAGTATCTTAAAAACGAATCACAAGTGTTTTCTTCACGTATTAATATATAGATATGCATCATACATATATTTATTTTAATTTCTGAACATTTAGGTTTCTGGTACACTGATATAATTACGTGTATCATGGTAACCGCGTTATCTAAATTGTAGAGCAAGGATGTATTTGACCTAATTAAAACGATTTAATCATTAACATTACTACCAAATACCTCGAAGCCGGTCTCTGATATAATTGGTTATAGGCCTTGATCAATCGTTCATACAGTCACCACGAGATGTCTCTACGGTTATGATAGATCATTAGTAACTAAATTAAGCCATGATTCAAAGACATTTGGTATTCTACTACTATAGGGCAGAGTTTACCTTCCAGTTTCTTACGCATCAGTTCATTGACTTCGAATGAAAGTAGTCACTGTAAATTGCTGAATATTTTCGATTTAATACGATCTAACATTTACTCCAGCGCTAATGGTATTAGCAGACGTGGTAAAACCATTGATAAGGAATTCTTTAAATGTGGACCTCTTAATGGAAGTCTAAGGTTCGAGCCCCAGGGATGTATCCTTCAGTTATATACCTACATATTAAAAAACTTACATTCGTAAAGAGTAAAAAAAGTGTTAAGAGGTGTGAAGTAAATTAATTTAGGCCGTCCCTGTAGTTTCGGAATCAGAATAGGGCTACGTTATCCTCTGCCTATCGTGAGAAGCCACTAAAGGGGCTTCCGGGGTTTCGGGCGGCTAGAGTAGGAGCTCGAACCGTTCGGTCAGGCAATCCCGGGAAGGAAGGCGGTATGTGTGGTCGCATACCGTCGTAAAGACTAGACGGAGCGGTGGGCCCAGCCGCCCATCTGGGAGGAGCCCGATGGGGCAGCGCGCTCGGAGGATTCCGGTTGAAGTCATTTCGAGATCCCGGAGTCCTCCTTTTCAGCGCCGAGGACGGCCACCGGGGGGCTTTAGTGCGGTAAAAATCCCACATAACCCTGCGTCGCTCCCACGGCGTCGGGTGCCTTTGGAAGGTTTCCCCCTCGAAACCAAAAAAAAAAGGCCAGCGCGGTGGACTGGCCTAAACTCCTCTTACTCTCAGAGACTCATGCCCAGAAATGAGGTATGGGCTGACGACGGTCTGACTACAAATTTTCAGATAAGGTTTAAAGACAGTTTCCAATATCAATTTTATTTGCAAGTCCTTTATCACGTCAAAATAAAAAAAACGCTTTCTACGTGCCATGGACACACACAAAGACGAATACACAAACACCCAGACCCAGAACAAGAATCTAAACTCATCATTCAGTTACCTGACTGGCCGGGAATCGAACCCGGGACCCACTGCGCGTCAACCCGGTACGGTAACCACTCGGCCACGCGGGTCGTCAAAATGTTAACTTTCTTGCATAATAATAACAAGACCTCATTAAATGTATTTCAGCCAATAAAACAAACAAAATACTGCGGAAAATTCCCTAACAAGTATGGCGTTCAAAACCACAGTTACAAGTAACATCGTATCTGCAGTGCAGACCAACTTCAAAGACGCAACTTGGCCAATTACGCCAACTTACTCCTTTCTCCGATAATTAATAACGGATTCGCGTCAGTTGGACCCGTTCATAACGTAATTGCTTGATAACTTGCAAGTGCCGAATGTTTCTCTTTGCTTAAATGTACTGATTTAAACCATTACGTGGTACTATTTGATACCGCATCTATTAATAATAAAAATAAAATGAACTTTACCTACCTATTTTTTGCTTTTACGTTTTTTTTTTTATTTAAACCTAACGATAAGGCTACCTGATGGCAAAGTAGTCACCGTTGCCTATAGACATTTGCAACACCAGAGGAGTCGCCAATGCATCTCCGACTTTCAAGGAGAGCTCTTTTCGCACCTTTTTTGAAGAGCCCCATATTATAACGCCCCGAGGACGTATTGATGCATATCTGGCTTGTAATATGTTGTTAAAGAAACTATTACAAAGTTTTAATTCAAAAGAAAGACAAATGCAAAGCATACCCATTACGATGTTAGATTTGGGCCAAGTGACAAATGGTCGGACAGCGGTGATTATTATTAGGAACCCGTTTTAACTTTTTGGTTTCGGAACCCTAAGAATTAAAATAGTGTCTTAGTTAAAAAAAAAACTACAGTGTCCAGAATAACGGGAGGTTCAACCCATTATTGTCCCACTACTGGGAAAGGATGTTCTCTCGGAATGAGAGAGCTTAGGCCATAATCCACCGCGCTGGACAAGTGCGAATTGGTGGACAGTTCGATCCATTATTAAGCAGTAATTCGTAGGTTCAACATTCGATCCCTGGTCGAGCCGTAATACACTTGAGTGTATAATATTCGACATCAGTAAATTACGTGAAATATAAATACGTTATTTTCACATTTTCCAAATAAATTAGATCATCTAACAGTCAATTTCACATACCAACAGATCAACAATTACACGTAAAAAATTGGCAAAAACCCAAATGATCTGCAACAGGAAGAAATATTGTCGAAAATTTCGCATTCATCATGTTATATTTTTCAAAACATACCGCAATAAATTCAGACGATAAGCCCGATATTTATGGAGCGGCCTATTCCCGATCAACACGCGGTGACGGCTTCGCAAACACGCCCCGTTTGTTCAACAGAAGCTATTTTTAGCTAAACATAAAACACTTTAATAAATAATGCCATGGCCGTTTTTAGGTAATTAGTTTGAAAATTGAAAAACGATTTAGTTTGCATATCAACAGGACAACTGTATTCTTGCATAAATAACGAGAATTTTATTCCGACTTCCAAAAGAAAAGAGATTATCTATTCGTCACGTATATACATATATTTTTTTTATGTATATATATTTTTTATGCAATGTTATTGTCCAAATTGTCTTCCTCCTTTTTTTCCTTATTTACAGGCGTCATTTAAGAAAATATTCAGCCTATGTCACTTTTGCAAACTGAGATGATTCTAAAATATGTCATATGGCACAATTCGTCCAGCCGTTTGGGCTGTGCGTGCTAAAGAAATGGACATGACACATACAAACATACATTAACGCTTTAACGCTTTCTACACTCCTAGCGCCAAAGTAGGATTTTCTCCTGTGTCGTGGGTACCATGGACACACACAAGACGAATACACAAACACCCAGACCCAGAACAAGAATCTAAACTCATCATTCAGATATCTGTTCGGTATGGTAACCACTGCACCACGCGGGTCGTCAATACAAACTTACTTACCTACTCTTTCTAGCGCGGTTGTATAAAAAAGCATAAAATGATATTGAAATTTTTTAACCCACCGATACCACTCAGGGTTTAAGTTTAACTTACAAAATATAGTTTAGGCTACCTCCCTACTAAGGTAAACGTAAATCATAATACTGGAATTTTAATCAATTTGAATTTGAAATTATGTGTAATTTGTTGTTTCTATAATTTGCTTTTTTAGCATTTTCAGTATATTTTAGCTATATCCAATTTTCTTTATAATTTAGGGCACAAGTGATTAAACAAACATCATTATACGGAGTTTGCCGTACATAATGATTCCTTAAACAATCGTTTCAAATACACCTTAAAAGTTTTGTTAGCTTGTTTTATTTTTTTTAAATACAAAATAGGAATAAAATAGTGTTCAACATTTGCTGTAGTTGCTCATTGTATAACATTTTTTATTGTGTTTAGTGTTTTGATTTATCTATTTTTTTAGCCTTAGTACCAGTTATCGTGTTTGTTTTAAAAAAAACATAATAAACCCGTACAGGTACAGTGATAGATTGCCAATGGTTTTGGTTGTGAAAATACTATAAGACTGATAAATAAATTTTATATTGAGTTTAATTATAATCATTACTTCTAGTAAATAGTTTCCTTTACTTATATTCTCCTAATATCGTAGTTTCTGCATTAACTTTTTACATATTACTTCGTATTCTGTAAAACAAATTGGATACTCCAAAACGGGGACTTAACCCTGCATATATACATACATAAATAATAAGGTAATATGAGTAATCATTCAGACCAGTGATAGCCTAATCGTTGAAACTTGCCCTCTCAATCGGGAGGGCCGAGGTTCGAACCCAGGCCACCACTGATTTATGTGCGTATTAGAAATTAATTACCACTGCTTTTCGGTGAAGGAAAACATCGTGAGGAAACCCACACAACCGAGAACTCTTAAAAAAAAAGTTCTCGGAGAGTGAAGTCCACCAATTCGCACTTGGCCAACGCGGTGGGCCTAAAACTGTCTCATTCTGAGAGAACACCCGTACCCAGCTATGAGACAATAATGGTTAGACGACGAGTAATCAACCACCAGTTGATAGAACCAAAGTAGTTAGTACCACCACCACACATATTTCTATAAAGCAGACGTTCTGCGTTTTGTTAGAAGGGTGTGGTTGCCGGCACACTTTTATATGAGGCGACTATATTGGTCCTCGGGAATAGCAAAGCATCTATGATTTACTACAGGTACATGCACATGTCCATCGATGGCATAGACACATACCATCAGTTGGATTGCATGCTTGTTTGCTACGTCAATCTTATAAAATATCAGACCAAAAAATAGGCAAAAGAACTCAGAAATATGATATTAGTATCAACATGCCCAGAAAACAAATCCACAATCAGCTACGTAATTGTTTTATTTCTTAAAAGTTCTAAGTTGAATAGTACGCGCTATATCAGGATCAAACTAAGTTACGTAAATTGACCTCTTAGTAACTTAATTTATTTAAGACCACAGTCAAATCTAGATCCAATAAATAAAATCACAGGTAAGTAAAAAAAGGGACTAATGATTTATATTTCATCGACAGGATCCGCGGGATAACACAAATCCTTACTTTAAACAAAACGATACATAAATAACACTATTAATTTCTCGTGTCGCTGTCGAATGGAAAAATAATATAAGCATTGTAGAAAATTGGTGCCGAAATAACAGATCGGTATAAAACAGAATATGAGCTTTCACAATTTTCGCTTCCAGAAAAAACAGATCAGAATACAGTCATATAATTTATTCTACAAATATTTTGCTTGCCGTTGAGAGCAGAGTGGCAGATAGATTACGTCGCCCGTTCTATCGGCAGATTAAACTAGCGATAGGATCAATTTCCAATTCTGTAGACACTTATATTTGTTCTTATTATTTATTGAAAACTTAGATGAGATTTCAAAGAGAGTAGATATTTTTTGTAATTTATTATTTTTGGAACGAAGGTCATTATTGCGCGTTGCGAAGAACGCTAGATGGAAAAAAATCCCTGTAGTTCCGGGACCAGAATAGGACTACGGTACCCTCTGCCTGTCGAAAAAGGCGACTAAAAGAGGCTTCCGGGGTTGCGGGCGGCAAGAGTGGGAGCTCGAACCGTCCGGTCAAGTGACCCCGGGAAGGACGGCGGTATGTGTGGTTGCATGTTGCCGTAAAAACCAGAAGGTGCGGTGAGCAGTTCACGCCCACCAGAGAAGAGCCCGATGGGGCACACGCTGAGGACACCGGCGGCGGTCAACTGGAGTTCCCGGAGTCCTCTTCGCAGCGTCGAGGTCGGCCACCGGGGGGTTTTAGTGCGGTAAGAATCCAACATAACCCGCGTCGCTCCCACGACGTCGGGTACTTTTTAAAAGATTCCCCCTCGAAAACAAAAAAAAAAAAGATGGAAAAAAATCAGGCGAAAAGTTGTCGCGACACTTTTTGCTACAGTGTAGTAAGCCGCGCGGCGTAGCATGTTTCTCTGTCTGTCTCTGTCTCATAGAAAGCAAGCCAATTATTTTCGTTTCGTCTTTATATTTTCTATAATATTGTTATTATTTTTTATTATATTATTATTAATTACAAAAAACTACTTTCCATCCGGGCGTCCCTTGACACCTTTCAACTTTTTTTATATCAAAATATTCAAACAAACATAAAATCTGGCTGATGGTAAGTCACTGCCACTTATGGACTCTTATAAGCATTTTTATACAGAACGAGTTTTATAGAAGTCAATCAGAAATGTATTGCTACTGGAAGTAGCAAGATTATCGCTTCCTATTAAAGTGAGCCGACAACAACACCCTTCACAGCAACTTGAAAACTGCTTCATTTTAGAAATAGGTGTGGCGATGGTACTTTCAGGATCGAACCATACTATCTAGTTTTATTAGATAAGCAGCTGACCCGAACTTCGTTCCGCCTAAAATTAAAAAAATAAAATGATCTGTGTTGCTCCACTATATTATGTATGTATGCATGTATATACATAAAAACCTTCCTTTTGAATCACTCTATCTATGCCATCGCCACAACCATTTCTAGCGTGAAGCATTTTTTACATTTCGATAGAAGGGTGTGGTAGCCGGCACACTTTCACATGAGGCGACCATCATAGTCCTCGGGAGTAGCAACGCATATGTGATTGACTTCTGATAGAACCCATGTTCTATATGAAGTTGATTACAGAAGTCCATGGGCAGCTGCGACCACTTAACATCAGGTGAACTGTATGCTCGTTTGCTACTTCAGTCAGATAAAAAAAAAACTGCATTAAAATCCATGGCGTAGTTTTAAAGATAGCGTACATGGGGACAGACAGCGCAAAGCGACTTTGTTTTGTACTGTGTAGTGATATCTTGAACAGTTTTAAAATATTTTATAGTTTCAGATAGTATTTCCCCAACCCTCTGTTTCGACGTTATTGTCGCTAGAGAGGCTCGGAGTACACTCTACCGCGTTGCCGGAGCGGATTAGCGAACCTCAATATCCGATGTTTCCAAATACCTAAAACGTCACCCAGAAAAGTATTCGATAACAAAATCGACCTGCAGTATTGCGCTCTGGAATAAATTTACTACCACTACAAATGGAGACTGAAGTTGGAATATACAATACGTCAGTATTTTTTCAAATCTCTACATCATCTCAACAATAATTCGACAAAATAAATATATGGGTTGATAACCGAATATTTTTCTTATCAATAACATAATATACTGCTCTTAAAACTACCTAATTACCTAACAACCTAACTAATCACCCGATCGGGCGCATGTTATGCATTTTGTTAAGGCATGACCGACTTCCAATAGAAAGTAATTCTTTCTTGCACCTATGTATAGATAACAAACTTCTGATGCAATTACCGTAAAAAGCTTTTTTTATCTGGCTGAAGTAGCAAACGAGCTTGCAGTCCACCTGATGGTACGTGGTCACTGCCGCCCATGGACATCTGTAATCTACTACATACAGAATATGGGTTTCATCTGAAGTCAATCACAGATGCGTTGCTACTCCCGAGGACTAGGGTGGTCGCCTCATGTGAACGTGTGCCGGCAACCACACCTTTCCATCCAAACGCAAGAACTGCTTCACGCTAGAAATGGGTGTGGCGGTGGTACTTCTCCGGTCGAACTACACTGGTTCCACCCTGAAAGAACCTTGCTTACCTTCTACTCAAAGTAACTCCTTGTTTAATATAAAGCTAATTTGAAAACGAGTGCAAATGTGTGTAATAAACTTAAATTAATGCCACTGACTTTTAATGACTTCGCAACGTAAGTTGAGCGAATGAGTTTACGTAATATCTCAAAGAGACAGTAATTTCGGTTCGCAAGAAAGTAAACGAGCCGATTAAGACAGTAATTCGAAAGTCGGGACGCTGGCGACTGTCGACCGAATCCACTCGCTAAGTTTAAATTAACTTCCAACTGTTTTTACTTCAAACAGGAGGTCTATTCTGTCCGCAAGAAATCCACAGTTTCCTTAGTTTCGAACACCACCAGGTGGTGGTACAAATGTATTTTGACCGAAAGGTAACATCGCCACACTTATTTTTATCGTGAAGCATTTATTGCGTTTCGATAGAAGGTTCTGGTTGCCGGTTTTTTTTTATCAACTACGACTTCACAGACGGATCGTCCGTGCCCTTTTTTAGCTTAGTTTTATTTTTGTCTTTACATCATTGTCACAGCTCCACTATGAGCCTTCGCCGTCGACATCGCCCTCAACTAGATAGCAGTGTAACCTGGGTCCCAGCGGTGGCGGCAGCGGCGGCTTTACAGAAAACCTTATCTAAGCTTACTATGTAGGACCATATATTTTTTATTATTATTATTATTAGAGTTGGTTGCCAGTTTATAAATGAGGCGACCAGTAGACCAGTAGTCTTCGGGAGTAGCAACGCATGTGATTGATTTTAGGTAGAACCCGCGTTCTGTATGAAATTGCTTACAGATGACCAGGTGATCAGCAGTGATCACTTACCATCAGATGGACTGCAAGCTCGTTTGCTACTTCAATATTAAAAAAAATCTAATACAGATTATTAGCGGATGTCATAAATGGCTTCTTTAATATGTCATCGCAAATGCGTTCAATTCTTGATCATGTTTCTTAATCAGGAATTCCAATTAGAAATTCCGTGTGACATTTCAATTCCTTTCTATAGAAACGAATGCAGGTTGAGCTGAATCGAACATCAGGTTTTTCTATTCGGAAAATAGACACGTGAACGCCATGTCAAACATTTCGTATGAGAGGCGCATACAAGTTTTCAATTTTAGAAATACAATCATGGAAACCTATCAGGGAATTGGACGTCTGTCTCAACTCATGAACGATGTTTGACTTTTCACATCTAAACCTTGTGTGCAAACTTTAAAAGACCAAGTCAGATGGAACGATTGTCTAATACAGCTCGCATTAGACAGTCGTTCATCTGATAGTAGCTTACAAATTTATTTTTAGACCTTCTCTGGAATAGACCTGCGACGACATTACGAACTACTTCTTTATTAATGGTACTAACTTAAATTTGTCAAACCTGAATCTCTTTTTCTCACACAAATAATACTTTTATGTTTGTTTGCATAATAAAACTATCGTTGCAGTGGGCCTGGTCTCCTGAGGAGGACCAGCCTCCACAAATACTCTAGTTTTGTTAAAAATGCACCTAAGTTTTATAATCCTTTATGTTTTTGTGGTGGAAATAAACGATTATTATTATTATTACACGGTAGAACCAGTGTAGTTCGACCGGGGTATTACCACCGCCACACCTATTTCTATCGTGAAGCAGTATTTGCGTTTCGATAGAAGGTTCTGGTTGCCGGTTTGTTTTATCAACTACGACTTCACAGACGGATCGTCCGTGCCCTTTTTTAGCTTAGTTTTATTTTTGTCTTTACATCATTGTCACAGCTCCACTATGAGCCTTCGCCGTCGACATCGCCCTCAACTAGGTAACAGTGTAAGCTGAGTCCCAGCTGTGTGCGGTGGCGGCAGCGGCGGCTTTATATAAAACCTTATCTAAGCTTACTATGTAGGACCATATATTTTTTATTATTATTATTATTTGAGTTGGTTGCCGGTTTATAAATGAGGCGACCAGTAGACCAGTAGTCTTCGGGAGTAGCAACGCATGTGATTGCCTTTAGGTAGAACCCGCGTCCTGGATAAAAGTTGCTTACACTGTCCAGAGGCAGCAATGACCACTTACCGTCAGATGGACTGCATGCTCGTTTGCTACTTCATTATTATAATAAAATCATCTAATACTGATTATTAGCGGATGTCATAATGTCAATATGTCATCGCGAATGCGTTCAAATCTTGATCATGTTTCTTAATCAGGAATTCCGATTCGAAATTCCGTGTGACATTTGAATTCGTTTCTATAGAAACGAATGCAGGTTGAGCTGAATCGAACATCAGGTTTTTTCTGTTCGGAAAATAGACACGTGAACGCCATGTCAAACATTTCGTATGAGAGGCGCAAACAAGTTTTCAATTTTAGAAATACAATCATGGAGACCTATCAGGGAATTGGACGTATGTCTCCACTCATGAACGACTTTTCACATCTAAACCTTGTCTGCAAACTTTAAAAGACCAAGTCAGATAGAACGATTGTCTAATACAGCTCGCATTAGACAGTCGTTACATCTGATAGTAGCTTACAAATTTATTTTTAGACCTTCTCTGGAATAGACCTGCGACGACATCACGAACTACTTCTTTATTAATGGTATTAACTTATATTTTAAACCTGAATCTGTTTTTCTCACACAAATAAGTCTCCATGTTACTTTTAAGTTTGTTTGCATAATAAAACTATCGTTGCAGTGGGCCACGATAGAACCAGTGTAGTTCGCCCGGTGAAGTACCACCGCCACACCTATTTCTAGCGTGAAGCATTCCTTGCGTTTCGATGAAAGGGTATGGTTGCAGGCACATTTTCACTTGAGGCAACTATCATAGTCCTCGGGAGTAGTAACGCATCTATGATAGACTTCAAATGAAACCCATGTTCTGTATGAAGTCGATTACAAATGTCCATAGGCTGCAATGACCACTTATCATCAGGTGGACTGAATGCTCGTTTGCTACTTTAGTCAGATAAAAAAACATACGGATAGACAAGAATAAATTATTCAAGCAGACGCTCCAAAGCAGTGTCTTGAGATTTTTCCAACATGGAGGTGCGAATTTAAATTCAATTTCCGCACTAACTAGTTAGCCAGAGTTTTTAAGTCCGGGTAATTCAATGCTTCCGTGCCACCCCGCGCCGGCACCGCCCCATTTCTAGTTCTAAACTAACTGCTAACGAATTATTTTTTTGCTTGGTAATAAAAAAATCGACAGAAAAGGTGTTGGTTAAAGTAAATAATTATTATAATACAAATTAACGATACAAAATATTGTAAATGTTACGTGATTTATTCAATTTGAAATGTTATGCATTCTCAGTGAATATACCCCAGTGCTAGTCGCTTAGCGACAGTGAGCTATTGATATGTAGACTTGTTGCTTGTTCTTTACATGTACTATATATATATAGTACATGTATATATATATACATATATATGAATATAAATAAGAAAAAAAGACAAACCCGCTGAGTTTCTTGCCGGATCTTCTCAGTTGAGGTCGTATTCCGATCCGGTGGTAGTGTAAGAAAAAAAATGTAACTGACAATTTGTAAGTGCCCCCGCAGGCCTATACAAAATAAAGACATTTCATTTCATAATATAAACCTTGTTCTTATATTATACATGTTTTGATTTATTTGATGGAATTAGAAAACTATCATGCCACCAACAATAGAAACAACTTAAATATAATCATTATACGAAACATGCTATTTAATAGAAGCATTTAAAGATTCACATACGTATTCGATATAAATAGCGATTTTAATACAATTCTTCTTCTTAAATTTTCGTGATTAGCATACTTTTGGGTAAGTCAACTTTGTGAAGAGTTTTGTCAATTTGCATAATACATCTATACCGAGGTTACTCGCAAGGCTATGTCTCTACATCATTCCTTTTCCTATTAACATTTTCATCTTTCTTAAGAAAATCTTATACCTTTACGAAAATATTTGTAAGAGCAGAGAAATTTCAGCCGTCTATTATTTTTGCTAAGTTGACCTGATTAGATTATTTTTGTTCACAATGGATGCCCGGTAATGGTGTTTACGTCTTAATAAATTATTGTATTTTCGGGGGAAGACTTCTTAATCCAGATGAGGTTTCATTAAATAGACCCTTTTCAATCATAGAATTAGGATGCGTGGGTATACTCCTCCTAACAAGTGGCCACTGACGACCATGGACACCTGTGAATAACCCTAAATAACATTAGTGTCTTACCTAAAATTAACAAGAGATGCGTTGGTCACCATGAGGACTGAGTTAAAACCCGAGTAGGCATGTCTCCCTTAACACAATTATGTAGTTTAATTCCGATTGTGTATTCGTATTGTGTTTTGCTTATTTTTGACAAGAAATCGGGTTGCTTCCTAAGTAATAGTGGTCTATCTTCCTCTTTGTTATTGTTCCTGTTTTTCAGATAAACCCATTCAAATATAAAAAAATATGAAACTTAATGGCAGACAGATATTAAAGTTTTCAACTCATAAAAAACAAGGAGACAAGCAATTCAGCGCTTAACGTCCAAAGGCATTACTTTTTAATTAAAAGTATAAGAGTACTTTCCAATGCCTAGAACCTTTTTATATATTATTACATATCTTCAAATATTCGTAGTGGAGACAGGCTGGCTACGAGGTAATCGAAAGCAAATAGAGATAGCGAGACGGAATCCTCTTGGGGCGAACTCCGCGGCCGGCGACATCAGAATTCATACCCTTGTTCACACATAATAACAGCTTGACCGTTTCGTATTTATTTATATTATTACTCACAAATACTAAACAATCATGAAATCTATCTGATGGTGTGTGATCACTCTCTTTCAAAGGTAGTCAACTGTACACGTGTAGGTCAAAAGTGACCTACCTGAACAGTACTGATACAAATGTTTGACTTCTCATCCTATAAAAACGTTGAAAAATGTACAGTTAACTAAACTTGCACATTGTGTTATTTTTTTAAATTGTAAAATTGGTTAAATATCAATTTAAATTTTCAAAATATTTGAGCGGAGTATTGTCCAATCTGCACAAAGGCGAGAGATAATACGAAAAACTGTTGCAATTAAAAACGAATTTTGTTTTAACAAAAAATAAAAATTAAAAGCCATTTGTACCACTCTTAAGTCCTCTAATCGTTTGTTCTTTTGTCCTTAAACTGATTAGCAAATGAAGAGTATTTTCAAATACAATTTCAAAATAACCTAACCTTTTTACTGTATTACTGTTGCTAGTAAAGTACTTAATTGAGAGAAAGAAAGAAAGAAAGAAAGAAAGAAAGAAATTAAGAAAGAAAGAAAGAAAGAAAGAAAGAAAGAAAGAAAGAAAGAAAGAAAGAAAGAAAGAAAGAAAGAAAGAAAGAAAGAAAGAAAGAAATCGTATTTATTCACGATGAATGATACACAATAAACTTAAAAAAGTAAACATAAAAATATGCAAAGTAATAATAAGAACAAAAGAGTAACAACCCGCGACCGACCGACCGACGTGACGATCCGCGTGCCGAAGTGGTTACTACACCGGTCGGACGCGCAATGGGTCCCGGGTCCGATTCCCGGCCAGGCAGGTATCTGAATGATGAGTTTAGATTCTGTTTTGGGTCTGGGTGTTTGTGTATTCATCTTGTCTGTCTGTGTCCATGGTATCCAAGACACAGGAGAAAATCCTAGTGTGGGTACTTTTTTTTAAAACACACTCGCTTTCTATTACTGTAGAAAGCGAGTGTGTTTTTAAAAAAAAGTAACAATACAGTTTAGTGTTTAAGTAACTCGTGCTGTGACAAAATAGCATCGTGAAATGGACGATGAATTTCTATGTATAAAACTAATTGAGTCTGTACTTGTGTCAAACGATGGCTCATCCTCTATATAGGAGTAGTTATAATTCCATTATAAGATTTCTCCTCAAAGCTCCATAATCCCCAGCCATACTGCGTTCCTAGTTGAAGGTGTTAACATTAAATTCAGTAAGCACTTTAGAAGCAACTGTTATGCTAAGCTGTTCCGAGTCTGCGATGTTCCTCGGAACTGTTCGGTTCACGACAGTAACTTGGGAAACTTGGCCACTTACACTTTATAACAAGGTCGAATTGTGATAGGTTTTTTGAAGTTTTCTTTGATATTGTTGATACTGTGTTGCATACTGTGGAAAATAAGGAAATAATTTTCTCTTAGGCAATTTGATTTTATTTTTTATTTGACGTTATTTAAGATGGCAATTGATAACAGTAAAACTAGTGACTACCAGTTTTTTTATTACCACTACTAGTTTTTTATATTATTATAGCATGGGGCAACGCAATAATAACTAAATGAAATGAAATGAAATGTCTTTATTTTGCATAGGCCTTCGGGGGCGCTTACAAATTGTCAGTTACATTTATACATATTTTTTTACACTACCACCGGATCGGAACACGACCTCAACTGATAAGATCCGACAAGAAACTCAGTGGGTTTGTCTTTTTTCTTTGTATATCTTTTTTTATTTTTTTTATTTGCCATCTTGTTTTTACATGGGTAACAAAAGTTAGCTCCAGTATCCTGCCCTACATTTGGCCTAACAAGGAGCACGTTTGGCAGGATACGCTACTTTGACATTTTATTAATTACATATTGTTCAGTCCCAAGCTGTTTTATCATCTATATAATCAGAAATTTTGTAATATGCTTTGCGACTAATCATTTTAGAGTGGCCTACCCTTTTTTTTGTTCTCGAGGGAGGATACCTTCAAAAAGTACCCGACGCAGTGAGAGCGACGCAGGGTTATGTAGGATTTTTACCGCACTAAAAACCCACCGTCCTCGACGCTACAAAAAGGACTCCGGGATCTCCAAGGAACGCAACCGGAATCCTCTGAGCGCGTTACCCCATCGGGCTCCTACCAAATGGGTGGCTGTGCCCACTGTTTCGTCTAGTCTTTACAACGGTATGCGACCACACAAACCGCCGTCCTTCCCGGGGTCGCCTGTCCGAACAATTCGAGCTCTCACTCTAGTCGCCCGCAACCCTAGAACCCCATTGTAGTCGCCTCTTACGACAGGCAGGGGATATCCATATTCTAATCCCGGAAATACAGGGACGAGTGTCCTACCCTTACTGTTTGAAAAGGTATTTTCCCAAAGATTTTTAAATGTTAACATCGTATGAATTACATTTAACGAAGACAGAAATTTACTATTCTAAGTTCAAATAAAGACTCTACTCATTTTTTCCACTTATTTCACTAGTCTTATTAGGAAAGAGTTATGGAACTTACTAGATCTACTAAACTAGGTACTTAGTTTTACTAAGTCTTGTGTAATAAGACTAAAGACCATATGGATGAAGTTCCATCCACACCAACTGGACTCGTGGCGGTCCTCCACGGTTCGGTTTGCACGCTCGTTTTTGCCACGGACGGGCAAGTTGTGGAATGAACTTCCTCCTGAAGTATTCCCGGCGCGCTATGACATGGGGTTCTTCAAGAAAGGTGCGAAAAGAGCTCTCCTTCACAGCCGGCGATGCATTGGCAACTCCTCTGGTGTTGCGAATGTCCATAGGCGACGGTAACTACTTTCCATCAGGTAGCCCGTCTGCCTTATCGTTAGGTTAAATTATAAAAAAAAAAAAAAAAAAAAAAAAATATGCTGTAACACTTCAGATGACGATGAGAATTTAGCACACAAATAATTTTCCTCTTAGCTTACGTAATATTTGGCCAGAAACTGGTAAAACATTCTGTAACTAACAGTCTTATCATTTATAAATAAGATCGCTAATTACTATCATAAATTATATAGGATTCAGTGATATGGGAGTCTGTTTAATAAATTGAATTTCACATTAGCTAAGAAAATGTAAAACCATACACACAGCTTACTCTGAATGGGTTCTGATCTCCTTACAAATTGAACTTAAAGTTAAGATAGTTGGCAAGTATACAAGTTGTAGTATTAAAAACACTTCACAGAACATAAGCTCGGGATAAAATCGATGAGACTGGAATAGAAAAGGTTTCGAGTTTGTTGTGTAAGTCTTGGAGTTCTTGAGAAAACTTAAGCTCCCAAGCGAGACCCTTCGCTGAATTAAAATAGATATTTATTTTAGTAACTGCTTAGAGTTTTGGGTGAGTTATTACGTGAGTTTGAAAATATTATGATTTTTTTCTAATATTTGTTTTAATTTAATTTTAATAGTTAAATATCGAATATTATAAAAAATTGGGAATTGTAGCAATACGTTAAAGAAGTTTATATTTTTATATGATAATAGCCACCAGAATTTAGTTTACGTTAATCAATGGTTACTGCCGCCCATAGACTGTAAGCAATTTCTTATAGGACAAGGATTTTATCTGAATTAAATCAAAGATTCGTTGCTACTCTTCAGGACTACGATGGTTTTCTCCTATCATAAAAGTAAGCCAGCAACTACCCTTTACGAACCGCAAGAACCGCTTCAAGCTGGACGGATGTGACAGTCGTACCTCCCCTAGTTAATCATATAGGTATATGTACCTTGTAAGATTTTAAACTATTTGGTACCCACTTTTATGATAACATTACTATTTTTAACCGACTTCCCAAAGGAAAGAGGTTATCTATTCGTTTTTTTTTTTTTTTTTTTATGTATGTTCGGGCGAAATGGCTAGAAATCGTCGACCTACCGACACGATTCATACGACATTGTATGCGACTAGTTTCACAAGCAGTCCCATATTGAGGAAAATGAAAACGTTCCGGCGGTTTTCCCGGAAAATTGGAAAATGTCGGTTTCTTAAAATCTTGTATAACTTGGGTGTTTATAAACCGATTTCCATTTTCTTTCTTTCATTTGATAGGAAATTTCGTCACACAACTTTTTCTCTTGGACATGGGTATGCTGTGATGCTTAACTCTTTGAGTTATGGGGTGAAAACCACCACCACTCCTCAAGTTTTTTAGATAATTTGAGATAACTCGGCTTCTGCCGAATCGATTCTTATGAAACTTGGAATATGTATTATATATCTATGCTTATATAGGTTGACGAAAAATTTGACCTTCAACTCTTCGATCCTGATGATGCAGGGTTACAGCTATCCTAAACTATAACATTAGCTATTTGGTGCTTACATATATGTAACAAGACTACTAAGCAGAGACATGTGATGAAAATTTGACCTTCAACTCCTCAATCCTGATGATGCAGGGGTGCCTCAAGCCTAAACCATAGGGGTTGACCATTTGGTGCTTATGGGTATGTAATAACAATACTAAGCAAAGACATATTATAAAAAAATGACCTTCAACTCCTCAACCCTGATGATGCAGGGTGCTGTAAGCCCAAGCCGTAGGTGATGGCCGTTTAGTGCTTACGGATATATAATAAGATAGCAAGGCAAAGATGTACGATGACAAATTTGACCTTCAACTCCTCAACCCTGATGATGCAGGGGTACTGCAGGCTTAAACCATAAACGTTAGACATTTGTTGCTCACGGATTTGTAATAACATTGCTAAGCAAAGGTATACGACGAAAAATTGGATCTTCAACTCGTCAATCCTGATGATGCAGGGGTATTGAATGCCTAAGCCATAAAACTTAGCTATTTCAATCTTACGCATTCAAAATGATATTTAAAAAATGTAAGGTAAAACATTAGAAAAATGGTTGTATACGGTGGAAAATTGGACCTTCAACTCCTCAATCCTGATGATGCTGGGGTGCTTCAAGCTTAAACTATAGGCGTTAGCTACATGATCGCTACGTATATCTGATAAGATTACTAAACAAAGATATAAGATGAAAAATTTGACCTTCAACTCCTCAACTCTGATGATGCAGGGGTACTTCAGGCTTAAACTATAGGCGTTGGCCATTTGATGCTTATGGGTATGTAATATATTTACAAAGCAAAGACGTATGATAAAAATGTTGACCTTCAACTCCTCAACCCTGATGATGCAGGGTACTGTAAGCCCAAGCCATAGAAGTTGGGGATCTGTTGCTTACGTGCATGCGATGAGATTACATAGAAAAGATATGACATGATAATTTTGACCTTCAACTCTTCGGCCCTGATGATGCAGGGGTACTTCAGGCTTAAACCATAGGCGTTGGCCATTTGATACTTATGGATATGTAATATATTTACAAAGCAAAGACGTATGATAAGAAAATTGACCTTCAACTCCTCAACCCTGATGATGCAGGGTACTGCAAGTTTAAACCATAAGCATCGGCCATATGGTGCTTACGTATATGTAATGAGATTACTAAGCAAAGATATGACATGATAATTTTGACCTTCAACTCCTCAGCCCTGATAATGCTGGGGTCCGTCAAGTTTAAACCGTAGGCATCGGCCATATTGTGCTTACGTATACATAATGTTGTTGTTCACAATACCAACAATGAGTTTCGGAGAGGATATAATTATGATCAAAAATTCCACTTTGAATACAATTACCTGAAAGATGCAAGAGTACTACCAACCTTTTTAAATTGGATGGGTTATTTTTATCAGTATCAGTTGAATTATACTCTTAGTTATAAGGTTTATATTACTTTTTCTACTTTAAATATTGATAATTATAGGTCTATTCTTTAAATAAATGTTTACTCAGAAAAAGTTGTTTTATTCGGTTAGGTTAGGTTCGAACAGATTTTTCCAATTCAGAATCAGAATAATTAATTTTATTCATCCGGTTAGCGGACGACTAGCAACAGCCATAACTGATTTTATCGTGAATGAAAAGCGTGAAAAAAAAAATTTTAAACAAAAAATACAACCGACTTCCATGCCACATAAAAGTAAAAAATAATTTAAATACATGTTGGTTTAGAGCAAACACTGTTGGAAGAATGCTAAACACAACACAACACTACACAAGATTAAAAATATAAATTTTATCTATGGCTAGCTTCCATATAGGCGTCCGTTTGTCTCTGTTTTCTCTCTCTTCCCGCCCTGACTTTCTGTGTGACTGCAATATACGATATAAGTTATCTATTTTCGCGTTTTATTGAGTTTCCCACAGGTTATGGGCCCAGATAATAGTAAAATAGAAACCGTAATTAATATTATCGTACCGTATTGCAGTTGAAAGTCGAAATAATAGTGAACCGTAATATTTTTCACTATGAGCATGTCTAACCTCCAAATATCGAAACTCGCCGGCAGAGAAAATTATTCGACATGGAAGTTTGCGGTTAAATCATACTTAGAGCACGAAGAATTATGGGATTGTGTTGATCCTGGAGGGCAAGACGCCAAGAAAGACTTAAAAGCCAAGACCAAGATAATTTTGTTGGTAGAACCGATCAATTTTGTTCATATAGAAAATGCAACGTCATCACGTGAAGTATGGCATAACCTTCAAAGTGCTTTCGAGGACTCCGGGCTTTCAAGAAAAGTTGGCTTATTGAAGGACCTAATTAACACAACGTTAGATAATTGTGCCAGTATCGAGGAATACGTGAACAAAATAATGAGCACGGCTTATAAATTACGAAATATTGGTTTCGAAGTCGGAGATGAGTGGCTTGGGACTCTCGTGTTAGCAGGCTTACCGGATAATTATAAGCCAATGATAATGGGATTAGAAAGTTCAAGCATTAAAATTTCATCAGATTTTGTCAAGACCAAACTATTACAAGAGGTCAAGATATCAGATTCCACAGCATTCCTCATGAAGCACAAAAAGAACAATAGACCCTCGCTGAATAACTCAAAACCAAAAGGAAAAGCCCACGTTGCTATAGTTGTAATAAATATGGACACTATAAAAGTCAATGCCGAGAAAAGAATAATAACCAAAATAACTTTTCAGCTATCTTTTCAGCTTACAGCTCTTTGAATCCTGATGATTGGTATATAGATTCAGGGGCAACAATGCATATGTCAAGACGCTCAGACTGGATGTATGATATACAGTCACCTCCGATCCAAAAGATAATGGTGGCAAATAATGATGAGGTCTCCGTGCATAACATGGGTAAAGTTAACATACAGACAAAAGTATGTAATGATGTGCATCCTATACAGCAAATACCGGTATCAAGCACCAAACCAGCGCTCCTTACACGCCTGAGCAAAATGGGCTAGCAGAGCGGATGAACAGGACGTTGGTCGAGCGGGCTAAATGTATGCTTTTTGAATCCAATCTAAACAAAACATATTGGGCAGAAGCGGTTGTCACAGCAGCTTATCTTATTAATAGGTCACCATCACGAGTTTTGAATGGGGTAACACCTTATGAAAAATGGACTGGTAAGAAACCAAACATTTCACATTTAAAGATATTTGGTTCTAAGGCCATGGTACATGTTCCTAAGCAAAATCGTTTGAAATGGGACCGCAAATCACATGAATTAATATTTGTTGGCTATTGTGAAAACACAAAGGGGTACAGATTGTATGACCCGATTAGTAAAAAGATGGTAATCAGCAGAGATGTGATTTTCATTGAGAAATCAGTAAACATAAAAAATATCACACAGGAATCTGTATCAGAGCCACAAGTTACTTCGGTTACTCTTAGTTCTAGTAATGAAACATTTAAAAGTAAAAAGAGAACTACTGATGTTGAAAACCCGCAAAATATTTCACAAAATGACACACTAACACCCACGAGTGATGTATCGTTTGATAGCTGTAATGACTCCGATGATCCCACTTATTATCCAAATACAAGTGATTATAATGATAGCAATAGCAATGATGATTTTCAGAGGAATATCACTTTAAGGTCACATCAAAGGCACAATATGCAAGGAAATAATTTTATGTGTCTCACACAAGTTTCAGATCCATTAACTGTAAAAGAAGCTCTATCAAGTAATAATGCTAAAGAATGGAAAGAAGCAATGGATGAAGAATATAGATGTTTACTAGAAAATGATACATGGGAATTAACTAGTCTACCACAAAATAAGCATCCAATACCATGCAAATGGGTTTTTAAGACTAAAACAAATGAAAATGGTCAGATAGTTAAATACAAAGCTCGACTTGTGATAAAAGGATGTTCACAAAAATATGGAATTGACTATACAGAAGTATTTTCACCCGTTGTAAGACTTGCATCCTTAAGATATTTATTTGCTTTATCGGTGAAATATGATTTGGATATATGGCAAATGGATGCTGTATCTGCATTTCTTCAAGGCGACATTGAAGAGGAAATTTATATGATGCAGCCGCCTATGTATAGCAATGGTACACAAGTATGTCGATTAAAGAAATCATTATATGGTTTAAAACAAGCTAGCAGGCAGTGGAATAAAAAGCTTGATTTTTCTTTGAAACAAATGGGATTAATTCAATCTAAGCTAGATCTTTGCATCTACTATAAAATTGTCGATAAGGACAACATGATCTTTTTGGCAATATATGTAGACGATTTAATTTTATTTAGCAATAATCAAGAATCAAAATATTTTATAATAGAAGAATTAAATAAGAAGTTTAAAATGAAGGATCTTGGAGAGTTAAATTACTGTCTAGGAATACATGTGGAACGAGATAGGAAGAAAGGAATAATTTATCTTGATCAAAAGAAGTATATACAACAAGTATTACAGAAATATGGAATGTCTGATTGCAAAGCAGTAAGAACACCAATAGATATGAATACTAAATTACAAAAGTCAGAAGAAACAAACATATTAATATACCTTATCAGGAAATAATTGGATGTCTATTATATATTTCTCAAATTACTAGACCTGACATAAGTTTTGTTATTAATATGTTGAGTAAATACAATAACAAGCCTGAAATGCAACATTGGATTTCACTTAAGAGAGTAATGCGTTACCTAAAAGGCACTCAAGATTACAGACTTAGTTATAAACAAAACCTAGATGAGACCATGACTCATGGGTACTGTGACGCTGACTGGGCCAGCTCGGAAGATGACCGACGCTCCTGTACCGGTTACACATTCTTGTTTCAGGGAGGAACTATCAGCTGGAACTCAAGGCGTCAGCCTACTGTTGCTCTATCTACGACAGAGGCTGAATACATGTCTTTGTCTTCGTGTGTGCAAGAAGCTTTATGGCTAAAGCAATTTCAAGAAAATTTCTGGCCAAACATAAAAGGCGAGGCCATGATAATTTACAGTGATAATCAAAGTTCTATTAAACTTTCAGGTTCTGACAATTACCACTATAGGACCAAGCATATAGACGTGAGGCACCATTTTGTTCGTGACAAAGTACTTGAAGGAGCAATTGATGTTAGATATATTCAAACCAACGTGATGGTCGCCGATGCCCTGACCAAAGCAACATCGCATTCTAAATTGGATTTTTGTTCATCAAAGATGGGGTTGTGTTTAAGGGAGGATGTTGGAAGAATGCTAAACACAACACAACACTACACAAGATTAAAAATATAAATTTTATCTATGGCTAGCTTCCATATAGGCGTCCGTTTGTCTCTGTTTTCTCTCTCTTCCCGCCTTGACTTTCTGTGTGACTGCAATATACGATATAAGTTATCTATTTTCGCGTTTTATTGAGTTTCCCACAAACACAGTTCTTAGTACATAGTCCCGAAGTCGGCGCTCATATAAGATACATGTAGTTTCGTCATGATCCAGCAAAATATGGTAAGCGCCGACTTCGGGACTATGTACTAAGAACTGTGTTTGCTCTAAACCAACATGTATTTAAATTATTTTTTACTTTTATGTGGCATGGAAGTCGGTTGTATTTTTTGTTTAAAATTTTTTTTAATTATATTGACTTTTTGCATCTCGAGGGATGCAATATTCGATATTTTCGACATGTGTCAGGAAAACGGTATACTGAATTCAAAATGATCATCCCTTCTCATGTTATCGCGTGTATCTGATAACAGTTTCATAACTTTAGTATCGACGCGATTGGCGTGCTCATAACACCCATCGCGTAAAAGACGCTATTGAGCGGAACCAGGGCTCGAGAGTGTTCGCCAGGGATCTGTGCGTTGGGCAGAGCCTGCTGACGAGGTTGAAGACCGAATCGGGCACCATGGTTTCGTCTAACTCCGATGTTCTGAGAGAAATTGAGAAATACTACGGACAGTTGTATGCTTCCGCACGTGCTCCCGCCCGTAACAAGGCGGGCGACAAACGTGCCAAACTGACCCGACACTATACTGAGGACCTCCCGGACGTCAGCCTGTATGAGATTGGAGAGGCTCTCAAACAGTTGAAAAACAACAAGGCACCGGGCGATGACGGAATCACAACAGAGCTGCTAAAAGCTGGCGGTAAACCCGTACTAGTGGCGCTCCAAAAGTTGTTCGATTCCGTCATTACTAGTGGGACAACCCCGGAAGCGTGGAGCAGAAGCGTAGTGGTGCTGTTCTTCAAAAAGGGCGACAAAACTCTTTTGAAGAACTACAGGCCCATTGCGCTTCTGAGCCACGTGTATAAGCTGTTTTCGAGAGTCCTCACTAACCGCATTGCACGCAGGCTAGACGACTTCCAGCCTCCCGAACAAGCCGGTTTCCGAAAAGGCTACAGCACCATAGACCACATACACACGCTGCGGCAGATTATACAGAAGACCGAGGAGTATAATCTGCCGTTATGTGTTGCTTATGTGGACTATGAGAAAGCCTTCGATTCTATCGAGACCTGGGCGGTGCTGGAGTCCCTTCAGCGATGCCAGATCGACTATAGGTACATCGAGGTGCTGAAGTATGTATACACTGCGGCCACCATGTCAGTCCGAGTACACGACAGAAGCACAAATCCAATCCAACTGCAGCGGGGAGTCAGACAAGGCGATGTTATATCGCCGAAACTGTTCACCGCTGCGTTGGAAGATTTGTTCAAGCTGATGGAGTGGAAAGGTCTTGGCATTAACATCAATGGCGAACACATCACGCACCTTCGATTTGCCGATGATATAGTCATCTTGGCAGATTCGCTGACGGACCTCAACACAATGCTAGGCGACCTCAACAGTGCCTCACAACGGGTGGGTCTTAAGATGAACATGGACAAGACGAAAATCATGTCTAACGTCCATGTCACACCCGTACCGGTAGTTGTTGACGGCACTCCTCTCGAAGTTGTCGACGAGTACATTTACCTGGGACAAACGATCCGGATGGGTAAGTCCAACTTTGAGAGGGAGGTCACTCGAAGAATCCAACTCGGCTGGGCTGCGTTCGGGAAATTTCGTAGTATCTTCTCGTCCACAATTCCTCAGTGCCTGAAGTCGAAATTATTCGAGCAATGTGTGTTGCCAGTGATGACCTACGGCGCCGAAACGTGGTCCTTCACTGTAGGCCTCATTCGGAGACTCAGGGTCGCTCAGCGTGCTATGGAGAGGGTTATGCTCGGAATTTCGCTACGAGACATGATTCGCAACGATGAAATCCGTAGACGAACGAAGCTTACCGACATAGCTCTCAAAATTAGTAGGCTGAAGTGGCAATGGGCCGGCCACATCGCTCGCAGGACCGATAACCGATGGGGAAGGAAGGTCCTCGAGTGGCGACCACGTTTAGGCAAAAGGAGTACAGATCGCCCCCCTACCCGATGGACCGATGACCTGAAGAAGACAGCGGGAAACCGTTGGATTCAGAGGGCACAGGACCGGTTGGAGTGGCGCCATTTAGGGGAGGCCTATGTTCAGCAGTGGACATCAAAAGGCTGATGGAACTTTAGTATCAGGGGGCACAGCAGTGCCCCCGCCAATTCGAGCAAAAAAGCAGCACGGCCGTACCATAATTTTCTCGAAGCAATTCAGGCCATTTTCGACTTTCCATAACTTCCTTGTCAATAAAACTTGAAGCCTGAATTTTCAGTATCCAAGCAGGCATTGTATGAACATGGTATATTTTTATCACATTCAATTTGAACCAGTGTATAAATCAAGCAAAACTACTGAATGGACCGAGAAATTACGTTGTCCTATACAAAATTAGCCCCGGTTTTTCACCCTCTTAGAGGGCGAATTTCCAAAAATCCAATTTTAGTGCTTACTTACGTCATTAAAGAAACCCTTGTACCTAAATACGAGTTTCTAGGTACAGTAGTTTCTACTGGGCGCTGATAAAGTCAATTCTTGGCAATCGCAATAAACAATGTAATTTATATATTATGTATTACTTGTTATATACATTGTGGTTTCGTGCGATTGCCGAGTCAATGTATTTATTTGAAACGTTAAGATTTTTAATATTTATGTAGTCACTACAAGATATTGTTATGTTAGGTAATTACGTAAGAACTTAAGATAGATGGATCCTTTAGTAGGGACTGAATAAATAAGTAACCGACTAGGTATCACATGGATATCACAACTTTTTTCCATAGGAAAACTGAGTTTCGAGACTTTTTTTTCACATATTGTTTTTAATGCGACTATTTATTTTAGGGTTGTTATGGATATGAAATTGTTTCAGGTTACCCGATACTTTCGGGTAGTTTTGGTTACGGATATTAAATTTTTAAGGAATTAAAAATAAAATTCAGTAGCTTATTATTTTTTTATTTGCATTTGCTATCACAAAAAGTCGTACCAATTATTATCTAATCATTCATATTAGGTATTATTTACTAAACCATGTTTCACTTACGTTCCTCCTCAATGCGAAGTTATCCGAAACTTTTAAAACGAATTCGGTTACGGTCACGGATAGGTTTTTATTTCGGATATCCGATAGTTTCCGTTACGGATACGATATACACACAAATAATGCAATAGATTTGGGCATATTGTCTATATATTTTAACTAGATTATTCCTACGTCTTTGCCCGCTTCGGTCACGTCTACTACGGTAATGATATCCTATGTGTTATTCTGAGTATGTACTAGTTTCCGCGTGAAATAGTGACAAACATACTTACATCTTCATAAACTTTCTCTCTTTCTCAACAACCCATTATTGTCCAACTGCTGGGCACGGATTTTCTCTCTGAATGAGAGAGCTTAGGCCATAGTCCACCGCGCTGGTCAAGTGCGGATTGGTGAACTTCATACACCCCCGAGACCTTTTTTTTAAAGATCTCTTTGGTGTGTAGGTTTCCACGCGATGTTTTTCTTCCCTAAAAAAACTGTCGTATTTATAATATTCATAAAAACACGCTTATATTTATAATTTATTTTTAGGTATCTTTGGAAATTACGGTACAAGATAAAATTACTTTCGACCGAAACGATTTTTACGTTCCCAAAAAAACATATATTTGCCTTTATTCGATGTTTTTAATACTATATATTAATTAATTAATTTTTAATACTATAATTAAAAAAGGAAAAAATACTGTAAAAAGCCAGTAACAAATTCATGTTATTCACAAAAAATCTCATCCCATTCAAAATTAATTAATACAAGATTAAATGAAAACCTGCGCTCGATGAGACCGCCTACGCTTGAACAAACAAATAATGTGAAATTCCATTTGATTTCCGAACGCGATATCTTATATCAAATGAATCAAACGGTTTCTGCTTCTGAAAAAACGGGAGTCGTATTGAAACAGCGATATACCTGAGTTATTGACCAGTCTCGTCCGTTTTTAATGAAAATTCGAACCGCACCCACTGGGAGATTGCTTGTAGATTAAACCTCTCTTTCATGGCGCTTTACTGATTCCAATTGTAACGGAAATTCATTTTACAATATTGTTAAGGTGAAAATTCGTTATGGGTGTTTGTTACTCTTGAACAAAGTAATGATCAGATTTGATTTTTTATCGTGGGCTTTGAACGCGGCGACCGAATCAAGAAATTCCGTAACGAAAAAACCTAATACCAACTCCACCTACCATGTAGAGCGGCCGAGCGTTCGCTTAACGTGTATGTATATGGTACGACAGTACGAAGCTCGCACAAATCGAGACGAACTGCTCGGAAATCGGACGAATATGTAAGCAACTGTTTGTGAGAAGATATGTAGTATCAAAGAAATAAAATTAATATGAAAGAAAAAAATACTGCATAAATAATAAAATACCATGCAATAACTTTACCGCGGCAGTCCCCGAGTGCTGCACGTTCTTTTTTCTTCTTACATTGAAGTAAGAAACGAGCTTGTAGTCCATCTTTTTTTTTATCTGACTGAAAAAGCAAACGAGCATGCAGTCCATCTGATGGTAAGTGGTCACTGCCGTTCATGGACATCTGTAATCAACTTCATACAGAGCATGGGTTCTACCTAAAGTCAATTACAGATGCGTTGCTACTCCTGAGGACTATGATGGTCCCCTCATATAACAGTGTGCCGGCAACCTCACCTTCTATCGAAACGCAAGAAATGCTTCATGCTAGAAATAGGTGTGGGGGTGGTACTTCCCCGGTCGAACTATACTGGTTCTACCATTTGTTGGTAAGTGATCACTGTCTTCCATGTTTCCCCGTCTGTAAGCAACTTCACACACAAAAAAGATTCTTATGAAGTCAGTTCTAAGCTGTATATAAATGAGCTAGCTACGACACCCCTTTAGCAAAACGCAAAAAATGTTTCCCGTTAGAAATAGCAGGTAAATAAATAATAATATATCTGACACATAAAAATAACGCGCAGACTATAATTTACCTTTATAAATCAATTTTTAATATTTATTTGGATATGGCATTTTATCAAATGCTGCTGAGGCCAGTGTTATTAATAAAATGTGTGGTAAAAATTCACGCATCAAATATTTTTCATAACACCTGAGTTTCGAGTCGCCACGTTGTTTCATTGCAAAGGACTATTTATATCAGTCCTTGTTTTTAGGTATCAACTCATTCCTGTTACATTGCTGGGCACAGATAAAGAGGAGAATATATCTCACTACGATGACCAAGTAACACTAGGATTTTTTACTGACCCAGACCCAGAACATGAATCTAAACTCATCATTCAGATACCTGTCTGGCCGGGAATCGAACCCGGCACCCATTGCGCGTCAGACCGGTATGGTAATCGCTCCGCCACGGGGGTCGTCAATGTGAGACTATTGCAATGATTGGCCAAAGGAAATATTCGTAATATTTTCGTAACTCGATCTTTTAATCGAGAATTAGACATTCGAGTCTGTTTTTTTATGCAGTGAGTATTTAAAATTAATTATTACAGCTTTATGGTCAACGAAAATATGTTGAGTAAACATGCACACCTAAGAGTTCTTTATAAAAGTTCTCAGTATGTGATGTATATAAATAACCACTTCGGCCTAACTACGAAAGCAAACCCTTGCGCTGCGGTAGAAAAATATTAAAACAGTAATAGTCTTTGGCAAAGAGAGATCTCCGGCCCTGCTAGGTGATCATGCCTGGGGAGCGGCCGTGCTCCGACAGTCATTGTTCGGGACTTGTATATATGCAGGGTATTAAGAATACTTCGATAGCGTGTTTCAGAATACTAGTAGCGCCATCTCTTGACGAGTTGATTGACTCAGGTGATATTTTATGGTGAAATGTGATATTAAAATGAATGACTGTAATCTATTAGATTTTTAATTTATAACATAGAATCCGGAATGGCTTAATAACATTGTATTCCATTGAAATGTTACATGCGCTTTGCATTTTTTAGAGAACGCAATTTTATTTTTGGGACATGTGTATTGGGAGCTATAGAAGCTTAACCTCAAGCTTGTGGACTCGCCATAATTGTCCCCCGACCGCCATCTTGGAAAACACTTTCTATTTTTTTAACTTTTAATTTTTAAAGGAAAAAGGGTAGCAACCCAACAAAATTGAGGATAAGCTGCTATTGACCCCCCACACTTGTTCCAAAAATAAAACTTCGTTCTCTAAACAATGCAAAGCTCACGTAACATTCCAATGAACTATAAGGTTATTAAGCCATTCCACATTCCAGATTCTATGTTATAAATTAAAAATCTAATAGATAACATTCATTCATTTTCATATATATATCGCATTTCACCATCAAAGATCACCTGAGTCAATAAAAAATTTTGATGGCAATTTAATTAATGTTACGAATGAAAAATCCCATCCAAAATTACACAACAAAGTTAAGATTATTGAGACAAAAGAAACACAAGTGCGTTCCCAACACAAGTGCTTAAATGTTTCCCGAGTAATTGTTCTTACTTCATGCCGGAAAACTGCTACGGGGAAGTTGTTTAAGAATTACCAGAAATAAAGAAGCTCAACAAATTGTTGTTATGAGAAAAAATAAGTAATTTCTCATCTCATACTTAATTTCTATTTAATAAGTAGGTATCATGAACACACAATGTTAATAAGTAGGTATGAACACACAAAATTAAGTTTTTATTGCATAAATAGTTGACCCGGATAACTTCGTTTCGCCAAAGAAAGCTTAGACTTTAGTTTTTAAAATTAACAAAAAAATAATGTTAATCTAACCAATCATATACAAAACGTTCCAGTTAAATCGAATCCTAAACCACAACATAAAAAATAATCCCAAGACCAAGTGATCAACATCTATGGTTTAAAAAGATTGTAGCACTTAATGAAAGCTGAGGAGTTGAAAATTATTTTTTTAATCAAGCATCTCTTGGTAGCATTGCTCTTACATATCCCCCATCAACCCATTATTGGCCCACTGCTGGGCACGGGTCTTCTCTCTGAATGAGAGAGTTAGGCCATAGTCCACCGCGCTGGCCAAGTGCGAATTGGTGGACTTCACACACCTCCGAGAACTTATTTTTTTAAAGAACTCTCGGGTGTGTAGGTTTCCTCACGATGTTTTCCTTCACCGAAAAGCAGTGATAATTAATTTATGATACGCACATAAATCAGTGGTGCGTGCCTGGGTTTGAACCTCGGACCTCCCGATCGAGAGGGCATGTTTCAACCATTAGGCTACCACTGCTCTTACATATCCATAAGCACTAATTAGTCAATCAAGTCCTATGGGCTAGGCCTAAAGTACCCTGCATCATCAAAGGTAAGGAGTTGAAGGTCAAATTTTTCATTGTATTTATTTAACATATCACATGCTGTTAATAAAATACATATATCCGTAACCAACAAATGGCTAACACCTTTTTTTTTCGACAAAGGGTTGTGTGGGATTTTTACCGTACTAAAGGTGGCCACCACTCCATCCGGTCTTTACGACGATAAACAAAGATGCCTAGGTTTCGAACCTCTAAGCCCCCGATAGACAAACCAAGTTGCAATACACTATCACCGCCATAGCATATAAATAATTTATAACCTGAAATCACATCACATGGCATGAAATACCAATAACATGTCTATAATATAATCGGATTGCAATTGTAATCAATCATAATGATTACACCGACGTGATTGAGCGCTCAGATAACAATCACGGCTAGGACTTGGCTTAATTAACCGCACTAATTAATGTCGCGGCAAACTGAATAATGTATGCAATGCAATAAATACTAACGCTGGTAACAGTACGCTAAAATTTACTTTAACGAGAAATTAATATGAACACAAAAAATTCCGGTCGTAAAGTTAAAATTTGCAGTCGAGTATTTTTTTTTATTGGTTTGCGTTATAGTGTCACTAAAGTGTTGTAATAGGTATATATAAAACTATGTGGCCTATGCCACTCTGCATACTGAGTCAATTCCAGTGATATATATCCTATGTCATTATCTACGAATATCAAGCCGTTTGGGTCGTACCGCGTGCCAAATAAAATGCCATTCATACATACATAAAAACAAACATACGCACGAATCATTATCCTTCTTCTGATGTCGTCGAGTAGAAATATCCCTTGTATGCTAATTAAATGGGCACTGAAATTTAACTATTTATTTCTTGACAAAAACAGTTTTACAATTGATGATTTCGTAAATAGCATAAAAAATGACATAAACTACAATGTCGTTAATTGAAATGTTAATGCAGATGATTTCTAACCTATGACGACATAAATATTCAGGGTTAATCAGTTATTTAACAAGCATATAATTCTGTTGTTTGTAAATTTTCGACTATTATTAACAGACGTTGAGAAAAGCCATCGATTAACTTTGATGCAAGGTGACAAAGCACAAAAGCAGAATACAAAAGAAACTACACGATCAATTGATTGCTACTAATGCGATTTTAAAAAGTTTAAAACTTGGAGCACTTGGATCTATCGAAATCTTTCAGAGTTGGCAACGTTAAATGTATTGTTTATTTAAATTTAAATTAACAATACATTTAATTCTAAATCATACTAATATTGACAGGCGCCCAATTAGAATAATCGGTATCTACCTATAACTTGTAGGTACACAGTACCTTCCCAATGACTAAATGTATTGTTTATTTAAATTTAAATTAACAATACATTTAGGTCTAAATCATATTAATATTAACAGAGCCCAATTAGAATAATCGGTACCTACCTATTATCCAAGGAACAACTATCTTATTAATCTTATTAATATGCATAATGAATACGAAATTTTGCGGGATGTAGATTATTTTGTTTCTCTTTTACGCTAAAACTACCGATCGGTAGTTTCCCGACCGGAATTTGCGGAAATTTGGCACATACATAATTTATAACCTGTATTAAAACATAAGATACTTCTCAAGGTTCTTACATTCTCAAGAAGGTAGAACCAGTGTAGTTCAACCGGGGAAGTACCACCGCCACACCTATTTCTAGCGTGAAGCATTTCTTGCGTTTCGATAGAAGGGTGTGGTTTCCGGCACAATTTCACATGAGGCGACCATCATAGTTCTCGGGAGTAGCGACGCATCTGATATTGACTTCAGATAGAACCAATGTTCTATATGAAGTTGCTTACAAATGTCCATGAGCGATAGCCACCACTTACCATCAGGTGGACTGCTTGCTCGTTTGTTACTTCAGTCGTATAAAAAAAAAACTTGTTACCGTAGACCAAAGCGGGTAAAACTGCGGGAATATCGTTATACCAGTGTTGTTCGACCTGGGAGGTACCACCACCGCATTTATTTCTAGCGTGAATCAGTTCTTGCGTTTTGATGGACGGTTGTGGTTCCCAGCTCACTTTTTATGAGGCGAACATCTTAGCCCTCGGGAATAGCATCGCATCTGTGATTGACTTCAGATAGAACCCATATTCTATGTGAAGTTGTTTACAGCTGTTCATGGGCTACAGTGTCCACTTATCAAAAGGTGGACTACATACTCGTTTGCTACTTTGGTCAAATAAAAAGTAAGATATAAGCATAGCATTTGCTCATAAATATAAAGATCTTAGCATCAAAATCCAACAGAAAACCAAGTTGAACCATTCCATCTTTACCTTAGCAGTTAAATAAAGCTCGTTATTGTTTAATCCGAGCGCTGGAGTGAATGATTAATCCACGTCGAGGCCGATATTGATCGTATCCACTGCGGCACGCAGCGCCGTGCCCTTCACTTTCAGTTCTTCAGAAGTTCGCTTTTGTACGTGCCTCTAGTTATTTAGCGGAGTTATTTAGTTATTTTTTTTTTTAATAAATAACTAGATGTAGAATAAAAGAACAGATAACTACATAGATTTTTAATTAAATTGATGATTAGATTAGACGACGATTAGATCATATGATTGTTTTTTATCAATTGAAATAGCAAAACAACATGCGGTTAACCTGAGGATTTTTTTTCATCTGACTGACGTAGCAAACGAGCATGCAGTCCACCTGATGGTAAGTGGTCACTGCCGCCCATCGATTTCTATAATCAACTTCAAACAGAACATGAGTTTCATCTGAAGTCAATCACGGATGCGTGCTACTCCCGAGGACTATGACGGTCGCCTCGTGTAAATGTGTGCCGGCAACCACATCCTTCTATCGAAACGCATGAAATGCTTCACGCTAGAAATAGGTGTGACGGTGGTAATTCCTCGGTCGAACTACACTGATTCTACCACCTTGACAAGTGATCATTGCCGTCAAGGGGCATTTATAAGCAACTTCGTATAGAATAGAAGTTTTTGTGAAGTCAATTGAGGATGCGTTACTTCTGCCGATAAGTAAGATGGTTGCCATACACCATATAAAATAATCAGTATCATAAAAAATATATTTATAATACATATTTTCTCAAACCGATAAAATAATAAATATTGGCCCAAGATAAAAAAATTAACGTAAATTTATTATAAATATTACAATATTTAACCTAAATTTACGATTTTATTTACTAAAATTTACAAATAAAATAAATGAGCCTAATCGCTGCCCCGTGGAAATGTACCCAAGTCACTAGCAGCATTACCTCGCTGTCCCTGTAGCCTCGGGGTCAGAATAGGGCTACGGTATCCCCTGCCTGTCGTAAGAGGCGACTAAAAGGGGCTTCCGGGGTTGCAGACGGCTAGAGTGGGAGCTCGAACCGTTCGGTCAGGCAATCCCGGGAAGGACGGCGGTATGTGTGGTCGCATACCGTCGTAAAGACTAGACGGAGCGGTGGGCCCAGCCGCCCATCTGGGAGGAGCCCGATGGGGCAGCGCGCTCGGACGATTCCGGTTGAAGTCGTTTCGAGATCCCGGAGTCCTCCCTTTTCAGCGCCGAGGACGGCCACCGGGGGGGTTTTAGTGCGGTAAAAATCCCACATAACCCAGCGTCGCTCCCACGGCGTCGGGTACCTTTGGAAGGTTTCCCCCTCGAAAACAAAAAAAAAAAAAAAAAAAAGCATTACCTCGCTGAATTGCTTAACTAATTTATTGGCCCTATAAATACAAATATTCATTTTATATTTAGACAAAATTGAATAATGAAAATAGTTAACAATGAAACGGAATATTTAAGTAGCGAGAATGTTGTCTAAGTTTTATACTTTACTTGGTGCAACTATCCACTTAGCAAAGTTAGCGGCGTTTGTTCTAGATGTTGACGATAATGGAAATTCTGTTTAACAATACTTGTGAAATTCATTCACTACTTATATATTCAACTATGAAAACAAAAGTATCAGAATGATGAGTTTAGATGAATGTTATAGGTCTGGGTGTTTGGGTATTCGTCTTGTGTGTGTCCATTGATACACATGACAAAGGAGAAAATCCTTGTGTGGGGCTATGTAGAAAGCGTGTTTTAGCGTGTATGATAATATTTGTGTGAAAACTAGGATTTTTATTAGGGTGTCATATTTGACTAATGTTCATTAAACAAAAATTTAGGTTTTAAGGTAAAATTTCCATTCCAAGTAAAATTTTAATGTCTAAAAATATTTTAGCACTACTCCATTAACTGAGATTACCTACACGCGCGACTGCATTTCATACCTATATACATACCTATTTATTATTATTATGCCGGGATATTACATATGTACACATAAAAATAAATATCCTACATTTTAGCTTACTAAAATTTATAAGGCAAATCGTCAAGCCATTATTGTCTCACTGCTGGGCACGGGTCTTCTCTCGGAATGAGAGAGTTTTGGGCCATAGTCCACCGCGCTAGCCAAGTGCGAATTGGTGGACTTCACACACCTCCGAGAACATTTTTTTTAAAGATCAGTAATAATTAATTTTAATATGCACATAAATCAGTGCGTGACTGGCTTTGAACCTCGGACCTCCCGATTAAAAGGGCAGGTTTCAACCATTAGGCTGCTCTTACAAAGTGATAGAACGATTCCAGCATGAAGTAATTCTTGCAATTCCGTTGTAGGGTGTTGTTGTCACTCAATTTTGAATGGGTTGACCGTCTTAGTTCTCGAGTATAACGTATTTGTGATTGACTTCAGATAGAACCTTGCTTTATATGAAGTGGGTTACTGATTTTCCTTACCATCGGGTAGACTGCATGCTCGTTTGCTACTTAAAAAGAAAAAGAATTGAAAAAAACACGCTTTCTACACACATAGCCCCGCTCCACACTAGGATTTTCTCCTGTGTCGTATACCCATGGACACACACAGACGAATACACAAACACCCAGACCCAGAACAGGAATCTAATCTCATCATTTAGATACCTGTCTAGCCGGGAATCGAACCCGGAACCCATGGCGCCTCAGACCGGTTAGGTAACTCGGCCGTGCGGGTCGTCATAGTGATAAAAAGAATAGATATTGTCACGTACTGAAATCATTGGTCTGATTGTGTACCTTAAAAATATTCCAATTTCATTATATTGTCGCTTTTGGGGATCATATTTATATTATATTAATACGTGAAGCAAAAATTTGTGACGGATTTTTAAGTAATATGCCGCAGACGGATTAGTATGAAATTTTGCACGGTTATAGTGGACGTAGAGAAGGAGTGCAGAATGTTAATATTTTTTTCAAATAATGCATTTTTCATACATAAAATCAACTAAAAACACATTACACACGCTACCGTGCATTTGTCACAAACACATATGTACTTAGTAAATGAAATAGAACATTCAATGTCTTATTATGAAAAGACACAACGTCAAGAATGTCAGATGACATTTGATGTTTAGTTTTTTAATTTAAATTACGATCGAATTTCGGCCGATGCGACGGGCGACTAGTTATATTAATTTATCGACCTTACTACCCCACACGATTCTTTGTTAATTCATGAGTTTTGTCTGTGCAAATACTCGTTGGAATATAATACGCGTATTTGATCGCGGCACAATCGCTCGAATGTCACGCTCGGTACCGTTTGTGATCGTCTAAATAATAAAACCGGCCAAGTGTGAGACGGACTCGCGCACGATGGGTTCTTTACCATTATCTACCACCGCAAAAGTGATAGCTTAATGGTTGAAACTTGCCCTCTCGAACGGGAGGTCCGAGGTTCAAACACAGGCACGCACCATTGATTTATGTGCGTATTAGAAATTAATTATCACTGTTTTTCGGTGAAGGAAAACATCGTGAGGAAACCTACACACCCGAGAGTTCTTAAAAAAAAAAGTTCTCGAAGGTGTGTGAAGTCCACCAATTCGCACTTGGCCAGCGCGGTGGACTATGGACTAAAATTCTCTCATTTCGAGAGAAGACCCGTGTCCAGCAGTAGGACAATAATGGGTTGGCGACGACCACCGCAAAAAATACGTTTGAGTTTGAGAGCCCCCCTGAATCTCTCGTCTCTCGTGAACTCGTTATTGTCCCACTGCGGGGCACGGGTCTTCTGTCAGAATGTGAGAGTTTAAGCCATAGTCCACCGCGCTGGCCAAGTCCGAATTGATGGATATCCCCCTCCTGAATACGCTTTATTTTGTTTTTTGTATTTGTTGTAAAAGCGGCAACAGAAATACATCATCTGTGCAAATTTCATATGTATAGCTTTTACGGTTCATTAGATACGGCCTGGTGACAGACAGACGGACAGACAAACAGACGGCCAGGTGGTCTGACGGACAGTGGAGGCGTCGTAATAGGATTCCGTTTTTTACTCTTTTTGTGCGGAACCCTAAAAAGCCCTCCTGACTGTTCCATGACAATTTCTACAATATATCTTTTTGAAGTACCGCCGTGACAAGCACGTAACTTCACACATTCATTCATATGTACACGTGTTTCGTTTCCAGGGATACATTTTGTACAGGTATGAGAATCGAGTTTTTGGCATAAATTATTTCCATCAACCTTTTGAGATTCACTCCTGGGAGATTTTGCCAATTGTTACCGCGCCTTGCACGCGTTTTGGTGGCATACAGCAGACTTTCTTGCCGGATTTCCTCCGTTGAAGATTTTCAGATCCATTTTTTTTTAATTTGACTGAAGTAGCAGTCGAGCATGCAGTCCACCTGGTGGCAAGTGGCCACTACCGCCCATAGACATCTGTAATCAAATTCATACAGAACATGAGTTCCATCTGAAGTCAATCACAGATGCGACGCTACTCCTGAGGACTATGATGGTCGCCTCATGTGAAAGTGTGCCGGCAACCACATCCTTCTACCGAAACGCAAGAAATGCTTCATGCTAGAAATAGGTGTGGCGGTGGTACTTCCCTGGTCGTACTACACTGGTTCTACTACCTTGATCCAGTGGTATTGTAAGAAAAAATATTATAAATGTCCATTTCTAAGTGCCCCTGTAGGCCGGTTCATAAATAAAGACATCATTTCTTGTCATTTCATATATTCCTAATAGCTTCTAAGGGTCCAACTGAACGTTGATCTATCCTCGTTCACTGATGTGACACGCACTATATTACAGTAAGTGATACAGTAACATGAGATCGGACAACTTTGTTACTTTTACTTATCAAAAAAGGCTCTTCATAATATTAGCTCTAATATTAGCTGCAGTATATAGGGTCATGCTAAATTGGAACACCTTTACACTTTATTTTTTCATAACGATCATTGTCTTTTACAAAATTCGTGGACCGTCACAACTATTTCTAGCGTGAAGTGATTCTTTTCTTTTGGTGGACAAGTGTAGTGCCTGTCAACTGCTCACTTTCATAAGAGAGTACCATCTTAGCTCTTGAAAGTAACAACTCATCTATATATAATTTGATCTAATCACTTACCATCAGGTGAACTAAGCGATATTCAAATGTGCTTGAAAGAGTATCAAGGGAATAAAAAAGTCACTTAAATACATCGTTAGGTCAAAATAACAAGAAGAAGTTCAGGACAAGAGGATATATAACCTGAAACAAAGGAGTATTGCAAGGCGGTGTTTTCGGACCAGTTTACTTGGTGAGGTGTCTGGAAACTAAAATGATACTTTTGTGAACATTTTTTCATTTCTATTTATGGTATTTTTAGGTTTTTACTTCAATAGAAGCAACGAAACATTAAATAAAATTGACATATTACCTGATTTTAATAAATTTGATGAATTTCGAAGCAGACTATTATTTTGTTTTTACAATTTTTAATTTATTTTCATAATTGTAGTCTCTATGGCAGTATATGACTATGACTGTAACTATCTATGACTATGACTGACTGGTCTATGCTCACAAACAGTTGTAATAATATATAAAATGCTAGCCTACTCCTGCGGCTTTGCCTGGTCACATTTACCATGGTAATGCGTATCTTATGCTTTAATGTAGCCTATGAAATATTTGTGTAAAATAATTCAGTGTGATCCGACCAGATGTTTTTGCATGAAATAGTAACAAATACATCTTTAGAAACTTTCCCATTTATCCATAACACTTACCTACCAGTGCAACTCTTCCGTTTACTAATGTATTACTAAAGTGTCCATAAACGCTCGTCCTTTTAAAATGCCGGTTTTTAGGCCACGCGCCGAATTTTCTCCCTGAGTGCACTTGCCCTGGAACATTGCACCCTCTACTTAGCTGGTATACAATTCGGCAGAAAATTGCAGACGAGCATATAAATTCGAGTAAATGTGAAAAGAGGGAAACTGCTCGAAAATAGGGGCTTCTGAACAGCCTTTGAAAAGATTTCTGGAAACAAAATTCGTAGAGCCCTCTATGCGGAATTAATGGTACATTACACAACAGTTGGTGGGTAACATTATTCTGTCGTAGTTTTAAGTATGGGATAACCGAATAGTGCCGTAGTACAATTCCAATTTTTTTTCAACGTAAGATAAAATACTTTATTTTATTTTTATTTTTATTTTAAACGTAATTTCGAAGTCGGGATCGTTATCTTCTTTTAACGAAGTATTTATTATTACTATTTTTTTATACATGGACCCAACGATAAAGCAGACGGGCCACCTGATGAAAAGCAGTCACCGTCGCCTATGGACATTTGCAACACCAGAGGAGTCTTCAATGCATCGCTGGCTTTGGACGAGGGCTCTTTTTATACCTTTCTTAAGAGCCCCATATCATAGCCCTCCGAAAATACCTCAAGAGGAAGTTCATTCCACATCGTGCACGTCCGCAACAGGAACGAGCGTGCAAACCGATTTTTTTTTCTAATTTAAATTTTTTATTGCTCATGCTTATTATCTAAGTCAGGTCTTACAAGTAAATTTTGGTATAAGCAAGCACCCTATAAGGGTATTGCAAATTTAATATTGCCATGTGGCGACATTAAATATAGCGTCTACAATGCGTAAACCAAATATATAAAAACAGTTGAACGATCTTTGAAGACTATATTAAAATAAATTACAAAGACTTGAACCCACAAACTGAACTTTTAATATGACCGCGATATTAAAAGTCATCACTTGGAGCTGTCTCGGTAAGACAATGGGTTTGAAGGCGCGACACTGATCTACAGAAATTAAGTTTTATTATTAACGCTAGGGACGAATTAAAAAGAGGGCATCCGGACCACAAGAAATAGAAATTTCTTAAAAATATTTACAGGCACACGAGAGACTACAGCAAAAGGAAATCAAAATCCGGTTAATAAACAAATAGCAGAGACACAGGTGTAAAGCTAGAACGCCTTTTATTCGCCAATTATAATTTGTACTCGAGTGGGCGTCAAACAATCTACTTACATAGTCTCACAATAAAGTAGGTATTTGTATATTTAGATACCCGGCTCAAAATGTTTATTTGGAAAATGTTTTCAGGAGGGAGCTTCAATACTTTTTCTGTCCCGTGGCCTTCAGACGTCTTAATCCAGCCCTGATTAACGCTACATATTTTTAACAAACTATACTCCTATAAATTTTAGTTTGTAATAAAAAATAATAACAATGCATCATGATGATTTCGAGCAACATAATTTTAAGCTGTATTTCCAAAGGTTAGAGTTTCTCAATTCACCGCCACTTGAACAATGTCTAACTAACATTTTGCTTACCTAAATCATTTTTTAACTTCATACTAATGAAATGAAATTTATTATTTTTTCAACGTTATTTTTATATATGACTAGGTGCATCCCGTTGCTCCGCTCGCTTCGGTCGATGTTGCTTCGCTTTTCGCTTTCGCTTCGGTCTTCGCTTTGAGCGCGACGACCGAATCAAGAAATTCCGTAACGAAAATAACCTAACACCCCCATGCTACCATGTAGCGCGGCCGAGCCGAGCGTTCGCTTAGCGTGTATGTATATGGTACGACTGTACGAAGCTCGCACGCGAGCTTCTACAGTCGTACGTGAAAATATGAAAATGCTATGCAATAGCTTTACCGCGGCAGTCCCTGAGTGCCGCACTTTTTTTTTCTTGCCAGAACAACAATCACACTTTGGCGACCCGCGTGGCTGAGCGTATACCATACCAGTCAGACACGCAGAGGGTTCTGGGTTCGATTCCAGGCCAGACAGGTATCTAAATGATGAATTTCGATTTCTATTCTGGGTCTGGGTGTTTGTGTATCCGTCTTTGTATTTCCATGGCACCCACGACACAGGAGAAAATCCTACTGTGGGGCTATGAGTGTAGAAAGTGTTTATATTTATATTTAATTTACACTTACATCCTCAAAAACTGTCATATTTATAATATTAATAAGAGTAGAATTTTTTCAACCCTAATTTTATATTTGAGTATAATTTTGGGTGAAATGACCAAAATATTACATGAGAACACACCAGCCAAAATTACGCTCATCCGGACCATCTGTGTCTATATGTCTCTAGAATAAATAAACGGCTCTCCATTGTATCTACTTATTTTACTAACGAAAAAACATAATAGTTGTATGAACTACTACTAGTAGGTACTACCTGTCAATGCGAAATCATAAACTCTCAAATGGGTAGAGCTTGTCATCCTCGGTCTCTACACCGGGGATGTACCCTTTTTTTTTAACGAGGGGGAAACCTTCAAAAGGTGCCCGACGTCGTGGGAGCTATCTCCAACGGAGTCCTCCGAGCGCGATGCCCCTTTTGGGTTCTTCCCTGGTGGGCGTGAAACGCTTACTGCACCTTCTGGTCTTTAGAGTCTTCAACCCGCAACCCCGGAAGCCCCTTTTAGTCGCCTTTTACGACAGGCAGAGGGTAGCCTTATTCTGGTCGCGGAACTACAGGGACAACCTATGCGAAATCATAAACTCACAAGTTTATAGAAGCTAGTGTAGAGACTGGGGATGTACCATCACCGCATCCACTCTTATCATAAAATAGTTCTTGTCTTTCGGTTAAAGTGGGTGCATACCAGCTTACTTTCATATAAGGCAATCTTCTTCCAAGCACCGTACCGGTTATTGACTTCAGATAGAACCCCTTATTTTATATGAAGTTGCTGACTGTCCATAAGCGGCAGAGGCCGCTTACTATTAAGGGAACAGCGTACTCATTTTTCTTCCATTTTCTGACAGTGTACCTACTCATCTTTTGAAAATGAGAATAAATAACAATCTTGAATCACGCTTTGCGACTCACAACCTTAAGCCTTCCGGCTTCGTTGTCGGCGTAGACAATTGCAAATCTGTGCTACTCCCTTAAACCGCGGACGTAATTAGGAGAATATAAAAAAGTATCAAGTCAAAGGACAATAACTTAAAGGACTTGTTACAGCTGTAGTAGTGATGTGCCAATTCGGGATGAACAGAACTCTAGTCAACTCGAGTTAAAATGCACGTAACCCGAGTTAACTCCAGTCAATTCGAGTTAAGTACATGACAGTTAGAACCATGAAGTGGCTGACCTTTTTTTGGTGGTCATACTTGTATCAGTATACATGTGACGACCTTTTATTGGTTGGCTAACTGAAATCAGTATTAATTTAAAGACCTTTTTAGATAGATTTGGCAAGCTATTTTTTTGGACGTCAAACTTAAGAACACCTAAGAAAATATTGACATATAAAATCTGTTTAATTTTAACTTAATTTTAATTTTATTCTAGAAAAAATGTTTCTTTTCTTAATTATTATTATCATTATCATTTGCCTTACATGTCACTCGCTCCTTTTTGCAAGCAGTCTTCGCCTATAAATGTAATTGCACTTAGCTTTTCCTTATTGTAGACTGTTGTTCTTTTAATATTATAATTGGTGTAAACTATATAGGTGATCGAAAATAAATAAATACCCAACTCGAGTTACACCAAATTCAACTCGAGTTGACTCAAGTTAAGCCTAACTCGAGTAAGCAACTCGAGTTGACCATCACTAAGTTGTAGTCGTTACCGCGCAGTACCCGCATCTCCCGCGTCTTCTAAACGAGCTTTTTATGCGAAGGACGCAGCCGTTCTTACCGCGCCCTCAATTGACGAAACAACGAACCTCGAGTGTTCCATTACACTACAGGAAATCAAAATGCTAAACAAACGTCCCTAGTTGTATGTTTTATAATAAGCACACCTTCAGTTATTGTAGCTTTAATACAAGGATAGTGAACACAATTTCTAATATTTTCAGGGTGGTATTTTTTTACCTAATTGAAGTAGCAAATGAGCATGCAGTTCACTTGATGATAAGTGGTCACTGCCGGTCATGGACATCTGTAATCAACTTCATACAGAACACGGGTTCTATCTTAAGTCAATCACAGATTGACTTCAGATAGAACCCATGCGTTGCTACCCCTGAGGACTATGATGATCGCCTAATATAAAAGTGTGCCGGCAATCACACCCTTCCATCAAAACGCAAGAAATGCTTTACGCTAGAAATAGGTGTAGAGGTGGTATTTCCACTTCGGTTGAACTGCACTGGCTCTACCACCTTCAACTGTATCACCTGGCATTTCTAACATGAAGCAGTTCATGCATTCCGGTGGAAAAACGTGGTTGCCGACTCATTTTATTATTAGACGATCATTTGTCCTCGGGAACAGCAACGCATCTGCAATTTACTTCAGTTAAAACCTCTTTTATATGGACTTATTTGTATATATCCAACAACGATAGCGAATTTAGGTACATGGCATGCTCGTTTGCCAATTCAATAGTATAAAAAAGCAAACGTTTCAATTACGTAATAACCACGCAAAGAAGTTAAGTTTGAAAACAAAAACCAAACCGCACTAAAAAAGAGAAATGTAACAAAAACAAAAACGCCGGCTTTGTGAGAACCCAGTGAAAAGTTTATAGACTGCATTGAAATAAAATACGAGTACATTCATAGCGTTCATAAAAAGACTGTGAATAAAACGAACGGCAAATACCGAGATATTCATAGTTACAATATGGATTTATCTCCAATCGTCGGTTTCTTGGCAAAACGTCAAAAATCACAACGAACAACGGCCGATCCTTTTGATGGCGTTAAGTTGTGGGAAAAAAAATCCATTGTCAAGAGGAGAGCAGCGGTTCAGCATTGTTTGAACGAGACAGCCAAATCACTGAATATCCCGGCATTTCGAGGGCCACCGGTTGTTCTTTTGAGTTGAGAAATAATTTAAACTTCACTCTTTGATTCCGTGCGTATGCCTCGAGGTCGGACCGGATTGAAAGTTTTAAGGGCTCCTCAACTCACCGATTTGAAAATTCAGCTTTGAACTCGAAAATTACTGTTACACTCGAACAGTTTTAAATAATTAGCGATATTTACTGAGTCACGATATCGTATGTTATTTTTTTCAAACATCGTAATTATCGTCAACCCATAATTGTTCCACTGCTGGGCACGGGTCTTCTCTCGGAATAAGAGAGTTTTAGGCCATAGTCCACCGCGCTGGCCAAGTGCGAATTGGTGGACGCAACATCATAATTATTGTCTAGGTTTTCATTTTTAATTTATTTTCTACATATGCTAGTTTTCCCAGGAATCGGAAAAAATTACCTACATAATTATAGTAAATCAATCTCACTACATTGTTTAATAGACAATTTGGAAATATGTATGAATATTTTTGTTACAAATTAAGTGATCATAAAAGAAATATGATAAAACATATGAAGGAGAAGCCAGATGTGGAATATTATAGGTGTAAATTATATATCTATTTCCCTAGTAAAAACGGGTATTAGTGTGATTTTAGGCAAATTTATTTTCTAGACCAAATTTATTAGGAAACGGAGGTTTATACATAGGTCGCAGTTCTTATAAACGTTCTTCCATAACGGTACCTACAGATCTAACGATGTGACCTTTTATTCTATAACGAGGTCTACCAATAGTTCTCCGGTCTAGAAATAAGGATTTCTGTCGACAGAACTCAATTTTTCTAATACCTTTGTTCTAAGAAGCCAATTTTGCAAAAATAGGACTTAACCACATTTTTGCTAGGGGCACATATTTGATATATATAATAATCTATTGTATTTCTTGAAACTAGTTACCCGTTGCCACCATTTACAAATAAAGTTACAAGTTACAAATTGTCAGTTACACATATTTTTTTACACTACCACCGGATCAGAACACGACCTCAACTGAGATCCGGCAAGAGACTCAGCAAGTTTGTCTTTTTAGGTATGTTGTACTATTATTATTTTTTCATGTTATTTTTAATAAATAAACATAACTGATTCTTGCGATTAACCCGACTTAAAAGAGTTTACATTATTTTAAACTCAAAGGAAAATTGATCAATATTTAATGCTAAATTTATTTTCAGATTTCAGTTCGATTTTTCAGTCCTAGAAGAACTGCGACGACTCAATTTTACATGGTGACGTATGCCATAGCGACGCATCTCAACCGCCCCTATACATGTTTCACATAAAAACCGTTTCCCCAGCGAGACGCTGGCTTCCATAATTTAGGCAGTGATCACAAACGGCACTGAGCGTGACATTCGGGCGATTGTCGTGACGAGCGCATCAAATATGTACACGGCGAGCGTTTGCGGGCTCGTTGAAATTCATGAACATTTTGACAAAAGCGGGGCGGGGGTGGGTGTTATTGTGTTACTGTTTACGTCGCAATTTGCCGATTAGGGCACGCCAGGTGTTTTGGTGGCTTTTTGATTATGGCTACGTGGTTGCAGCAGGTACGTGTGTTACGTGATAATTGCACACTAATATTGGAATTTCAGATAGTTATAGAGCTATATCGCGTATTTGTTACCGATCTGATACGGAAAGCATTCCAGGTTCTGACCAGACCGAAAAGATAATTTCAAATTTTAAACTAGTATTATCGCGGAATTTATGTGGAGTTTTTTGCGGATATTTTGATATTTATTACCCAGTTACATAGATCGTGGTCACGACGAACCTGCGATGGCCGGAGGGATCCGTTGGAAAGCACTGGTGGTAAATTAGGCTAACCAACGTCTAGTTCATTTTATTTCTTTAGGTGCCATATCTTTTTTTTAATATATAATTTAACCTAACGATAAGGCAGACGGGCTACCTGATGGAAAGTAGACACCGTCGCCTGTGGACATTGGCAACACCAGAGGAGTCGCCAATGCATCGCGGGCTTTGTAGGAGCGCTCTTTTCGCACCTTTCTTGAAGAACCCCATGTCATAGCGTTCCGGGAATACCTCAGGAGTGTGCAAACCAAACCGTAGAGGACCGCCACGAGTCCAGTTGGTGTGGATGGAACTTCATCCTTCGGCGAGTGGTGCGGTGAAGAAAAGGTGACGAAGGCACCAGGTCAAAAAGTTCCTCGGAACACTCGCCATTGTAAAGCCGGTAGAACACGCAGAGGGAGCCTTTGTCCCTCCGCAGGCTTAAGGGTTCTAACCGATCGGTGATCGTTGGGTCGTTCACGATTCGGATCGCACGTTTCTGATATCACGACACTTTAAACTTTTAGATGTTTTCTGTACAACTCATAATTTGGGGTTTGGGTACCCCATTTCGACCCACGTCACGCGGTTAAATGAGCAATAAAACATTTTGCTTATTCCTAAATAATAGTTTATCTGTTCTCATGTTGATCAACTGAATACCCATTAACGGTATTGTTTTTTTAATTACTTAAAATTAGTTGGCTAAAAATTAAAAAATAATTGGAAAATCCAAAAGTGCACGACTCATTTTTTGTGAATTTTAGTTTTTAGTTAATAACTATTAAACGACATTAAACAGGATAACCAATTTAAATACCAATCACCGCATAATAGATCTCAAGCTAATAAAAAAACATGCGTGCGTACAAAGTACTCATGTCAGAAGTGAAACTTCTTTGGCGAACTAATTTATAAATCTTGTTTATATTTATACAAATCTAAAACTTTAAATTTCCAAGATTAAGAGGAAGGGAAAAAGGCGTGATACGACGTTCGCTCTGTCTCACTTTTTCTCTCAATCTTTCTCACTCGCTTGCTCCCTACTCTCACTCCACGGCTAGTTGCTCATGCTACGTTCGCCTTGTCTTACTCTCTCTCAATCGGTCTCGATCACTCTCTCTCTTTTCCGACACTTCCGTTGCATACCGGCGTGACGTTTCATCTGTAAAAATTTTACCCTCATGCGCCTAAAGAAGGTTCACTTCAAAAAATAACATGTAACGAGTACTTACTGACGATATGCTGCTAAACTGTTTCGGCCACGACATGTAACTGGGTCGAAATATCGGCAAAAACAATTCGAAAACCACATCGTGAGCATGCAGTGAATATTATATTCTATCTTATATTACCTTGCCGGATCTTCTCAGTTGAGGTCGTGTTCCGATCCGGTAGTAGTGTAAAAAAATGTGTAACTGACAATTTGTAAGTGCCCCCGTAGGCCTATCTATACTAATATTATAATGAGGAAAACTTTATATTGTTGTATATTTGTCATGAATTAACTTAAAAACTACTGAACCGATTTTAATAATTTTACCATTAGAATACTACATTATCCACGAGCAATATAGGCTGTTTTTCTTACTAGAATATATAAGGCGTCTTTGCTAAAACTTGAGTAATGTGATTCAAAGTGTCAAATGTTTTTTTTTTTTTTTGTATTGTACGTACACTGCGCTATCTATTGATAATAGCACAAAAAATGTTCTACATTATAAGAGAACATATCAATATCTTCTAAAGACTTGGACACCGCCGCCGGACATTATGGGTGGGGGGAGGGACACGTCCAGGAGTGGTGCTGAAACCTATAATGGTTGGATAGATTACATTATAGTCTGCGCGAACGAAGTCGCGTCGATTCTGCTAGTCTATCTATACTATAATAAATCTGTAAGAGGTCGCTGTCTGTACATGAAATAAATTTAGGTGAAAACCATTTCTAGAGGTCTTTAATACGATATAGAACCCAAAATAATGGTTTTTAGAAATCTTTTCTGTTTGTCTGTTTGTCTGTTTGTCTGTTTATCTGTTTGTCTGTTTGTCTGTTTGTCTGTTTGTCTGTGTGTTTGAAAACGCTAATCTCAGAAACGGCTTATCCAATTTGAATATAATTTTCACGGATATGTTGTGGGAAACTTCACTTAACATTTAGTGTTTATTTTATGTAAATCGGTTTATAAATAAAAAAGTTATGTCAATTTTAAAAGTACGCAGTATTTATTCTGTGTTCGATAAGTGTTAATAAGATAAGTAACTGCATAGTTGAATTGGTCGAAACTAATCATGTTATGGTCTGTAAAATTCCTTTGTTATGTATTTTTATTGGTTAAGTGTGTACCTATGTTATTTGATGCTATACTAATCTATATCTCTATATCTATATATACTTATATAAAAACGAAAGGATGCTCTCTCACTCATCTATTGAATAAACATCGTAGAGCCTAAACTGCTAAAGATACGAATATGATTTTTACTAGGGGTTCATTTTATGACGTAAACGTCAGTTAAGAAAGAATTTTCTGATCCCCCCCCCCCCCGTTTAACCCAAATAGGAGATGTAAGTTTGTATGAAAGTCAGTCAATTTTGAGGCCACCTCAATAAAATTTAGTATTTCGCTTTGATTTCTATATTAAAACATAGTTTTAAACCGACTTCCAAAAAGGAGGAGGATATCAATTCGTCTGTATTTTTTTTATTTTATTTTTTTAATTTTATGTTTGTTACTCGATTTCGCCGCACTGGGTGAACGGATTTGGATGACTTTTTTTTTAATTTGAAAGGTAGTGCGTGTCATGGGGTCCCATTTATTTTTAGTTCACTTTTGACAGTGGCATCCATAAGAAAAGCGCATAAGTCTGATATTTGCATTAACGATGTGCGCGATAAATAGATGAATAACTCAATTTCCCGCCAACCGATTTTGATGATTTTTCTTTTATTTGAAAGAATGTACTTCAAGGGTACTCTGATGAGTTTGATACGGTTCTGACCATAGGCTCCAATTCTATGAAGTAAATTAACGAAATTAGCGATACTCGGCCAAACCTAAGCTGTAGGAGTCCAATTGGGTTGAATGTAGAATGAGATTGCTAATCAAAAAAAGAAGGTCAATTTTTTTCCTAAAAAAATTGACCTTCTTTTTGAACCGTATTGGCCGTATTGGCCTGAACCGTAGAAGTAAGTCAATTTGTTTTTATGGATATATAATAAGATTGTTAAACAAATTCGTGGGACAAAAATTTGACCTTCAACTCCTCAACCCTGATGATGAAGGGTTATTTCAAGCCATAGCCACAGGAGATGGCCATTTAATGCTTTCGGGTATGTAATATGATTACTAAGCAAAGACACAAAATGAAAATTTCGACCTTCAACTCCTCACCCCTGATGATGCAGGATACTGCTAGCCTAAACTATACGAGATGGGCATTTGGTGCTCTCAGGTATTTAATATAATTACTAAGCAAAGACAAATGATGACATGCACAAATGCAGGGGTGCTTCAAGCCTAAGCCATAGAAGTTAACTATTTAGTGCTTTCGGGTATGTAATATAATTACTAAGCAAAAACACAAGATGAAAATTTCGATCTTCAACTCCTCAAGCCTGATGATGCAGGGTACTGCAAGCCTAAGCCATAGAAGTTAGCTATTTAGTGCTTTCGGGTATGTAATATAATTACTAAGCAAAGACACAAGATGAAAATTTCGATCTTCAACTCCTCAAGCCTGATGATGCAGGGTACTGCAAGCCTAAGCCATAGGAGTTGGCCATTTAATGCTTTCAGGTATGTAATATAATTACTAAGCAAAGACACAAGATGAAAATTTCGATCTTCAACTCCTCAAGCCTGATGATGCAGGGTACTGCAAGCCTAAGCCATAGGAGTTGGCCATTTAATGCTTTCGGGTATGTAATATAATTACTAAGCAAAGACAAATGATGACATACACAAATGCAGGGGTGCTTCAAGCCTAAGCCATAGAAGTTAACTATTTAGTGCTTTCGGGTATGTAATATAATTACTAAGCAAAAACACAAGATGAAAATTTCGATCTTCAACTCCTCAAGCCTGATGATGCAGGGTACTGCAAGCCTAAGCCATAGAAGTTAGCTATTTAGTGCTTTCGGGTATGTAATATAATTACTAAGCAAAGACACAAGATGAAAATTTCGATCTTCAACTCCTCAAGCCTGATGATGCAGGGTACTGCAAGCCTAAGCCATAGGAGTTGGCCATTTAATGCTTTCAGGTATGTAATATAATTACTAAGCAAAGACACAAGATGAAAATTTCGATCTTCAACTCCTCAAGCCTGATGATGCAGGGTACTGCAAGCCTAAGCCATAGGAGTTGGCCATTTAATGCTTTCGGGTATGTAATATAATTACTAAGCAAAGACACAAGATGAAAATTTCGATCTTCAACTCCTCAAGCCTGATGATGCAGGGTACTGCAAGCCTAAGCCATAGGAGTTGGTCATTTAATGCTTTCAGGTATGTAATATAATTACTAAGCAAAGACACAAGATGAAAATTTCGATCTTCAACTCCTCAAGCCTGATGATGCAGGGTACTGCAAGCCTAAGCCATAGGAGTTGGCCATTAAATGCTTTCGGATATGTAATATAATTACTAAGCAAAGACACAAGATGAAAATTTAGACCATCATCTCCTCAACCCTGATGATGCAGGGGTGCTTCAAGCCTAAGCCATAGAAGTTAGCTATTTAGTTCTTTCGGGTATGTAATATAATTACTAAGCAAAGACACAAGATGAAAATTTCGATCTTCAACTCCTCAAGCCTGATGATGCAGGGTACTGCAAGCCTAAGCTATAGGAGTTGGCCATTTAGTGCTTTCGGGTATGTAATATAATTACTAAGCAAAGACACATGATGACAATTTCGACCATAAGCTCCGCAGCCCTGATGATGCAGGGTACTGCAAGCCCAAGCTATAGAAGTTGGCTCGCAAGTGCTTACGTATAAGTAATAAGAATACTAAACAAAGACGCGGGATATTTTTTTACCTTCAACTCCTCCCTGATGATGCGGGATAGTGCAAGCCTAAATTATAAAAGGTAGTCACATAATGCTTACGGTTGTTTTTAGTATATATTATGAGTTTAATGACAGCTCATTAAACTGAAATGTGATTAATAAATTAAACTTCAATTCATCAACCCTGATAATCTAAGTACACAACCTATTAAAGCCGTATGAGTCTGGTACTTATTGATTACAATACATTACGACCCGTTCCTGAGAGAACATTATGATGAAAAGTGTCACTTTGAATACCTAAATCCTGAAAATGCAGGAGAATTGTCATGTTATTATTAAGAGTTGGATTTAGCTGTAGCTTTTTCAACAGGATGGGTTAGGTTAGGTTGGAACATAAAAGAAAACATAAAAAATAAGCGAGCAGGGTGCGGCAGCGCCCTGCGAGCGGGTGCGCCCTGTTCGTATGAATTGTGAAAGTGTTTTGATTCTGTCTTCTGCTTTACAAAGAACAATTTACGCGCACAAATAGCCCGATGCACCTCTTAAAAGATCTTATCTTTGACCACATGAAACAAAATATGAACTTAGAATATATGTCGCTGTTCAGTGATATTCCAATTATCTAATGATTTACTTCAAGTAGATAATAGTGCTTTGTTACCCGGAAAAGTCAAAATCAATCTTTATATCGATACGTCTTCGTTCAAATGCGGAGGAGTTAGTTGAAAAAGTATATCCCGATATCTATACTAATATATAAAGCTGAAGAGTTTGTTTGTTTGAACGCGCTAATCTCAGGAACTACTGGTTCGAATTTAAAAAATCTTTTTGTATTGAATAGACCATTTATCGAGAAAGGCTTTAGGCTATATAACATTACGCTGCAACTATTAGGAGCGAAGAAATAATGGAAAATGTGAAAAAAACGGGGAGAATTATTCATCCTTGAGGGTTTCGGTTGTGTGCGCTGCGAAAACGGTACAAGATACCAAAAATATATGTATGAAAGAATTATTTCTCTTGAAATGATCTAAAAAAATGTCTGCGACAGTATATGTCTATCTTTTAAGATTAACTCACTAGAACCGTTTTCATGGTAATCAAATTCGGTCGAAATTAGTTAAGAGTTGTATCAACGTAATAATATTAATATTTGTCCAAATAAATGTGTTGTTGATTAAAAGTATTTAATTGTGAACAAAATTGTCTTTGACATCATTTAATTTCAATGAACATCTTAGAAGATATAGATCTTAGAGATCTTGCGTCGTTTTATCGTCGTGTAATAATACTTTTTAAATACTATTTGATTCTGTTTTAAGGATATTTTGTTTTAGGTTCTAATAATTTCACAATTATTTTTTTATATATGAGCTATATGAGTTAGCTATGTTCTTTTCAAAACTAAATTGTCTAAAATAATAATAGAAAATGAAACGGACAAAGTCGTGGGTAACAGCTATAATTTATAAAGCTGAGGAGGTTGTTTGCAAAAATAAATTATGCCCAAAATAACTATTCCACGCGGACGAAGTCGCGGGCACAGCTAGTACAAAATAAAGACATTTCATTTCATTAAAATGCATCAGTTCCGCGAGATTATTGGTATTAAATCTTACGTCGATATTGTAGTATGTAAGTACATATGTGTGTAACAGTTGCGTATGTAAGTATACGTGTAAGCGGCTTAATGTAAGTTATGCTAAGACATTAACAATAAAGAAAGGGAACCATTAACACGCCTCTTCACTTAAACCCGAACTGTGCAAGGTATCACATGGCGACCCTGCCAGGATTCGAACCTGGAATCTTCTGATGATATGTAAGTACATATGTACTTACATATGTATGTATGTAAGTATATGTAAGTACATATGTATGTACGTATGTATGTATATGATTGACATAACAATTGTAGATACTTGACACTAAGGACCTACAAACCAATGACTAAGTACAAAATGTACATAAAAAACCTATGCTTAGTAAATAGGTGCATAATGATATCACCCAGCTGCATAATGACGCAATACGTCTGCTGGTGGACTGCAGGGGACATTTGCTGCGAGTAATTTCATTAAGGCACAAATTGGCCTCCGAAATTAGAACAAGCAGAGGAAACTCCAGGTCTGCATAGCGAATACTTGACAAACGGAAATAGAAATGGAAATACAACCCATTATTGTCCCACTGCTGGGCATGGGTCTTTTCTCAGAATGAAAGAGTTTTAGGCCATAGTCCACCGCACTGGCCAAGTGCGAATTGGTGGACTTCACACACCCCTGAGAACTTTTTTTTTAAAGAAATCTCGGGTGTGTAGGTTTCCTCACGATGTTTTCCTTCACCTAAAAGTAGTAATAATTAATTTCTAATACACACATAATTTTAGAAAAACCAGTGGTGCGTGCCTGGGTTTGAACCTCGATCCTCTCGATCGAGAGGGCAAGTTTCAATCATTAAGCTACCACTGCTCTTGCAGTAAACTAGCTTTAGCACGCAGTTACGCTTGCATGCATCCCTATGTCCGGTCTTAAAATTTTTGTACAGCTCGTATTTTGGGCTACGATGTTTATGCTTCTAGTTAACCTGTCTATTCTCTCTGTAAAACAGATATTGGTAGAAGTTTAAAAAAAAAAAAAAGAAAACGCTTTCTACACTCATAGCCCCACAGTAGGATTTTCTCCTGTGTTATGGGTGCCATGGATACACACAAAGACGAATAAACAAACACCCAGACCCAGAACGATAATCTAAACTCATCATTCAGATACCTGTCTGGCCGGGAATCGAACCCGAGACCCACTGCGTGTCAGACTGGTATGGTAACCGCTGCGCCACGCGAGCCGTCTGCAGTTTGCGTATTTATTGCGTACATTTTTATATATTTTATGAATTTTGTGTATTTGAGTTTATAATCGCATTTCACCGTAACTGCTTATTTTAAAGAAAGATTAATTGAAAAAAAAAATATATTTATACTCCGTATCTTAAGGTACAATTTGTCTTTATTTACTTAAAATCCATCTACTCCTACTTTATGAATAGTTTTTCAATTTAAAATGGTGTCACATTTTTAAACTACCTGAAATACTGCTAATTGTAATTTTACTATCCGGACGCTCAAAACTACGCACAATTTTATCCGATGAACTACTTAATATTTAAAGCATTTGAACATAGTCGTGTCATTTTTTATTATTATTTTTTATTTATTTAGTTCACAAATTGAATGCAACATAACAGACTTAATATTATACAATAAATTTGGAGGACATACATCACATACTTAACAAACTAATAGACAAGCTATATACATATACTTATGAATACGCAATTTAGCGGAGATTAACGAACCATGAAAAAATACCGAAGGACGTGGAAATGACACAATACTCTGATAGCATTCGATACATTGGACAATGTTCGCCAACGAGGCTAGTCCGACAATGAGGCAAATGATTAACGTTGTTTTGCCATATATTTTTTTTTAAATGTTAAGGGTGGACAATCCTTATCACTAAGGGGTATGAAAAATAGATGTTGGCCAATTCTCGACCTACTCAATATGCTCACAAAATTTTATGAGAATCATTCAAGTCGTTTCGGAGGAGTACGGTTACGAACATTGTGACACGAGAATTTTATATATTAAATTTTTTTGGAATAACTAACAGACAAGAGCAACTTTTTCGAGTAACTGTTAATATATTTGACGGAGGGGGTGGTTCTTTTTCGCTCATCGTATCAGGATAACCTACTGTGGGATCTGATAGGGAATGTTAGCACAAGAATAAACTGCAGACTTGATTTTAACACACAGTATATTGCCGAATTAAACTTGTTACAATCACTGAATTAATCAAACTAAGTAATCGTAGCACTAAGAACGCGGGATGATTTTAGAGTTGTCTGCTTCGGCCGACCGTCAACGATAGACTGAGGTGTCGGCCATTAAACTGGTACAACCCTAACTTCATCGAACGCCACTAGATGGCGCTGGCGTTCCGGTGTTAATATTTGGACTAAAGTAGATGTGGAAGGTGCTAGGTGACACACTAACTGAGATCGGATAGAGTTAATTGGCCGTAATAAAGTCAGCGAGGGGCCTGCGTGTCTATCGCTACATTTCCATAAAACAACCAAAAATACAGCGACGGATTTAGAATAACATTTATGACACGCCATTAATCACTACCAGCAATTTACGCTAAAACTGTTATAGAGGAACCCATTTCTCATTGTATTACAACATTTCTTTGTGAGTGGGGAATTGATTATAAACACATCGAAGGTAAACAAACTTTAAGCCCCATTAGCCGTCATTGAGCAATCGCAAATGTTTATCATAACGTGCCGCCATGTTGTGTTATGTTATTGAGAAATTCACCGCACTTTTCCACGCGACTCTGTATGGGCGGAGAATACTTGTGCGACTGAATAAATTAAATAAATTACATTAGAAAAAAATAGTGTAAGTGCTTAAACTGAAATTAATGATGATGGCTGAAAAACAGCGCTGCACGGGATCTATATGCTGTGTCAGCAAACGCGTACCTCTTTTTGCCTTTCGAAGAATATAACAGTTTTTTTTTTATTTTATAATTTTCCAACCTGTATGTTCTAAGGCAATAAAATATTATTATTATTAAAAAAGAAAAATTAGTACTACAATTGAGGAGTATATTAAAAAATATTTTTTTAAATCATATTCTATGGCTCTCTTGAGTATCTCATGTATTAATTCAGGTCATAGACTGTCTGTGCGCATTAGAGAGATGCGACCAGGAGTTTTTGCGTAAAATACTAATAAACACATATACACATTTTTTCTGTTCACAGGCGATATTGAAAATTACTAGTCACCCGTGCAATGGTCGAAATTAGACCGTAATTTATATTAAAAAACTAAACTTCATATTGTCCAAAGTAGCACGAATATTTCTCAAATTCAAATAAATTTTAATAATTTTCAAGTTACGTTGAACACACCCGTTAAAGCTAAAAATACGTTTGATTAACCAAACTGCATTTAAAAGCAATAGCGGGTATTTTGACAAACACATCTGACATTTTTGACGTTGTATTTTCATAGTAAGACTTTGAATATTCTGTTTCGTTTAATATGTATGTTTGAGTCAAGCGCAAGGTTGTGTGTAACGTGTTTTAGGTGATTTTATGTATGTTTTATGCATTATTTGAAAAAAAGAATTAGCATTACGTAATCGTTATCTACATCAACTATAACCGTGCGTAACTTCATACTCCTCCGTTTGCGGCAAGTATTTTTAAAACGGATCACTAGTTTTTTGTATGATATAGATGTATAGTCCATAATTATAGGTGTCAAGTAAATCAATACCAATAATATGCTACGTTGCAATCCGTCATGCCGTTTTGGCTGTAAAGCCTGCCAAAGAAACCGACATACATAATATATACACAAGAAACAAAAACGAACGAAATAAGCCGAGATAAAGAAAACATTATACTTGGATAGCGTGAGCGACGGTTTCGCATCAAATAAGAAAATGTTATGTTACTGCGTGGGACGACTAACACGTCATACATATGTATATTCAGAGTTGTGAGTGAAAAGACGGAAATAACGTTATAAATCAAAAAGCGGTAAAGTATAGATCATAAACCCTTCGGTATGTAGAGACAACTAATTTGTATACTTATAAATTAGATTTTTGGATTTTTTTGAACTTCACAACATAGGTAGTATAAAACAAAGTCGCTTCCCGCTGTTTTTCCCTATGTATGCTTAAATCTTTAAAACTACTAAGTTTTTTTCTTTGATACTATTATGTACTTTGTTACAAACAGCTGCTTACATATTCGTTTGATTTCCAAGCACCACGTCTCGATCCGTGCGAGCGTTTATTTAACGTGTATGTATATGGTACGATAGTACGAAACTATCGTACCATATACATACACGTTAAGCAAACGCTCGGCCGCCCTACATGGTAAACGGGTGGGGGTGTTAGGTTTTTTTCGTTACAGAATTTCTTAATTAGGTCGCCGCACTCAAATCCCGCGATAAAAGCTATGTATTGCATAGCTTAAAAACAGACAGATGCCTTGGTTCCCTTGAGCACTAATTTGGAACACCTCGAGTAAGATGTCCACGGGCGGCAGTTGCCACTCACCATCATATGCACAGCATGATCGTTTGCTACTTTAGTCTTTTAAAAAGAGGTGTGAAAATAAGTGTTAGTATTTCTATCTCGAGTAGTGATAGCCTAATGATTGAAACTTACCCTCTCGATCGAGAGGACCGAGGTTCAAACCCAGGCACCACTGGTTTTTCTAAAATTATGTGCGTATTAGAAATTAATTATTACTGCTTTTAGGTGAAGGAAAACATCGTGAGGAAACTTGTGAGTTTTGTTTTCGAGGGGGAAACTTTCAAAAAGTACCCGACTTCGTGGGAGCGACGCGGGTTATGTGGGATTCTTACCGCACTAAAACCCCCCCGGTGGCCGACCTCGACGCTGTGAAGAGGACTCCGGGAACTCCGATTGACCGCCGCCGGTGTCCTCAGCGTGTGCCCCATCGGGCTCTTCCCTGGTGGTCGTGGACTGCTCACCGCACCTACTGGTTTTTACGGCAGCATGCAACCACACATGCTACCGTCCTTCCCGGGGTCGCTTGGCCGGACGGTTCGAGCTCCCACTCTTTCCGCCCGCAACCCCGGAAGCCATTTTTAGTCGCCTCTTACGACAGGCAGAGGGTACCGTAGTCCTATTCTGGTCCCGGAACTACAGGGGCAATCGTGAGGAAACCTACACACCCGAGATTTCTTTAAAAAAACAGTTCTCAGGGGTGTGTGAAGTCCACCAATTCGCACTTGGCCAGCGCGGTGGACTATGGCCTAAACTGTCTGTGTCTGTCTGCCTAAACTGTAAATACATTGTGAGGTAAAGCTATATTAGCCAAGTATGACCTCGTTTCTAAACTTTGGCCAAGCAACGAAAATTTGCGTTAGGTTAGCTTCGGTACCGAGAGATATCGTAGTACTAACTCACCGGAAGGAACCCACAACTATGCACTGAGCTGAACTACAAAGTTCTTACGCCAATTTCCACCGTATACTGGCTATGTTCACAGTGTTATGATAAAACTAGATGTAAAGTATGTTTTGTAAAACAATAATGGGAGCAACGCAAGATGTAACGTTATTCCATGCTAAACAAGCGCTCGTTCTTGGCACGTGTGGGAGTTGATATCATTAGTAAGATTCAATTTATTAATAGGTATATAAATATTTCACGTAAATCACGTATTAAACGTGGTCCTTCACTGTAGGCCTCATTCGGAGGCTCAGGGTCGCTCAGCGTGCTATGGAGAGGGTTATGCACAGAATTTCGCTACGAGACATGAATTGCAACGATGAAATCCGTAGACTAACGAAGCTTACAGACATAGCTCTCAAAATTAGCAGGCTAAAGTGGCGATGGGCCAGCCACATCGCTCGTAGAACCGATAACCGATGGGGAAGAAAGGTCCTCAAGTGGCGACCACGTTTAGGCAAAAGGAGTACAGGTCGCCCCCCTACCAGATGGACCGATGACCTAAAGAAGACAGCGGGAAGCCGTTGGATTCAGAGGGCACAGTACCGGTTGGAGTGGCGCCATTTAGGGGAGGCCTATGTTCAGCAGTGGACATCAAAAGGCTGATGAATGGATGATGATGATGATATAAATATTTGTTACTTTATGTACTGGTATGATAATACTATACTTGTACTTCATCCATCCATCTATCAGCCCTTTGATGACCACTGCTGGACATAGGCCTCCCCCAAATGGCGCCACTCCAACCGGTCCTGTGCCACCCGAATCCAACGGTTTCCCGCTGTCCTCTTCACTTACACTTATTCATACTAATTACTAATATACTAATACTTATATTAACATTTTTTTAATTTTAATATTAATATTAATACAAAGTCGAGCATGGGAATCCATAACATAATATAATACTATACTAACATTATATAGGCGAAAGTTTGTAAGTGTGTATGTTTGTTACTTCTTCACGTGTAAACGGCTGAAACGATTTTCATAAAATTGGGTAGGGAATTAGCTGACAATTAGGATTACAATATAGGCTACTTTTTTTTTTGGGAAAATATCTTATTCCCACGGGACAATAGATTTTTGTTAACGCGGGCGAAGCTGCGGGATTCAAATAGTTGTTTATTAACTGTTAGATATGTATATGTTACGGTAAATGTAAGCAACCGGTAATTATCTATAATTACCGATAATTATAGATAATTACCAACGCACATGGTAAATGTAGTAAATTATCCACATTTACCGGTAATTTTATAAAACTTCCGCGTGACCGAGATAAATATTGACTTAAGCGTTGGAATGGAGAGTATGGTATGTAAGTGCAAGAAAACAAAAGTACTTTGCAAATCCAAATGTCACAAATCTCGGACCTGCAGAAATAAATATATTTTTTTAAACCAAACATGAAGTTTAGTTTCTAGATACTTGACTTGTTAATTTTATAATAACAGTATAATTTTTCCTTTTTTCTTACCAAAGAAGAGGTTTGGTTTCTTGATATTTGATTTGTTAATTTAATGTTTTGCTTAACCAAACGGAAAGTTTAATCTCTTGATATTTTAGAAGTATTTTTGTTTGACTGATGTTGTTTGTAACCAAATTTTATTATAATAAAGACTAGAATTGTTTTTATTTTAATAAACATTTGATTCCGATGTTTGATTTTAATATTTACTACATTTACTAAAAGGGTATGGTAATTTTATATAATTGCCGGTAAATGTAATTCGAAAGTTTTTACAAGCTGTACCACGAGCACTGGTAATGATGCATAGTTCCCGGTAATTGTACATAATAACCGCACTATTCACATTTACCCTAACATACATACCAATACGCACTCAGGCAGCGCGGCAGACTATGGGGTAAAACTTTTATTCCGTGTGGAACAGTACAATGGGTTGGTGACGAACTAATAGATGATACAAATGTAACTAATACTGTATAGACGTAAGTTTGTAAGAATGTATGTATATGTATTTGTTAATCTTTTACCCAAACACTACTAGTTGAACTTCGTTATTTTGTTCACACAAGTAAACTATGACCTGGGTTATCACATAAGATACGCATTACCGTGTGTTACCAACCAACAAGTAGCTTGCCTGGGGACACTACTGTTAAACTCATGACTACATTATTTATAAACATCAATATGAATATATAATGATTGTATTTAAATTGATCGTGCCATGTTATTACAAATATCATAAATCAATAGAAGTCACATCATAAATAAATATAAATGCTTATATAAATTATATAAATTTTATATAATGTAATAGATTAATAGTAATGTTTTTGTCTCTGTGACGGTTTCCTTAACGCCTGTCATTTTTGGTATAAAAGGGAGGGTATTATCGTAATATGGATCATTCTAATAATTCACAAGTGTAAGACGTTACTCTGTCCGAATGTATTCTGAAATTGTATACGTGTAAAATCGTGAAAATATACCAGTGTTGTACAGAATCGGCCCGGGCCGCAGTATTAAGCTATTACCACAGTACAAATAGGTATTGGACAGTACGGAAACTAAGCCTAGTTGGTAAAATAATTACCTACACTCTATTGAATTAATAGGGTTACTTCTACCTATATTTTTTATATAATACTATTATTAGTTTTTATTTTAGCATCTACTGTCCTATAGTCATCAACATATAAAATTATAATATCTGCGCAGTTTACAAATAATATAGGAAGGTAATCTCACGGCGTCGGTAAATCCTACCATAACGATAATTAATATTATAGTTATAAATACGGAAAACAGTTTAATATTTATACAATGTGTAGATCATTGATTTTTTGTAGATCTTCAGAATACGTTAATACGGTGTAAATTCTTACAAATTCTAGCTGGAGCGTACACGAGCTATGGTATTACGCGGCCTTTTTAAAAAGATCGTGGAAATAAATAGCAACGTAGCCACTCGTCTTGACGCAACACTGGCTACTGAAGCACTGCGAAAACCCCTTAGCAGCCTCGTCGATACGTGTGTTTGTGTAAGTGTGCCCTTTTCGAACGTTTCCATACTGTCCCCCATATTTCTACTGTGCTACTACTATACCTAACCCAAATATTTGACAAATCAAAGCAAGAGATTTCTCACATCTATTATTTTTGGGAAACTCACCATAATAACAAATTCTTAGAAAACTGTAACCTATGATTAAAAAAATGGCGCTTTGAAAGTAGGACGAAGAGACCAACACACTCGTAAGATTCAATTCTATTGCAAACTTTAAACATGGCTCATAAAATTACAAACTTCTGACAATATTTTCGTAAACATGCAATAAATTCGCATGAATTTGTGTTTATGCACATTTTAAAAATATGAACGAGAGCGCGAGCGATCCGTTTAGTAATACATTAGTCAACGCATCTCAAAGTGAGGACAGAGTGAATTATTTTCTGTAACATTTCGTCCAATGTCTGTAGAGCGGCGACTCTGCGCAGACGCAATGTTAACGTTGCGATTGCATTGAACTCAACGTTAATGTCGCGCACATGCTGCAATTTGCGGCGTACAATCAGACACAAAATGGATTCCGAGGAAACACTACTATTGGCGTTGCTACTTCGACGAAAATTACGCAAAAGAAAAAGAAAGTATCATCGTCAATTTTGGGAAAATCCTATATGGGCCAATCGATTCCAAGAAAGTGAATATTTTGCAGTCTACTCAAATCGTATTAAAATAGTGAACCAGAATTTTATAAATATTTGCGAATGCTTGAGACCACTTTTGATGAACTAAAAGTTCAAAGTGATTCAAAATGACATACAATATTTAGACACTACTTTAAGGGTTTTGGTGTCACCAGAAGAGAGGCTTGTTATAACTTTGAGTGATTGTACCTGTTCCTAAAAAAGCGCCATACAAACGTCGCTTCAACGCAATGCTAACGTTGCGGCATCGTAATATCAACGCTGGCCTATAGAGACTTGCAGAAACGTTTACCCGCGTGGCCGAGCGGTTACCATACCGGGCTGAAGTGCCGTGGGTCCCGGGTTCGATTCCCGGCCGGTCAGGTATCTGAATGATGAGTTTAGATTCTTGTTCTGGGTCTGGGTGTTTGTGTATTCGTCTTTGTGTGTCTCCGTGGCACTCATGACACAGGAGAAAATCCTACTTTGGGGCTATGAGTGTAGAAAGCGTTTACCCTTTAGTCGACACATGGACGGAAGGATGCATTATGTGCGATAACGTAAACAGGGTTTTTTTTTTGAGAAAAAGTAACAAACCCGTACTACGGCGTTTGTTTGTTAGACAATTTGGAAGCGCGAAACTCACTAGAACCTATGTGAAGCTGTGTGCAAAACGCTTGAATTGCACGTACTCTCCTTGCGTACTGATGCTGTAAAACTCTTCAGATCTGTTACAAATGCGGATACTTTATACATATGTATGTAAGTCTGTTTATATATCTCTATAAATATTTACATCGTGTTGTTTTAGGTCCGTCTTTACACATTATGTTTGATAACATCTTGTTGTCATATATGAGATTTCTTATCATTATTTAGGGAGACTCTGTCTTATTAGCTTAAAGTATTAAAAAAAATAAAGAGAGACACAAAACTGATATATAATTGGTTTACTCTGTAAACTGCGCAGATAGATATTTATTGATATATCTGAACAATTGTTATGCATAAATGATCACAGTTAACAAAACACTGCTTAAAGAAATTATTGACTTACTAGTGAAGAAATAGGATTTATTTATCAATAAAATCTTTTAGTTTTTTATACTTTAAATTTAAGTAAATATAAAAAAAGCAAATTTAAAAGTCGTACGTATCGCTTATTTGACGACGTAGATCGACGTGAGCCACCATTTAGTTAATACTCGTATTTGTACGTCAGTTGAGGTCCTTGCAGTTGAACTGCCGAAACGTGTTTTCGCTGTACGCTGAATTAGGACAGCATTATTCGTAGCTTTTGTTCCCGAGCTCATACTCGCGTGTGCGCTAATAGCCGCACTCAGCTGCAGAGAGCCCTGCAGGCCAGCCTGCATAGCGCACACTTCAACTCTCACTAATGTGTCATCAGAAAAAGGAAAACCCGTATATTTTAAGGCACTACCTTTAAAATAGTTATTTTATCGTGTTAAGCTATTGCATAGTTTTTATCGCGGGCTTTGAGCGCGGCGACCGAATCAAGAAATTCCGTAACGAAAAAATCTTAATACCCTCCACTTCGCCTACCATGTAACGCGGCCGAGTCTTCGCTTAAGGTGAATGTATATGGTGCGACAGTACGAAGCTCGCACGGATCGAGATGAGCTGCTCGGAAATCGGACGAATATGTAAGCAGTTATTTGTGAGATAGTATTAGGGATTGCAATCCGGAAAACCGGATCCGGTAATCCGGCGGATCCGTCACAAATTTACACAAACCGGATCCGGTACCAATTCACCACCGGATCCGGACCTCCACCGGATCCGGTGATTGTATATTTTGACACAGATTTCATACACAGACAAACATACAAAAATAATTACCGTTCGAAATCGATCCTTTTTTTACACTGTTTTAACCGTTCGATTAATCCGACCGGATCCGGTCGGATCCAACCGGATTGAGAAAAAAGCGGCCGGATCCGGTCGGATTGAATATGAGGCCGGATTGCAATCCCTAGATAGTATAAAAAATGCTATGCAATAGCTTTCCGGCGGCAGTGCCCCAGTGCCGCACATTTTTTTAGTATTTGTTGTTATAGCGGCAACAGTGGATATTTCAAATGTCTAGCTATCACGGGTTATGAGATACAACCTTGCGACAAACAGACGGACAACGGAGTCTTGGTAATAGGGTTCCATTTTTACCCTTTAGATACGGAACCCTAAAAAGTGCATTGTAAAATAAATATCGGTATTTCTTTAAGGAGTCAAAAAGTAGTTATTTTATGTTCCATATCCTTATCGAAAGTTATTTATTTGGAAATTAATACATGTCCTTATAAGCTAACACTAGCCTAATTGTCGTTGAATCAAGGGTTTGAATCCTAGGTACGCACTACTGACATTTTCAAAATTATGTGGGGTTTAGAGATTAAGTATTACTGATTTACAGCCAAGGAAAACATCGTGGGGGAACTGATATTAAAAACCCAAAAAAAAACTCTAAGGTGTATCAAGTCTGCCGATTTGCATAAAGTTAGAACACTGGAGTGTGGCCTATAATTTGAGAGGAAATCGTGCCCAGCAGTGAGACAAAAATGTTGCGGACGATGCGTACATTCATTCCATGGAAAATATTAATGTTATAGAATTTCTTTCGGCGCTAGTTAGGTTGCGGGTCGGAGGATGTAATTTTTAAAAAAGAATTTATTTTTCAAAAGAGAGCACGACCAATCGCTCTGGCGTTTTAATACAGAACTGCCTACATCTAGGACATGATTTCTTAAGGCTAACTTATCATAAAAGTAACACTACACTTGTTTACTTCTAAGAACTGTTCGTTATGCTAACGTAACTCCTCCCCCCTTTAGAGAGAAGCGCGCCGAAGAATGCTGCTGGATCGGCTGCATGTCTGCTGGCGCTGCTGCTGCTGCTGCTGCTTGACGCCGTCTTATATACCATTTGATGCCAAGTCCAATACCAATTGCTGCTAGTATTAAATATAAGGTTATAGATGACCAGCTTGGCCGCGAAGAGACAGTTGGTATGTAGACTGGTTCTTGGATCTCCTTTGCTTTCTGAAGGATGTCTTCTAGGTTATCCAGCGGGACTTCATCCAATTTTATGTTCGTCGAGAAGTTATTAGGAATGTTGTAACTCTTTGGCAGCGGGATGCTCTCCTCGATGTGTAGAAATCTTTTGTGCGTTCTAAGTGTTCGCTCCGCTATCTTGATAGTGCATCTGTTGTTTATGGTCACGACAGCTACACCACTGGTTCGTTGGTACTGGACATCATCTCCACATGTTGACTTCACCACTTCTTCCCTTTTCAGAATTACAATCCAACTATTTTCTTTTATTTGTCTAATGATATTATTTTCACAGTTTGCTCTTGCATAAGAGCAGTTATGCGGTTTTTCGTGTTGAATAAGTTGCGCGATGCAGTCTTCTGACTTCTTCAGGGCCTGCCATTCCACGTGTCGGCATATAACTTCAGAGTCTGTTACAGGTATACATCGCTCGCGAGGATACGCAAACTCGTTACTACCCAAGATAAGGTAAGGACTTTTTGGAATAAGGAGCGTGTTGTTTTCATTCGGGATTCCGTATAGGTGGAGCAGGGAATAAGGTTTGTTAGTAACTAGCGGTATCTCTAATATAAAGTTAAGAGACTCGTTTGTACTGTAGGCTTTAACAGTAATTGATTTTATTAATAAGTGAATGTTTTCTATTATAGGTTTATACGGAATTTGTAAGTCTATTTCACCCTCTATGTCTTTCAACTCCTCTAACAGGTGTCCTGAGTCTACTACACTTGGATGCAACTGACCCAGATTGGAGAACGTCACAGCGTTTTCTAAGGTAAGTAAACGATCATATATTTGCTGCAAGCATACTGTAATTTGACTGTATATTGCTGCCGCATTAATGTAACCTTGCATGCGCTTTATTTCATTTATTGCTTCCTCTATTCTTTCCTGATTTTTCTTAATTTTTTCTAACTTATCATTATATTGCATAATAAATTCTTTCATTAACCCTATTGTTTGCCTATGCTTATTTTCACTAGCTATGGACCAGCTTTTAATCTCTCTTATTTGGCTATCAATTGGTTCTACAATCGCGGTGACTCCGGTGAGTCCGAGGGCTGCGATGAAGATGAAGGTCCTGAAACATGTACGGGACGTCTCAGCATTCTGAAGTGAACCCTAATTGTCTTAGAATTTACATGCGTTCCTACTATCTCTGCGATTTGTTCCGGATGTATTCGTACAATTGTATACGGACCTATGTATCTCGGTTCTAATTTGTTGCTGCGAGCCGTTTTAGCTACCTGCTTATATACTTTATCGCCTACTTTAAATGATGCGGTTTCCGTATTTTTATTGCTTTTTTCTATTACTGCTTGCTTTTCTTTTGCTAATTTATCGCTTACTAATTTATGTACGTTTCCCATAATTTGCTTATGCTTATTGACGTATTCTTGATAGAACTCTTTCGGAAAGTGTAATTCTAGTGGGTTCCTTGCACTCGTATGACCGTATAATAATTCAAAAGGCGTAAAACCCGTCGCGGAATGAACTGAGTTATTGTATGCGATAATTGCATACTTCATCAAGTTTGTCGTTTCATCTTTGTCTGTAATACGCTGTATTCTAATCATTTCACCTAACGTCGAGTGAAGTCTTTCAATTGGCGAATTAGAATTTGGGTTGTACGGCGTTGTAAAGTGAATATGTATGTTATGCATAGCGCATATTTCGGTTATAACTTCATTGTCGAATTTGGGGTCCGAATCCGTCGTAATTTTATGAGGTACGCCTATTATTGAAACCAAAGTGAGCAACGATTCTGCAATGTGAATACTAGTTGACGCTGTTAGGGGAATAGCTTGCGCGTACTTTGAAAAGTTATCAATGATTGTTAAAAACGTTACACCTCCAGTGCTGTATAAATCCATAAATAAATGTTCCATCGGCTTATGCGGGGTATCCGTGAAGGATAGCGGTAATTTTAACGGATTACGTTCATATTTAGTTTTTAAACATTTATCGCATTGGTTAATAAATTTTTGAATTGATAGTAACATATTTGGCCAATGATAATTCCTGCGTAATTGCTTATACGTTTCTTGTATGCCTCTGTGAATTGTTTTGCCTTCATGATATTTTTTTATTAAATCTACTTGATCGTTCCTATTCTCCACAAATGTAACGCGTGATCTACAACATACTAATTTCGGGCCTCTATTTCCGAATATAGTTTTGAATACTTTACTAAAAATAGGGTACAATTCTTCGTCGTGAAAATAACAATGGAACGTACGATCAGCAATTGTATGCTCTTTAAGAAATTTAACTATTTGTGGTTCCGTATTATTTATTGGTATGAATACGTCTTTTATTATTACTTTGCCTTTTGACCTATCTTCCACCCTGTATTCATTACCTGGTGATTTTTTAATTAGAAATTGTTTTAATTGTTTGTCTATTGCGTCAGGTATTTCGGGAATTTTGTAAGTTGTTTCGTCATTTTCTTGTGAAGTCGGGGTCTGAATTGGACTAAATAAATCTTCTATAATACTATCTCTATTATCTATCGGTATTACCGCTGTGTCTAACAATGACTCAATATCTATATTTTCCCAATCGGTTTCTAGAGCTTGCGATGGTCCTGGCTGAACATTTGTAGTATTTTCCCTGTCTTGTTCCGTACCTAAGATTAAATCTATAATTTCATTATCCTGCAAAATTCCTTTCTCCACCTCATTGTGGTAGACAATTTGAACACGGGATAGGGCGTCGGCATTAGTATTTATTTTGCCTTTCTTGTATACTACCTCGAAGTCATACTCGGCTAACTTTAAACGCCATCTTGTTAATTTTGAACTGGGATCTTTTAGTGACATGATCCATGTGAGGGGACGATGATCCGTATATATTATAAATTTTCTACCGTATAAATAAGGACGAAAGTATTTTATTGACCACACTATACTTAACAGTTCCTTTTCTATAGTCGAATACCTTTGTTCCGTGTCTGACAGAGTACGTGAGGCGTACGCTACTGGTTTGTCATCGCCTACCTTACCCTGTGACAATACCGAACCTATTGCTACATCCGATGCATCAGTTGTCAGAATAAACGGTTTTTCAAAATCCGGGTATTGTAAGATTGGTGCGTTTGTCAATATTTGTTTACATTTCTCGAAACAATTAACGAATTCTGCGGATGCTTCAACCTTTGCGTTCTTTTTTAAGCATTTTGTCATTGGTTTTGTGAGCTTAGCGAAATCTTTAATGAATTTTCTATAATACCCTACTAATCCGAGGAAGGCTTTGATTTCCTTCTGCGTTTTAGGTAACGGAAATTTTTGTACAGCTGCTATTTTATCCGAATTAGGTTTAAGGCCTTCATTTGTAAGGGTATGCCCTAAAAATTTAACTTGTTTTTGTAAAAATTCCGATTTATTTAATTGTATTTTTAAATTATGAATCCTAAATCTTTCGAACACTTGCTTGCATCTCTCTAGGTGCTGTTCTAACGAAGTAGAATATATGATCACGTCATCTAGGTAAGTAAGCACGTTATCAAGTCCTCTTAAAACCGAATCCATTAACCTTTGAAAGGTGCTAGGTGCATTTTTCAAACCAAATGGCATTCTCAAAAATTCATAATGACCCCTTTCTGTACTGAACGCTGTTTTTTCTACGTCTGCTAAATCCATTTCAACCTGGTGATACCCTGATGCCAAATCTAACGTTGTAAAATATTGTGCGCGTCCTAATTTGTCTAAGATGTCGTTAATATTAGGTAGTGGATACTTGTCCTCTATAGTTCTTTCGTTTAGTCGTCTATAGTCGATTACTAGTCTCCATTTTTTTTCACCCGAAGCATCTATCTTTTTTGGGACGATATGCACGGGGCACGACCACGGAGAAATACTTTCCCTTATTATGCTTTGATGAAGTAGTTCGTCAACTTGTTTTTGTATTTCTATTTTTTGTGCGGGAGCTTGTCTGTAACTTCGGACAAAAATTGGGGTATCGTCTGTCAATCTAAGTTTATGTTTAATGTCGTGCGTAAACGTTAAAGGAATAGTGTCGCAGTAAAATAAGTCTCGGTAGTTATAACAGAGTTTTTGAATTTCACGTCTTTCCTCGAAGTTCATATGTTCCGTTCTAAGTCTATTTAAATTTTCTTTAAGTAATTGATCTATTTGTTTCGTAGACCGCATTGAGTTAACGTGAGTTACGTTTTGTTCTAGTTTAAACTGTTCTATGTTTGAGACTGCTTTTAATTTCACGGGATAACTCTTCTTTATTTTAATTATGTTTTCCGTTTCGTTTATAACTGTAGTAAGTAAACAACCGTGTTTAACCGTGACTAAAGCGTCAGGGAAAACTAAACCTAACTCATTATGTTGTCGTAATAACTCGTATTCACCTTCGCTATAATTGCATGATAAGCTAACTACTTGTTCACAGTTCGGATTAATTGTAACGTAAGTCTTAATGTCATCTCGTATGGGAATCGTTGTTGACTCGGTTCTCAGCATCATGTTCTTCATGTCTATCTGAGAATCTAATAACCCGAGTAAGTCAACACCTATCAAGCCTTTAAAGTCATCATCAAAGTTAAATATGAGAAATTTATGTGTCCGGTCGCAACGGAATAACTGCGGTAACTTAATATAGGCTACGTTATTGTGTTTTGTCACACCATGCGGGGTTTTAATGTAATTCGTCTCTTGTCTAATGTCCGGTTTTATCGCTAAGTTTCGTATCACGTCCGGGGCAATAAGAGATTGTGATGCGCCTGTATCTAATAAATATCTACCACCTAGTTCGCTAATATATATGTAAGGCAAACGTATGTTGTTATTTATATTTACTTAGACTAAGTTTCTTCTTTTATTTCCTGGGGGTAAATAAAATTTTCCTCCTCATTTTCCTGCGGGTAAAATAATTGCGATTCAGGTTCTAAATCGAAATTTTCGGTTTCCGCTTCGTTTGACTGAAAATTTAATTTATGTTGTGCCGGTTTAACATTCGGAGGTATGCCGGTACCTCGTTGCGCGAAACGTGGGCCGGTAGCACCTGGGGGCTGAATAAATCTTGGACCTACCTGCGGCGGCATGCTGCGTTGCATCTGATAATTCGGTGGAGCCACGGCGTACCTGTGATAATTACCCTGGCTAACACTCGGTCTGGGAGGCGCAATCTGCCTCATCCTATTTTCTAGCATCTTCCTATTTTTTAACTTTAACTCTTCCTGCTTAGCAATAGCTATCGCGGCTTCTAATTGTTCTGCTCCCCTAACACGAACACTAAGTGCGATCAGAGGATCTAATTGGTCCAAAAATACATTTAATGACATTTTTTCATAAAATTCTTTTTTACTATTGTCCAAGCTAATTAATGCGTAAGCAATTTCTCTAATTTTTTCTGCAAATAGGTCTATACCCGACCTATCCTTTGTTAATTGCATTAACTCCTGAACCAGTTGCACCTCATCTCTAAAATCTCCAAATCTATTTTTGAGGATTGTTTTAATATCCTCCCACGTTCGAAAATCACTATTTTGGGAAAGAGCCTCTACTGCTTTACCCGTTAATTTGTTTCTAATAATACTAGCTACTGCAGGTTCTTGCCTATTCTCAATATCTTCTAGAACACTTTCAACACCTTTAATAAAAAATTCTAAAGTCTTTTTATTGCCGTCGTATGATGGCAGTAAGATTGACAACGTTTTGAAATCAATGGTTGTTTTCTCATTTTTCTGTTCATGAGCCATTTTGAGCACAAACGAACTATTAATACACAATAAAACACGATACAAATAATACAATAACAATGAAATATTAAAACACTAAAACAATGTTAGTTTCAAGGTTTTAAGGATAAAATTTAGGAATCTCGGGAATAATCAGAGTAAATGCTTACCCCACGAGCATTGCCGTTTCTGAGGCGTGAGTTCTGCAGAGCTGGAGCTGGATCGGCGTGTCTGGACCCGCTGAGGTTCTTCTCTGGATTCGCGTCGCGGATTTCCCGAAGTCACAATGCACTGATATCGTTCTTTCAGACTTTTTAGTCGCGATTATGCAGCAAATTCTAACACAGGAACCGTTTTACTTCAGATCGCGAATCCTACCGACTGCGCCAGTTAGGTTGCGGGTCGGAGGATGTAATTTTTAAAAAAGAATTTATTTTTCAAAAGAGAGCACGACCAATCGCTCTGGCGTTTTAATACAGAACTGCCTACATCTAGGACATGATTTCTTAAGGCTAACTTATCATAAAAGTAACACTACACTTGTTTACTTCTAAGAACTGTTCGTTATGCTAACGTAACTCGCTCCATAAACGAAATTCTCTATAATAGAAACTTCTTTTGACCTGTTGGAATGCTTTTTTTTTTGGTGCGCCAGTATTGTATTTGTGTCTCGATTTCATGACTTTTTAGAATTGCAATATGAGTTTAACTTTGCTACGGTTCATTTGAGATAGACTCGAAAGACAATATTTATTGAGAAGTCGCATTTCTTCGAAATTATGTATTAAAAATACTTACATTATTTAAAATTGTAAAATTACTAAAACAATTAATATTCAAATAAATTTACAAAATAAATTTCTCCCACACAATTGGTTTTAATGGTGTGTTAGAAACTAAGCCCGAAATATCTAGTGTGAAAAATCCAAGTCGTAAAATAGAATTTAGTAAAACTATGTGGCAGATAACATACGTCTTTTTTTTATAAAAATGAAGTTGCAAACGAGCATGCAGTTCACCTGATGGTAAGTGGTCACTGCCGCACATGGACATTTGTAAGCAACTTTATATAGAATATAGGTTTTATCTGAAGTCAATCACAGATTCGTTGCTACTCCCGAGGACTATAATAATAATATATATTTATTTCAGACCATGTTGTGTCCACACATTTTGTTAGTATATAACAAAAAAGCTTATAAACTATGTTAGCAAGGAACAAAATACATTTGTGTTAGTATACAAACTTAATCTATGTTAGTAGGTATATCGAACAATAACTATATGCACACACGCTTGTGTGTGCATATAGTTATTGTTATCGTTATTGATGGTCGCCTCATATAAAAGTGTGCCGGTGTGTCTTAAACGGAAGTCTTTAAATTATGTCATTGCATTTCTCTCACACAGTGAAACAACATCTGCTATAGATTATTGTCGTCTATTTTAGCATTCAGCTATGTTTTTTCTGTCTGGTAGGTCTTTTTAACGATACGAAGGGTTTAGGCCATAGTCCAGCATACTGAGTTTAGATTGGTTTATTTCACACTCTTTTCAAAACTGTTTCTTTAATAATATTGAAAAGGCAAACGTTGGAGTAGCTTATTAATGAAATTCCATACTTGGGTTAGGTCTTCTGTAACCAGGGATCTCCACCTTGTCGTGGTGAGGGGGCTCAGTAACCGTGGCTGGGGGCGCCGCGGTGAAGCCAAGAGAGATCCCAGGGAGGGGACGCTCCGAGCGGGCTTGGCTGAGGGCCCGCTCCGGACGCATCCGAGGGGGCTGTGGAGGTCGGTGTTTTCTGGCCTCTGCAGCCGGGAGGGGTCGCGGGAGGAGAGGTGTCTCGGTGTGTCGTTGCCGTGCACCCTATCTCCCGCGACCGAACGGGGGCGCACCGTCAGATGCGTTGGCGGTGGGGCCGCAGAGGAAGAGGAGATGCGGTGTGTCGTTGCCGTCCTCCCTATCCTCTGCGGCCGTTTGGTGGTTTGCGGCGGAACCAAAGAACGGATCCGCCGCTGGGTGTGGTTGGTCGATGCCTGTAGGGATGCCTTGCGGGTGTCGGCTTGCCATGCCCACGGCCCCTGGGTGGCGGTCTCGGGGTTGGACCGTCGCCCTGCGGATGGGGCCTTGGAGGTAAGGCGCGCCTTGCTGTTGGAGGGGAGCTTTATGCTCCACGCGAGGAGGGGCTGCGGGAGTGGCCAGGCATCGGCGGGTTCGCGGATGACTGCGAAAGCTTACCCGTGTTCCCGCCGTACGGTGCGAGGAGAAAACACAGTGGGGGTTTAGCCGGTAAGAGTCCGGCATAACCCAGCTGCCGCTCCGGGTGGCTGGGTATCCATGGGGATTACCCACTTAAAAAAAAAAAAAAAAAGGTCTTCTGTAACCAGAACCAGTCTAAAGTCAATACTCTTCCATCAAATCGCAATAACTGCTTCACACGACCCCTATTTGAGAAGCCGAAATAAATACCACTTGGTTTTCACTGCTCGCTTCTCTTGGTTTCGAGTTTTACTAATATTACTACTGTGGTCTGTATGTGTGTTAACTTTTTCACGTGAAAACTACAGATCGCATTTTACTGGTATTTGACACACAGTTTATAACGTGTGGTATGGAATAGCCATTTCCGTGGTAAACGTGACGGAAGCGAGCGGAGTCGCGGGTTTATGCTAGTGCACTAAAGAGATTATCGATTGTAGCGCACACGATTTTGTTTATTTTAGTAAGACTGCAAATGGTGTTTAATAACCCAGATGCTAGATATCTTACGAATGAACCAGAACGCACCTATTTACAACAGATTTAAAAAATCCAAAACATTTCTCACGAAGCTTGTTCTCCATAATGTAGTGTATGCATAATGATGGAGTAAATAAAGTTTCCAACGTTCTGAGAATAGCTTATTATAACGAATTTTTCGCCGACGACCTTGTCCCAGAATGGCTGTTTCCTTCAACGTTCCGTTTGCGATGTTGGAAACTTCTCATTACCCTAAATATATTATTTGCTTATCCAGAAAGGAATTGTCGACGTTTACGAAAAACATTCAGTTTAATTAACTTGTTTTGTTCTTTCATAAGTGGTTTCTCACGTTTTTACGTTTTGGTTTCGTGGTTCTTTGACGTTGTTCTTGACTTAAAAATCAAGCATATTAAAATAATTTTAATGTGTTATATAAAATAAGAGGTTAATTTTAAACGTCACCTTGGTTAAACAACTAGTCTTTTTAATAAACTTCTTTGAAGCGTTGATCGATTTATGGCAGAGTGAAACTTACGGGCTAGCATCACCGACATGCTGGGGCGTAGTCACATCATTGATAGTTATAGTATATGTAATATCTATCTGTGACTGTACATTTTTTAAAAGATTTAGTGATTTTAAGAATAGAGCATTCAACTCATCTGATGTAGTCACTGCCGCCCAAATAAATCTGTAATCAACTCCATAGGGTGTGGTTGCCGGCACACTTTTACATGAGGCGACCATCATAGTCCTCGGGAGTAGCGACACATCTGTGATTGACTTCAGATAGAACCCATGTCCTGTCCATGGGTGGCAGTGACCACTTACATCAGGTACCAGTGACATCACATACCAGTGACATCAGGTGGAGTGCATGCTCGTTTGCTACTTCAGTCAGATAAAAAAAAAAGTTCAGACTTTTAATTCTCAGTACATATTTGATAATTTGATAGTTGAAATAATGAAAATGAATCGTAAACACAGTTAATATTAAATACTTAAAAAAAGTACAAAAGAAGCGCTAAAATACAACATACCAAAAGTAACCAAAAAACACGTCTATTAGCCGCTTCATGAAGTTTCCAAGAAGATTTAAATTGCCACAAATTTAAATCCAAGAACACAATTTAAATTTATTTATAAACGTCTCCGTTTCGACTAAGCGCGATTATTTTTTACTGAAATGTACAAATTATACGGTAGTTCCACTAATCCTCGCTTCAGATACAGCGCTGAGAGAAATGGCTCATTTATTCAGCCCGTTGTTAATGGGAAGGGAAATCACGCACTTAAGTGCGCATTAGCTTTTTTCTATGAAGCTGAGAGCCTTGAGGGGAGCGGCGAAGGAACTAACACTTAGCACTTATATGAGCATACAGTGTTGCGTAATGTACGCTTCCTTGCATCGTTTAAGTGCTAAGAACTTTACCGTGAAATATAACAGAGCGTAAGATCCCATACTTTCGTTTTTACTTGACTGCTTCAAGAGAATGGTAATATTTTTCAAACGTATTTTATTTTATTCGGAAAACATACAGTGTAATTACATAAACAAAATAACAAAAAGTAGACTTCTATACACCATTAACATGTTTTCGCACACACACACACACACACATGTTGGTACACATACACACTGTACATGTTTGTGAGCGCAAAATAAATTTGATAGAAACCAAAAAACGAGACCGCTAAAACTTAAATAAGAAAAATGAGTACAACAGTCATTAAATACATATATTAAAATAAAAATTATAATATGCATATTTATAAAATCTTACCGGTGGGCAAAAAATATTACAAAAAATGTACTTTAACAATCGCCACGTTTCAGCGGCGTATTTTTAAGCTATTGCATAACTTTTATCGCGGGCTTTGAGCGCGACGACTGAAGCAAGGAATTCCGTAACGAAAAAACCTTACACAATATGTAAGCAGCCGTTTGTGAGAAAGTATATAGTATCAAAGAAAAAAACTTAAATTAATATCAAAGAAAAAAATACTGCATAAATAAATAAATAATTAAAACTGCATAAATTGATAAAAAATACTGTGCAATAGTTTTACGCGTTTGTACGCGTTTACTTATTTTATTTTATATAATTTATTTATTTTTTTAAATGTAACAAGCGATTCCTACTAATAATGAATGCAGGACTACCGAATCTTCAATAACAAAAGTTTACATGAAAATCGACAACAAAATCAACAAGGCAACAAACAAGGCAAGGCAAACAACCTTAAGCATTTTAAAATCAGCTTCAATTTACGAGACAGGAAGCATCGATTTAAAAGTTATTTCCAATGTTTGCCTATTTGAAGTATGTAGAGCTCGGTAATGTTGTTTATACGTGCCGAATTCGCTTTGGAACTGTTCAACCGATTCCCCAAATACCTTCTAACTCTCAAACAAGAATTTCGTACGTGAGCCCCGCGTTGACGGCACCGGTGAGCCTCGGAATAAAAATATAGCACAGAATGTACACCTTGCTCACCTCAACTTGTTTTGAGATGTAGAAAATATACGCCATTGTACTTAACTTGTAGATACAAAGTTTTTGGTCATCAATTTAAATGGCGATTTAATAGAAAACGAAATAGAATTTGAAGGTGGTAGAAACAGTGTAGTTCGCCCGGGAAAGTACCACCACCACACCTATTTCTAGCGTGAAACAGTTTTTGCGTTTCGATGGAAGGGTGTGGTTGCCGGCACACTTTTATATGAGGCGACCATCTTAGTCCTCGGGAGTAGCAACACATCTGTGATTGACTTCAGATAGAACCCCTATAATGTTCTATATGAAGTTGCTTACAGATGTACATGGGCGGCAGTGACCACTTACCATCAGGTGGACTGCATGCTCGTTGCTACTTCAATCCTATAAAAAAAATCATTTAATTTCAGTATAAAAATTTAATCTACAATATTCTGCTGAAAGAAATAAAGAGAAAAGAAATATGATTTCGCTAGGTTATTCCCGCAGCTTCTCCCACTTCGGTAACGTCTACCACGATATTAATTATCCAATGTGTTAATCTTAGTCACAAACTTTTTTTTTATCTGACTGAAGTAGCAAACGAGTATGCTGCCCACCTGATGGTAAGTGATCGCTGCCGCTCATGGACATCTGTAATCAACTTCATACAGAACATGGTTTCCATCTAAATTCATTCACAGATGCGATGCTACTCCCGAGGACTATGATGGTCACCGCAACCACAACCTTCTATCGAAACGCAAAAAAAGCTTCACGCTAGAAATAGGTGTGGCTGTGGTACTTCCCCGGTCGAACTATACTGGTTCTACCACCTTCAAGATTGAAGATCTGAAGTCAATCACAGATGCGCTGCTACTGGACTATGATGGTCGCCCCATATAAAAGTGTGCTGGCAACCACAACGTTCCATCGAAACGCAAGAACTGCTTCACGCTAGAAATAGGTGTGGCGGTGGTACTTCCCCGGTCGAACTACACTGGTTCTACCACCTTCCATACACTGGTTCTACCACATTCAAAAAACCTCATGTCCTCAAAATCTTTCGCATTACTCATTATTTATTTTATTTATTTATTTCATAAAGTTAACCTACGGTTGTTACATTTTTAACACATCCACAGTAAAATTAAGAGTTCTTATACAATAGACAAAAAATGTACGACCACTTAAAGGCTAACATCGCATGCATGCGTTACATACAAAAATAAAACAATCACAATTAGAAATTAGATTCTTCAGAACACATTTAAAAAGTAGCTCACGTAGTATTTTGAACTTGAAAGAACTCGTATGTGTCAAAACATATCTAGATTTTCTTTATTCCATGAGCGTCACTTTATTTGCATTAGACTCTTTCCAGCGGTTTCAGACAACGTAAACAACTCTACCCGAAGCCTGACAGACATGAGGCTACTTTAAAATAATCGGCTTTAAGCGAGCGGACGGTACAAGCGTGCTCTTCGGACGTCACTGATATTAGGGGTGACATTTTAATATGATACCCTTATAGCATTTTAACGCGTTTAATATTCTACAGTTCTATATTCTTTGTCTTTTAAGAAATAACGTTATTCGGGCGTGTTAACAGATAATATATTATTATTTATAAATCATCTGTTATTATTTATATCTGTTATTATTTATAAATCATCTGTTAACAAGCCCTTGAATACTATTTTTATATAATACTAACTGTACCCTGCGCACGTTGCTACGCCATCATAAAGTATACATACACCAGAAACCTTCGCGAACTCATGAATAACAACTTTGCTAAAGATCTTAAAGAAAAGAACACATAGTATAAAACAAAGTCGTTTATAGCTTTCTGTCCCTATGTATGCATAGCTCTTTAAAACTACGATACGGATTTTAATGCAATTTTTTTCAATAGATAGAGTGATTCAAGTGGAAGATTTTTATGTATAATACATGTATAATATAGTAGAGAAATACTAATAATTTTAGATGTTTTACTTTTAGGCGGAATGACGTTTGCCGGGTCAACTAGTTTAAATATAAGTTATTTCTTAACTTTATTTTGTTACACGTATACAATTTTGGAATATTTTAGAAAGGAGTCACATTTCTTTACGTATATAAATAGTAAATACTCTTAATTGTGTATTGCGTGATATAGCGGACATAATATAAGCTAGACACCTGCACGAGTATGGCCGACACGAGACTACAACATGACATTAGACCGTATTGAGGGCGCGATATAATTGTATACAGTGCGACTATTATTAGCAAAAGGTTACTAAAATAATAACCTATTTAGAAATAATGTATGTTATGAACAATTGGTACAACAAAAGTCACAGTCTCCATTAAATCTACAGAAATACGACAAGAACGATACAAGTAATTTTCTACTAATTGTATCGTCAACCCATAATTGTCTCACTGCTGGGCATGGGTCATCTCTCGGAATGAGAGAGTTTTAGGCCATCATCTACTGCTCTGGCCAAGTGCTAATTGGTGGACTTCACACACCTCCGAGACGTTTTTTTAAGAACTCTCGGATTTGTTTCCTCACGATGTTTTTCTATATTAATAATTAATAATAATTAATTTCTAATATGCACATAAATCAGTGGTGTTTGCCTGGGTTTGAACCTCAGACCTACCGTTTGAGAGGGCAAGTTTCAACCATTAAGCTATGACTGCTCTATTTTTTCACACTGCTCTAATTTTCTGCTAATACTTAACAATAAAAAACTATACAAGCGATTGAAAACTGCCAGTAACGTACAATAGAAAGATCAAGTCAAAGTCAAAAGTCTAGATGCATCAAATTTTAGGTACACGAGATGAATATTCATCATGGCGCAGTTAATTATTGAGGTAGAGTATTCATTGAGAAAAGCTTGTATATATGTAAATACAACACATAATGACGTTTTTTTTTTTTTATTTTTTTTTTTTATTTGACTGAAGTAGCAAACGAGCATGCAGTCCACCTGATGGTAAGTGGTCACTGCCGCCCATGGACATCTGTAATCAACTTCATATAGAACACACAGATCACAGATGCGTTGCTACTCCCGAGGACTATGATGGTCGCCTCATGTAAAAGTGTGCCGGCAACCACACCCTTCTATCTCGCGCAAGAAATGCTTCACGCTAGAAATAGGTGTGGCGGTGGTACTTCCCCGGTCGAACTGCACTGGTTCTACCACCTTCTAAATGATGACTCAGTGATCTGTACAGCACACCCACGCAACACAAGACGGAGACAGCGCGACGTGCGGCCGGCGCAATGAGAGCGCGGTGAATCATGCGCTATACGGAGCACGGGGCTATTGCAACATGACTGCAACTGATGTCTGGATTAATTGCGCTTAGTCTTCTATATATTTTTCATATACCGCTGATAACAATTTTCATGAATTTCAATGCTCTAATAATGCTGATCACAAACATATTGCCCTGTACATATTGGTTTAACCAAATGTGGTAAATGTGAAAACAACGATATTTTGCATTGACACTGTTTGTTAAAATTATATATAGTAAGATCTATTCTATAACTTTCACTAATCAAAAAAAGTGTTAAGGTCAATTTATCAAGGCTTCTACCATCTTCAAAGGCCGTTTGAATACGTATCAACCCGCATTGTTTCATTTCAAATACGTAGGTGCGAAATATTGAGTGATAATTCCTTATCATATTCAGGTTTTTGTTCATCCATTCATGTTCTACTTGACAGTAATAAATCTCCTCCGGCGATGATCTATCATCTGGTTAGGGCCGAGTATAAGTCTTGGAGCTCGAACACAGTCTGCATCGATCGCGAAAGTTGCGAGTAATGTAATGTGAATGATATTGCTCATTCTTTGCCTTTAGCCTAAGAGTTTGACGATCCGCGTGGCGAAACAATTACCATAGCGGTCTAACGCGCAGCAGTTTATTTCATTAATTAACAATTTGTTCACTTTTATCGTTAGTTATAAATTAATAATCTGTCGTTTGTAGTATAATCTTTGGACTTGTCTATGGTCCACAGTAGTAATTTATAGTCGTTTTGGAGATTTCGAAGTGTTCGAATCTCATCGTGCAGTTTTCGTTGGCGCTAGCCGAAAATCGTAGTTTCCGGATTCGTCGGGCGCGCTCGCGCAACTTTGTCGTTATCGTTAATAATCCGGAATAGTAGCCACTAATTGTAAAATTCCTTTTTTTCGCATAATAATTAAATTCGTGTGCAACGTGCTGTAAGATCTACGCAACGTGTCGGCAGTGGATGGTAGAGGGTAACTGGTAGACCACTGCGATGTAAGACTAGCTAGCTCGAGCTAAGGGTGAGTCGAAGGTGCCTTATACCCTATACATGAGGCTGCGCCCATCAGCAGCAGGTGAGTGTGTTAGATACTATAGCACGTAGCAATTTTTATCGTCGCAAATACAGTCCACTAAACCTATCGGGACACGAACATTCTGTCCATCAAAGAAGGATTTCGGCCTAACTCCGAAATCCTTCACAATGTATCATAAAAGATATATTATAACATAAATTATTATTAGATTTTATTGACCTAAATCTAAATTTGACATTTTATAATTCTAGTTGTATTTGCATACCTTATTGGTGAGGATAAGCGAACGATAAAGATGTAATTTATAAAGAACTTATGTAACCTTTTCCTGCAATATATAAAATGAATTGAATTGAATTGGGTTCCGGGTTCGATTTCCGGCCAGACGGGTATCTGAATGATGAGTTTAGATTCATATTTTGGGTCTGGGTGTTTGTGTATTCGTCTTGTGTGTATTCATGGAACCCACGACACAGGAGAAAATCATACTGTAGGGCTATGAGAGTAGAAAGCGTTTGTTTAGTATGCGAATGTATGTTTCCTCGAAATATTGCATATATTGCAATGTACATTGCAAGCTTACGTTTTCCTTGTTTTGACAAAAATAATAAACTAAAAATCGGTATTATATACATTTCATGGTTGTTTAATATAATTTTGTCAAAATTAATTCATTTTCTCAGTACATTTGCTACTTGAATAATCTACCAACGCGTTATAAAAACAAAGCAACATTCTTAGCAATACTAGAAAAGATGTCGTGAAACGAATCCCTGTCATCCTGCTTACGTATATTGATATATCTAGATATCAGCTCATTTTTTCATCTATAACTTTACCCACTTACTATTATTAATAATTATTTATTTCAGCAAATATTAAGCTACAATCGTGCTTCTTTCTTCTGCTATATAATATTGAACATATTCATTATTATAACTTTCTCTTTTGATCATAACGATTTATTTTTGTTTAGTGCACATCTCACTAAAGTAACCATTTCTCTCGAACAGCAGAGATAGTCTAACCGATGAAATTAGTTTTGTCAATTGAATGTACAATGTTCGAATTTCCACATTCTAAGTTAATTTTCACTGCTTTATGGTAAAAGGCACACCATGAGAAAATCTACACACCTGAGAGTTTTCTACAAAAAAGTTCTTAAAGGTATCTGAACTCTACCAATTCGCATTTGGCATCACAGTGGACTATGGCCTAAACTGCATCATACCGAGAGAAGATTCGTGCCTAGCGCAGGAAATATAATGTTTTTTTTATTTTATTGAAGTAGCAAACGAGCATGCAGTCCACCTGATGGTAAGTGGTCACCTCCGCCCATGGACATCTGTAATCAACTTCACACAGAACATGGGTTCCATATGAAGTCAATCACAGATGCGTTGCTACTCCCGAGGACTATGATGCTCGCCTCATGTGAATGTGTGCCGGCAACTACACCGTTCTATCGAAACGCATGAAATGCTTCACACTAGACATAGGTGTGGCGGTGGTACTTCCGTGGTCGAACTGCACTGGTTCTACCACCTTGAAAAAATACATATTTCTACATATTTCTCAATCATATAAGTCACAAGACTAGAACACACTTTATTATAGGTGTTACAAAAATGTCCGTGACAAAAATCTCCAGCTAACTATCAACTATCATCTCGGTTACACACGATTCTTCAATATTTCTCGCCGAGCAAGAACTAATCCGGCCATACAGAGGTTTAATGCCGCCCTCAGTCGATAACGGCGGCCGTCTGTCATCTTGCTCGTAGAAATTTCTCTCCGAGGAAACACCCCCGTAATAAAGTTGTAGAAGCATTATTAGAAACCAGCCAACAGCAGCGTTTCAGGAAGAAAGAAAATGTTTTCTTTCAAATAACATTTTACTTTATATACCGTACAGTAAAGATCTTTGTCAATTCTTTGGTACTTTTTATGTTTTCATTTTTATGGATTGTAATGGTATGTAATATGTTTTAATCTATGTATAGAAAACGAAACAGTTAATGCAATCTATACTTCAATACTATATATATATACTATATAATATTATGAATGTGTAAGTGTATTCGTTTGTTCCTCTTTGAAGCCGCCACATAGTTATTATATGACATAGTTTATATGCTGGGAGATAGGTGGGCGGAGAGTGACATAGGCTACTTTTTAACGCGCTCTCTCATTCCCATGAGAATATCGATGTTTTGTTAGTCGATACATACTTAGTAGTTCCAGACGTTGTTAATAGATGGCGTTAGTAAAATTCATTTGCAAGTTCTGAATCACGCTATCAAATGCTAATCAATTTCAAGTGCTGGCGAAGCCGCGGGTAGGGGCTAGTATCACATTTTATAGATAACAAGGATTTTAATTTTCATCTCGCGGATTCCTTTCACTAAATGTCATCACAAAGAGCCTTAAAAATTACAAATCTTATGTCGCTTTCGAAACATAAAACGAGACTTATTGACGAATTTTCACTTTACCTTCAAAGTGAAAATAAGCCGAGTATCTAATTAGAAGTTACTACATTACATTGCTTGTGTAAACAATAAATTGGATCTCAATTACCTACTTGAACATGAGAGCAAAATGTTTAAGAAAATAAAGCTTATAAGGAAAAATATAACTTTGTTATTTTACAAGGAGAAACTTATAGTTTAGTTCCTTACGTTATAAAATAAAAATAGGTCATGTAAACTCATATGATTTTAGACTAGTATTATCGCGGAATTGATACATTATAATACTTAACGGGTACTCACGATACGCGGTTTATGAATTCATATAGAATACTTTTTGCCGATATTTCGACCCACTTCGACATTAGAAATTTCAAAATTGTAAACTTGTAACGAAAAATAAAGGGTTTTAAAATCAGATGTATAATGCAAATGAAACGAATGGATTGAAGCAGATTGCAAATGAGCAAACGATTGGAACAATAACGCCGGTAACGGGGAGGAAGCCGTAATTGCAGAACGTTGAAGCCTTCACGATCATGACATCATTCGCGACGCAACAGTTTATTGATGAGGAATAATTAAAAATAACACTGATTCAAAAGTTATTTTACTTGTTGAATTCAAAGCAATACCACGGGGGATGTTTGCCAATAATCACAACGCCTGGCATGCGTTTTGGTGTGGGTGATTATGTTACATATACAGAGGGTGTTAATGTTACATAGGAGGACTACTGTCTATCTCTTAGAAAACCATTATCCATCTCTTGCATTATGTTCTTTCGTGGCCTTCTAAGACATCCGAAGGAAGCGAGCTGTTCAAGCCCGATACCACACGGCACAATTTTCTAAGTCTTCGAGTCATGTAAAAAGTTTTGAATCAGCATGGTGTCAGTGAAATGAATTGAAATGTCTTTATTTTGTATAGGCCTACGGGGGCACTTACAAATTGTGTGTTACATTTTTTTTTCACTACCACCGGATCGGAATACGACCTCGACTGAGAAAATCCGACAAGAAATTCAGCGGGTTTGTCTTTTTTCTTATTCCATTTTTTAAAATATAATTATAATCATGTTTTTTTTTACATGGTAATGAAAGTTAGCTCCAATATCTTGCCTTACAATTCAGTAAAAGAGAGCCCTGTTTGGCAAGATACGCTAAACCTATAGACCTAAGACGTAATTTTTTCTATACCCCATTATCTAAGAGTTATTCAGTGATTTCCAGTCAAAACAATGCAAGGTATTTATCGTAGTTCCTAACGGCAAAACCCTAGATCAACTAAAGTACGACACAGCTACAGGCATCCAATCAATAACTGTCACTTACATAACAGCAAAGAGACTGTTTATTCCATCCGGATTGGATAATATAATGAAGTACTGTGAGCGTCCCCGTAACATTCAGCGGAAAACTAACATTTCCTTTTCCTTTCATGTTATTTCATTTAAGTTTATCCTGATATAGTTTGTATTGAACACGAGAATACGGTCTCAATAGATCAACAATGTCGTATTTAAACATGGTAATAGAATCTATATATTAATAGGTGAAGCAAAAACTTGTGATTCCTTTTTAAGATACTTTCCGCAGGCGGAGGAGTATAAAATTATGCACAGTTATAGTTGATGTAGATAAAGATTGCACAATGCTATTTTTTTTTTTTAAAGTAACGCATAAAACATACATAAAATCAACTAAAACATATTACACACATGCCCCTTGCATTTGACACAAATACATACATAATAAACGAAATAGAACATTCAATATCTTAATATGAAAACACATAACGTTAAAAAATGACAGATGTCTTTGTCAAAATACCTGCAATTGCTTTTAAATACAGCTTAGATAATAAATCTCTTTTTACCTTTAAGGGTGCGTTCAAAATTACTTGAAAATCATTACAATTTATTTAAATTAGAGAAACATTGATGCTACTTTGGACAATATGAAGTTTAGTTTTTTAATTTAAATTACGGTCCAATTTCAACCGTTGTGACGGGTGACTAGTTTTAATTACATCGCCAACGGAGACTGCATTTAAACAGAAAACTCTCTCATTTATTTGAAATCACAAAGAGCTGGAGCTGGTCGTTAGTTAATAAGCTCATGAATCCAGACAACAAGAAATATCGCCCGATCGTTTACTGTCAGCCGCACGGGCGTGCCGTTGTCATCTAGCGGCCTTTGTGCACTAACTGAATCCAACGTTTTATTTTCACAAAGGACATCGGAATTGGAAAATAATTATGACAAGGAAACCGGTGTCACCGCTTAGAACAGTACCTGGAAGAGAGTCGTTGATGTGCTAAAAAGCTTCTATTTTTGCTCCTTGGCTGTTACAGTACGGAATCTTCTCAATTGAGGTCGTGATCCGATCCGGTGTTAGTGTACAAAAAATATTGTAAGAATATCTATATGTCGTCAAGAACTATATGTTGTGGTGGTCTTGTAAATGTGTATAGTAAAACATGTTCACACAAAATCGTAGATATTCGCCTGTTTGCGAGTCAATATATCTTTCTTTCCCACTTAGTCAAATAAAGACATTTCATTCATGTTTGTAAACACACTGGCGATTAAAAGGAGGTGAGTTACCGTCCATCACACACTCGAGAAAAGGTAAGATTTCTAACTATTTTTGAATGCCTTCGTATACCTACTTAAAACTGTACCTATATTTTTTATTTTAGATTTAAACCATAAATAATAAAGTTAGTTTTAAAAAATATTGCCAATAAAGAGTAGTTTTGAAAATCTTGGTTCTGTTATTCAATCTGTGATATTTTAGGGAACATTCCATGAACCAAAATAAATACTCATATCCGAGCTTGTAATGTGAAGAATCGCTGAGAGGCAACATTAAGATGCAACGCTTTTTAAAAAAATTAAAAGACCAATAAACACAACTAAAATGTATAAAATCTAATATAAAAAGAATATACATTTTAAGTGCACAAAGGATATTCAAGTATAGTCGGAAATCAAATCTTTTTTATGTGCGCGATCCTTTATTATAGCGGATTGATTGAAACATTCGTGAAATTGAGAGTTACCGCTAACGGCATCGCTCGCGGTCGTTCTCATACACTCATTTTAAAATTGTCTCTCAATTTTTACTGTCACTTTACACAAACGCAAAATATTCAAACAAATATAAAAATCTCAGCCCGACACTGTTACCGGGAACATTTTTACAACCGAATTTTTATGGTTCAATTCAATATTGAATTTGAGGCTTTCACGTAAATGTAAATAAAAAGAGTGAGCTGGGTGGCTTGGTTGTCGGTAGAGAGCTGAATTAGTAATGATGTGTCTGCAGTGAGCGGTGTAGTGCGCTACGCTGCCCTGAATACATTGATATCCATAGAGTTTGATCGACAATAAATATTAACGCCAGATTTAAACGGATCTAAAGAATATTTAATCGTCGAACTTAAGTGTTTTTCGCGTGTTTACGAGAAGCATGTTTTGCTATTACTAACGTAAATCATTATTACTTTGGTTGAGAAAATGGTGAGTATTTTTCCAAAACACATGTTATCCCCTATTTAAAATTTACATAGTAAAACAGTTCGAAAAGTGTAAGCCTAAGCTTTCACGCGAAAATAACATAAACGTACTACACGAAGAGCACGGAAATAAAATGGAATAATGTTATTAAAAATTTATAGCGGCAGGGAGATCGCTAACTTCAGCCTGGAACAAATTGTACAGGGGCAAAAAAGTTAACGAAATTGTTTATCTTGGTAAACAATCAGCAACTTCTGTTGAAACGGTGTGTAAATCAACCGCCCAGGCTCGTTCAGCGACGTAATATCGAGGAGGCACATAAACGGAGCGGCAAACTCCCATTATTTTATTGGCTACATTTCTCTGTCGTCGCCACATTACGGGTATTCCCACATGTCGTAACACTACGCCAGGTTTGGCCATCTACGTTATGTACGAACTTCAACGACACACGAAATGTTTATGTTCGACGGTTATGACTGGAATAATCCTCGGACTGTTTATTTTATTTGTGGAGTTTCTGATTTGTGCTTATGAGAATATTAGAATGCATGCGTATAAAGTATCTCTTAAGTATATGTTGTCAAGAACTATATGTTAGAGATAATTAATCAACTTACCATGGTGTACGACCTCATTCATGTTATAAGAATATTACCACATCAGTTGTCAATGTCAGAAAATCGGTCAACAGCTTGTTGATGGTTTTGCCAATAAATACGTACACTGATTTGGAATTAAACAAAAAAATATATTTTGGACGACAATGGCGACCGATATTATATATTATATTATATATATTATATTCGATAACAATCCATTGGAATTTGCGACATATATATTGTAGGACTTGTAAATGTTAATAGTAAAACATGTTCGTAATTTATATAAGACAAAATCGTAGACATTCGACTTGGCGGCAATTCAATATATCTTCCTTTTCCACGTAGTCCGTAATAATGTAGTCATCGAGATAAAATCAGTATTATAGTTAATCTATATCTACGCCAAATGGGCTTGACTTTACAAATATGTGGCTTTGTCTTACTTTTTTTTCCTAACTGTAACCTTTACATAATTGATAACATTTTCAATTTGTAAATTCATTTTGCTACTACCTGCGGACTATTGTGCGCATACGTTAATATTTCTTAGTTATGTACAAATTATTATTGGAATTGGACAGTGATAGACCAAGGATGTCAATATTTCAGTCATGGGGTGAACCCCATGACTGAAATATTAATTAAAGTATAACTAGGGATTCACATCTTGAAAAGATGTGAATCCCTAGTTATACTTTAATTATATCATAAGTTACGTATACATTTTTTTTTTTTTTACAATAATTAATTAATAAAAGTGAAGTCTATCTATCCGCAATAGACTTCACTTTTGAGTGCTTTTACCTTAAACTCTCACAAGAGACCCGTGCCAAGCATTCTGACAATAGTGAATGTGTCGTCAACCCATTATTGTCCCACTGCTGGGCACGGGTCTTCTCTCAGAATGAGAGAGTATTAGGCCACAGTCCACCGCGCTGGCCAAGTGCGAATTGGTGGACTTCACACACCTCCGAGAACTTTTTTTTTTAAAGAACTCTCGGATGTGTAGGTTTCCTCACGATCTTTTCCTTTACCGAAAAGCAGTGATAATTAAGTTCTAATATGCACGTAATTTTAGAAAAATCAGTGGTGCGTGCCGGGGTTTGATACTCGGACTTCACGATCGAGAGGGCAAGTTTCAACCATTGGGCTATCTCTGCTTGTGATAGCCTAATGGTTGAAGCCTACTGGTTGATCAATAGTGAATAGTAGACACAAAATTGACACGGAGTGTAGTAGAGACATTTCTTTAGTAAATATAGATATTTATGGCAAGCACTGCGACTAACAGAACATGTACAGTAGTGTAGTGTAAAATGAGGACATCCGCGCAGTCGGCGGGCGCCGGGAAGTTCCCTTTGTACTTTTGTACGTTTGTACGTTTCCACGCCGCTGTGAGGGAAACTACATTTTTATTAAATTAAATCTACGGAAAGGCAGTGCTAAATTATTATAAAACTAAGAATAATAACTAAACTAGGAATAACTCTCTACGTCCCTGTAGCCTCGGGGTCAGAATAGGGCTACGGTATCCCCTGCCTGTCGTAAGAGGCGACTAAGAGGCAATCCCGGGAAGGACGGCGGTATGCGTGGTCGCATACCGTCGTAAAGACTACACGGAGCGGTGGGCCCAGCCGCCCATCTGGGAGGAGCCCGATGGGGCAGCGCGCTCGGAGGATTCCGGTTGAAGTCGTTTCGAGATCCCGAGTTTCGAGTTCTCCTTTTCAGGGCCGAGGACGGCCACCAAGGGGTTTTAGTGCGGTAAAAATCCTACATAACCCTGCGTCGCTCCCACGGCGTCGGGTACCTTTTGAAGGTTTCCCTCTCGAAAACAAAAAAAAAAGGAATAACTCTCTAATGTGCGACAACTATAATAATTAATTAAAAAGTGATTAGTGGTATGGTAAATTATTTTTTCCTTTTTTGTGGGAACAAAGTCGGTTGTATTTTAAGTATTTTTTTTAAATTTAAATTACGGTCGAATTTTAACCGTTGTGACGGGGGACTAGTATAATATTATTAATAGATTTACAATATAAATAGTATTTTAAGTTATGTATGGCCATATCTAACACATTAGGGTTCCCTGTGATGTTAGATATAAGTTTGGATACAATAAATAAATAATAACGCAAGAGCTGATACGTAACGTTGATGTGCTCATGACAGTTATATTCCTGAACAAACCTCCTGAACACTTCGTATATTATTTGTATAGATATTATAAGTAAATATCAGTATTCTGTCCGACTACGGATCAGCGATGCGTGAAGCGGAGCTCTCCACTACAAGACCAATCAATTAAATATATCGCATAGATATACCGGTACATTACCGTTAAATATGGCAAAGTATTGGTGTATCCCGCTTCGATCATCAAGGTAGCATCACCTAGGTTATGAAAGGTGATTGGTGTTCTTAGTTAACAGGATTAACAAAAATGTTAAGCTCAATTACTCTTTTTCTGTGGGTGTATTTTTATATAGGTGTTCGGAGGATACAGAAATAATAATCGAAGGAATAAAATTCAAGTATTTAGTGTGGGTGGCATTAAAATACTTGCATATGAAGCGATTGTCTTTATCCTCGACAGTAGCAACGCATCGGTGATTACTAAAGGCAATTAGTAAAAGTATTACATCCTTTCGAATTCAAGGAGACCGCTACCATATCACGTAAACGTGCAATGTTGCGTCAATTATATTGTATGGGCGTAAAAGTTAACAATTAACGTTTTGAGACATTTAAATTCGCACGAATGACACTGCAGTTTACATTAAGTTGATGGTAAGTGATCACTGCTGCTCATGGACATCTGTAATCAACTTCATACAGGACATGGGTTCCATCTGAAGTCAATCACAGATGCGATTGCGGGGACTATGATGGTCGCCAGATATAAAAGTGTGCCTGCAACTGCCTTCCATGGAAACGCAAGAAATGCTTCACGCTAGAAATAGGTGTGGCAGTGGTACTTTCCCGGTCGAACTACGCTGGTTCTACTGCCTTTAAATACTCATATTACCAGAGGTAAACGTGACCAAAACCATCGAAGCTATGACAATAACCTAAGAACTATAATTTTAAAGTATTGTTATATCCCCAAAATATTCTCAGAATTACAAGGGTCACATGTCAGATATTGAAATATTTGCCTTACCGAGATCGACCCTAAAACCTAAATAAACCGACCTATGACGACACTGGATAAAAACCATACACATCCTTTGTAAACACCGTATGTATGTTTCAATGAAGCGAGAGAAGTCAGCGACATAAGGTGACCGCGGGAGCCCTCGCCCTTACGAATCTATTTAACTCTGCCCTTCGTATCCCGCGGGAACCGACCTCCACCTTTTCTTCGTCACGGGTCCGTACATTATAAATGAGTATCTTAGTATTTAAACATTCGTAGGTACTTGCGTATGTTTTCTATTTATTTCCTCATGATTGTTTGATGATTTTTTATTCACCAATGATTTTGTCCACCAATTCGCACTTGGCCAGCGCGGTGGACTATGGCCTAAAACTCTCTCATTCTGAGATAAGACCTGTGCACAGCAGCGGGACAATAATGGGTTGACACGAATGTTTTTAAAATTAGTAGGTACTAGTTTAAGCTAATCCGCGTGGCGGAGTTGACATACCGATTTGACACGCAATGGGTCCCGGGTTTAATCCATGGCCAGACAGAAATCTGTATGGTAATTTTTGATTTCTGTTTTGAATCCAAGTATTTGTGTATTCGTCTCCGTATGTCCATGGTACCCATGATATGAGACAAAATCCTAGCGTGCAAAAAGCATTAATTGTTCGTTCCCGTTATTGCCTACGTTCAAAAAAGTAAAAAATCCTGTTAGACATCGTTACGTCACATTTGTCTCATTTAACAAAATGTAGTAAAAACCTGGACAGAGACATAAACCAAAAACTTTAGGGACACGGATGTACGTCCATTAATCATAAGTACAAAACCACCTGTAACATTTCGGAGCCTCGGGACAAGAAATGTTTTAGTATATTAAAGTTGCTTCTGCAGTTAAGGTTACGTTTTTTTACCAAAACTCAGATTTTGTTGCTAATGTTACGAGAAATGATAGCATCTCATCAACCCTTTATTGGCGCACTGCTGGGCACGGGTCTTTTCTCAGAATGAGAGAGTTAGTCCACCGCGCTGGCCTAGTGCGAATTGGTGGACTTCATACACCTCCGAGAACTTTTTTTTAAGAACTCTCGGGTGTGTAGGTTTGCACACGATGTTTTCCTTCACCGAAAGCAGTGATAATTAATTTCTAATACGCACATAAATCAGTGGTGCCTGGGTTTGAAACTCGGACCTCCCGCTCAAGAGGCCAAGTTTAAACCGTTAGGCTATCGTCCTACCATTAGTCCTTTCTATCGAATGTCCGAAGTTCGAATCCCCGGCAAGCATTACTGATTATTGTAAACACTTACCGATTTACCGTAAAGGAATACATCGTGAAGAATCCTGCAATTCGCACTTGGCTGGCACAGTAGAATATAAATTAAATTCCTCTCTTTCTGAGAGAAAACTCGTGCCCAGCAGTGCGACAATAATAGTTTGTCTAAACACTAAATAATCATGTAGTCATGTAAGAATCACGTTTTTGAAATTCTGTTTTTTATGTCTGTAAGAGTATCTCCACGTCTAGGCATGAATAGATCATGCTGCACTGAGCTTACTACTACTACTGAGGATTAGCGATTGAATAACCTCCTTTCTTTGAGAAGACGGTTCAAAATATAAACATATAAACATTTTTAACGCTTTCCACATCCATTTTCCACTAATACATAAACACATAATACATAAATACGAATACATAAACACTAGATGCGCCGAATATCCGGTTGTTATTCGGTACAGGCGTATACGGCATCTTTTTCACTATTCGTATTCGGTCGAATTATTCGGTTTTGGTGCCGAATATATTCGGTTCGATTTTTTTATTATCTTTGCTACACGTTACGGTATAGAACAAAAACACAAAACTTTTTTTTTCAGATTTAAGTTGTAAGTCTAGGAAATCCTATGAAGAGTATGTTAAATAAAGCCAATAATATAAAGCAATCAAACTTCAAATCATCTATCAACATATTAAATTTACATGAACATTTATTTTTAAACCTCAAATCAACATTTTAATTTTTTATGAACACACTTTCGCAGTTGTATCTTAATAAGAAAAGAACCGAAATCTGAATTTCTCATTCAGACATCTCTCCCACCGGAGGTCGAACATAGAACCCACTGGGTGTCACACTGGTACGTTGACCGCTCTGCCGGGCGGGTCGTCATATTATTACCTACTTACTTTGTGAAGGAAAACACGTGGAACCCTGCATAAAATATGGATAAAACGTGCCCCGTTAAAGTATGAATATATTCATACTTGTCATGATTCATGGTCACTGGATGTTAAATAAAAATACATGAAAAAATATTAATAACTTTATCCCCGTGGCTTGGCCCCTTTTGATAGAGTTTATCTTGGTAATGAATATCCCATGTGATAATCCAGGTCGTAAACTGTGTGCCACATTTCAGTGGTGGTTCAAAAATTAGAAACACATGATTGTAATAATATTAAAAAAAATGGATATAAATAAGAAAAAAAGACAAACCCGCTGAGTTTCTTGCCGGATCTTCTTAGTTGAGGTCGTATTCCGATCCGGTGGTAGTGTAAGAAAAAAAATGTAAGTGCCCTCGCAGGCCTATACAAAATAAAGACATTTCATTTCATTTCATTTCATACATCTTAACAAACTTTCACATTTATAATATTAATCACTAAATACTCGTACATAGTGTAAAACAAAGTCGCTTCTGGCTGCCTGTCCGGAGTACGCTAAGATCTTTAAAACCACCGTACGGATTTTAATACAGTTTTTTTAATAGATAGAGTGATTCAATTCGAAGGTTTTTATGTATAATACATGTATAATATAGTAGAGAAACACTGACAATTTTAGATTTTTTACTTTTTGGCAAAATTAAGTTCGTCGGGTCAACTAGTAAGATATAAAAAAAAAAATAACGAAACTGTCTTACGTATAGACTAGCATTAGGATACAGCTAGCAAAGTATTTTATGTAACGCGACAATTTTTATAGAAAGCCCCTTTGATATTTCCATATATCCATCAACATCACTATTCACGAACAATTTATTTTAGTACAAAAATTCTACACATGTGGCAACGTACGTATATAAGATACATACGCTTGAAAACTCTTAGGTACCCTTCTTCTGACGACGTGTGAAACTGCCCTAGTATAGGGTGATTCATATAGAGATACTTTTTGTGGTGGGGATTTAACTGCAGATTTAATTGCAAAATCATGATTGTAACTATATAAAAAAAAATGGATATAAATAAGAAAAAAGACAAACCCGCTGAGTTTCTTGCCGGATCTTCTCAGTTGAGGTCGTTTTCCGATCCGGTGGTAGTCTAAGAAAAAAAAAATGTAACTGACAATTTGTAAGTGCCTCCGTAGGCCTATACAAAAATAAAGACATTTCGTTTCATTTCATTTCAGTTTGCGCAGTAATCGTGTCAACTAAAGTGATATTCCTGATCAATAGTGTCTGACATTTCATAATCGAAAGACTTAGCCAGGCACTTTTTTAAAAGCCCACAAAATTCAGCTAGTGCAAGAACTGTCGCCAACCGATCTTCCAATTCGTTTGCGTTTTAGTCGTTGGGCTTTTGAGCAGTTTTCAGAAGATTCAATGTTGTGTTCGACGAAAAATTTGCCATGGTAACAGACTACCTAATACCTAAAATTAAAGCCCGTGGCTCGACGAAATTTAGCCATTTAAATATAGCCCATTAAACCAGGGCTTAACTGTAACAACAATTTGGCGAATAGGTCATTTCACGCTTTGGACAATGAACTGACCGGCTATATCGTGTGACATAACACTTCTTGACTTTTTCCTTTGGGGTTATGTAAAGTCCAAACTCTATATGGATAAAGCGGCTACGATTGATGCATCGAAGGTCAATGTTACTCCAGTCATTGGCCAAATGTCACTAGAAACACTCCAACGCGTCATTGAAAATTGGAACTTCAGAATGGACATGTTAACCGCAGTCGCGGGCAGCATTTGCAAGAAATAATATTTAATATTTAAAAAGTAATTGTAAAAAATAGTTCTTTTATACAGTAATAAAGATTATAACATGAATTTGTTTTATTTATTTTTCTTTATTAAAATAGAAAATACCTCTAAATGAATCACCCTATATTATTATAGTATCGAGCCGTACCCGATATAATCATGTTTGCGCGTCGTTAGCTCGCGGACTATCGCGTATAATGAAGTGAGCCCGCTATTTGCTCGCCAAATATCATCTTATTAACCGATACAAGAGGAATAAGCAACAGATTATTGATGGGAAATATTAGCGCGTGTGTAACGATGCGAAGTGGGGCACTTTGGGATAGCGGGGCTTAATTACGAATTCTAGTATTTTTTTTTATTTGACTGAAGTAGCAAACGAGCATGCAGTCCACCTGATGGTGAGTGGTCACTGCCGCCCATGGACATCTGCAGTCAACTTAATACAGAACATGGGTTCCATCTGAAGTCAATAACAGATGCGTTGCTACTCCCGAGGACTATGATGGTCGCCTCATATAAAAGTGTGCCGGCAACCACACCCTTCCATCGAAACGCAAGAAATGCTCCACGCTAGAAATAGGTGTGGCGGTGGTACTTCCCCGGTCGAACTACACTGGTTCTACCACCTTCAAAAAGTAGTGAGTGAACGCCAAAATCCGTAATGTGTTACAAGTGAACTTCCTATGTTATGTCGAGTTGAAATTGAACTAATCAATGGCGTAGTTTTTACGATAAAGTAGAAGTAGCATAGAGTACCAATACAAAGAAACCTTGCAGTTCACCTCATGCTAAAAGGTCTTTGCCATCAATGAACATAGGGCAATTCCATATGTGACTGACTCTACATTTGACCCAAAATGTGACTTATTTTGCCTCATATTTTGTGTACTGCTATACCCACAGTGATAGTTTGTGTATGATTATATAGTTGAATCTACAATTATCCCTTTGTAATATAAAATATCCATATAAAACTTTGTGAAGTATGACTTATTTACCAAAATGTAAATGTGACCGACACTACGTTCAAAAAGAACTCGTTTTTGAGAGTGTTTTTAAACTTCGAAAATCTTCCAATTTGCATGATTTAAAATTTTAAATTCTATCTGTGGCAGTTATATATGAAACAAATTGTAGGAAAATATTAAAATTAAGAACCTCGGTATTGATGAATCAAATTTATTCGAAAAATAAATCGTGACTGACACTACAGCCCAAAACGTGACTGACACTACCATCACTTTGGAATGCAAAATATTTGTAGTTTTCACAGAAACCTTAGAAAATAACTCTACAGGGTACTGCATAAAACCTTTATAAACCATTTTAAACATATAAATAAGCTAAAAAAATTTTTTTTTTAAGAATAAAAAACAAAAAAAAAACATCATACCACATACACTTTAATATCAATAAGATGCCGTTCGCGCTTCACAAAGTGCACGTTTTGCTTAAGAATTGTCGTATAGTAACGGTGAAACTGAAAATGCGTTCACAGCTAACATCTAATTTTCATGGTACATACCTACTTGCGCAGACAATCATTTTAGTCCCTGTAGTTCCGGGACCACGACAGGGCTACGGTTACCCCCTGCCTGTAAGAAACGACTAAATGGGGCTTCCGAGATTGCGGGCGGTAAGAGTGGGAGTTCGAACAGTCGAGCTAAGTGACGTAAACACCAGGAGGGATAGTGAATACAAATGTTCACCAGGGAAGAACGCAAAAGGCGCATCGCGTTCTCCGAAGCTTTCGGTTGTATTCCATTGGAGTTCTCCACGTAGTGCTGAAGAGGGCCGCCGGGGGGTTTAAGTGAATTAAAAGTCCCACAAAACCTGGTGGTGCTCCCACGGCAACTATATCTATCTATAACTTTAATAAAAAAAACGTGACTGATCCTACGTATTTCGTGACCGACACTACAGCGTGACTGACACTACGAACTCCTTTTAAATTTTCGAAGAATAATTAACGAAATTTAGAACTTTTTAATAATGGCATTATGTAAGTACCCCAGGAGGGTACCAGCATTGCTGGAGAATCCCTCCCTGAGCAAAGCTCAGGCTGCCCCACGTATTCTGGGGGGGGCAAAATTTTGCCGTCCAATGATGTTATGCAGGAAGAAAAAAGGAAACAACGTAAACCAGTTGAATGGGTACAAGTCGGTTATAAACGACAGCGGTCTAGTCCTGAACAACCTCGGTCTATGAAACAAAGTTAGATTGATACTTATTGGCTATCTCAACCTTCACCAACAGTGACATCTAATAGATTTGCAGCTCTGGATAGCGAGCAACCAACAGAGGTCAATAAGAACACCCCTAACACAGCACCTCCGGTGAAACAGACTAAACCACCGCCCATCTTCGTTGACAAAGTAAGCAACATCCAACCACTAATAGACTTTCTGGAAAAATATGCGTATGACAATTATGACTTAAAAGTACTCCAAAACGAACAAGTAAAAATTCAAACAAAAACATCTGAAACTTATACTGTAGTAGTCAAAGAACTAGAGAACAGAAAAACAGAATATTACACCTATAAACCAAAGCAAGACAGAAGTTTTAAAGTGGTTCTTAAAAACATACACCCCTCTACTCCCACTAATGCAATAAAGGAAGTACTAGAGGAGCTCCATCACGAATGCACCAACATCTGGAATATTAAACAGTATAAAACTAAAAAACCATTACCAATGTTCATTGTGGAACTAAAACAAAAAAATAACAACAAAACAATATACGACATAAAAAATCTTCTCCATTGTAAAATAGTGTTTGAGCCCCCGAGACCTAAGCGAGAAATTCCCCAATGCGGAAATTGTCTCCAATATGGACATACGAAAACGTATTGTAGGAGAACCCCAAAATGCATTAAATGCGCAGGTAACCACTTATCAACTGATTGTTCAAGGAAGACCAGATCTGATAGTGTTAAATGTGTACTATGTGAAGGTAATCACCCGGCTAATTATAAAGGATGCAAAGTATACAGGGAATTACAAAAAAATAAATTCCCATCCGTACCACATAAGGAAAAGAGACACACACGAGCTTCCGTAAACATAAAGCACACATGCAGTAATACACCAGGTCCAACATATGCTGACAAAGTAATTAACAGACCTCATCCGCCACTCGACGAACCAGACATAATGAATAATAATAACCATAATAATGACATAAAAGAATTAATGAACGCGCTGAAACAAATGATGCAACAATTAACAGCTATGACTAACCTAATCCTCAATTTAACGTCCAAATTAACGCAAAACTGGATGCCATAAAAATGGTTCTCTGGAATGCCAATGGACTGTCAAAACATACCCTAGAGGTTAAAAATTATTTGCAAATAAATGACGTTGATTTCGGAAACGCATTTTACTGGGAAAAGTTACTTTAATATACCAGGATATACATTTTATCACACTATGCACCCTGACGGAAAAGCGTATGGAGGAAGTGCTATACTGATCAAGAACAACATTCGACATCACTTAATTGGAAATTACTGCACCGAAAAATTACAAGCCACAAATATATTAATAGAGGATTGGTCAGGTCCTATAACAATATCTGCCGTTTATAGTCCACCAAAACATACCTTGAAGCAAGAAGAATATGAAAATTATTTTAAAACCTTAGGACAAAGGTTTTTGGCTGGTGGGGACTATAACGCAAAGCACACATTTTGGGGCTCCCGAATTATCACACCAAAAGGTCGACAACTACTCTCAGCTATAAATAAATTACAACTCGGTGTTGCTTCAACAGGCGAACCAACATATTGGCCCACAGACACTAAAAAGATACCAGACCTGATTGACTTCTGTATCACTAAAGGAATTAGTCGTAGCCATATATGTTGTAAATCCAGTGCCGATTTATCCTCTGATCACTCTCCTGTAGAACTAATACTGAGTCGAAGGATATTACAAATAGAAAAACCTTGCAGATTACACACACGTAAAACTAACTGGGAACTCTTTCGGGAATTAATAGCAAACACCATAGATTTAAAAATACCAATACAAACTGACGAAGACATCATAAAAGCAGTAGAACATTTTAACTTCATAGTTCAGCAGGCTGCATGGTCAGCTACACCTACTCCTCCACCCCCCAAATTCTATAAACCTCATACTTCCCTTACAATTAAAGAACTTCTGTCAAAAAAACGTAAAGCCAGAAAGCGATGGCAGACAACAAGACACCCGAATCATAAAACAATTTATAATAAACTAACAGCCCAACTTAAACAACTACTGAGTGACGACCGAAACAAAGGAGTTACAGAATATTTACAGCAGATAGATGCAAAGCCCTCGTCAGACTACTCGCTATGGAAAGTGACAAGAGGTCTTAAACGACCGATTAATCACCAACCACCCCTTCTCATGTTAAATAACTGTTGGGCTACTAGTGATAAGGAAAAAGCTGACGTGTTCTTACAATACTTGCAGAAAGTTTTCGAGCCAAATCTTGACACTGGCTCAACAAAAATTGAAATGGTTTCAACGTTCCTGGATCAAACACACCAATTGGAGCTGCCAATAAATAAATTTACCAAAGCTGAAATTAGAACTGAAATCAAAAACTTAAATTCTGGAAAGGCACCGGGTTATGACTTGATTACCGCCACAATCCTGAAAGAGTTACCAGAAGTCGGCGTAAAATATATAACTCAACTGTATAATGCCATACTACGAAGAACATTTGTACCACCACAGTGGAAGGTGGCGAATATTATTATGATTCCCAAACCAGGCAAAAGCCAAAACGATGTTAAGTCCTATCGCCCGATCAGTCTACTTCGAATCCCCTCAAAGTTATTGGAGAAATTAATTATAAAAAGGTTAAATCCTATTATTGATGAACACAATTTAATACCAGATTACCAATTTGGATTCAGACAGAAACACAGCACAATCGAACAAATACATAGACTTGTCGAGGGTATTATCCGAACATTCGAACAGAAAGCATACTGTACAGCCTCCTTCCTTGATATATCACAGGCGTTTGATAAGGTCTGGCATGATGGACTTTTGTATAAAATAAAAAAAACAATACCAATTAACTATTACAACTTAATAAGATCATATCTTGTAGGCAGACATTTCTTTGTTAGTCAAGGGGAAACAACAACAGAGCTCATAAAAATAAAAGCTGGAGTGCCACAGGGCAGTGTATTGGGACCAACACTATATCTCCTTTATACCGCAGACCTGCCGATTTGCGATGATGTACTAATGGGAACATTTGCGGACGACACAGCTATTATGGCCACTGCTAGTACACCAAATGAAGCTTCCTTAAAACTTCAGCAAAGTTTAGACAAGATATCTGCATGGCTAACTGACTGGCGCATAAAGGCTAATGAGGCAAAATCGGTACAGGTTACATTTACCACTCGGCGACAAACTTGTCCGCCAGTAACACTAAATGGTGTAGAGATACCTCAGTCAGATGAAGTGAAATATCTTGGAATGTACTTAGACCGACGACTAACATGGAGGAAACATATTTTCACTAAGCGTTTGGCAATGGGACAACAAATTCGTAATATATACTGGCTAATTAATAGAAAAAGTCAACTGTCAATCGACAATAAGATCCTGTTGTATAAAAGTATTATAAAACCAATATGGTCATATGGTATACAGCTGTGGGGTTCAGCTGCCAACTCAAACCTTGAAATTTTGCAAAGATTTCAGTCAAAACTTCTACGGATGATAGTAGATGCACCGTGGTATGTCACCAACGAGAGACTACACAGAGAACTTGGTATCAAAACTGTTAAAGAGGAAATAAGAGACAAAGTTAAATCCTATAAAGGCAGATTGCAACAACATCCAAATGTACTCGCACACCACCTCATGGATGACATATTTCCTAGTGTGCGCAGACTAAAAATAAGAGTACCTCAGGATCTACTCTGACACTTGAATTAAGAGAATATGTCAATGGACATATATCTCACAAGCCTCTATTTTAAACATAACTTAAATATTGCTGAATGTCTCCTAGATAGATTGCAATACTAATAAAGATTAAAAAAAAAAAAAAAAAAAAAAAAAAAAAAAAAAAAAAAAAAAAAAAATATGTAAGTTGTTATGTCAAATAGGACACAAAAAAATATTAGTTATCTAGAATAAGTTTTACAAAAGATAGAGAGAAACTTCGACTAATACTGTGACCGACACTACATCCCGACGTTGTACATTAATTCGCTAAATATCTCTTATTGCTACAATTGATACAAACATTACTGACTATTTATCAGTAATTCATTAGCAAGTGTAGCAATATATAGCATAACATTACAATAATACAAAAAACTTTCCCTTTATAAATGTATTTAAAAGTCCGTTGCAAAACGCCGCAACAGTTAACATTTATGACGTCATCTTAAAAATGTCCGTTTTGCCATAATTTAAAAAAAAAAATGTGTTGTCATCAATGAAACCTAAAAATACAATAGTTGTGCCAACACACGGAGTATTTTTCAATGTAAGATACTGCAATTTTTTTTTTCAGTCGCAGGACACTTTTACGTGGAATTGCCCATATGTAATCCTATGAAGTTGATAGAAAAATAGTTAATGTAATTTTACAATTACTGTACACCTACATCATGTACCATGTTCTTGCGAAATAAAATATTTGTATTTGTATAGTTCTTCAATCTGAAGTCATTCATAGACGATTTCCTGCTGCGAGGACTAAGATGGTCACCTTATATGAATGTGACCAACCTTAAACCGGCAACAACCCTTCCAGCGAGACGCAAGAACAATTCCACTTCAGAAATAGAAGGTGGTAACTCCCCGCTAGAACTCATTTTACAACCTTATAATGACATATTAATTTAATTTTTTAACTATTTGCACTGTTGTAAAAACAGGGCTTTGAACGTAAGGCATTCGACCTGTAATTTAAGAGGTAACGTTTATCTTTCTTTGCTTAAGACTACAATTTTGAACTATTTAAAGATATTGTTTCAAATTAAATGTATTTATTATTTAAATATCTTATTCTTAATTTATCTTTATGAAATTTTAAATTTTTGAATATTTTTCTCTCTTAATTCTTCTATTAGATTGCTCTATCGCCAGATCTATATCTAACTGACCACGTTGTTCCCGCGGCTTTGCCTACTTCGGTCACGTCTACCGGTAATAAGTCTCGGTGTACCGGTAATATTCTACTCGTATAGGTTAATCTAAGTCATCCCTTTAGTTCCGGGATAAGAATAGGACTACAGTATCCCCTGCCTGTAGTAAGAGCCGACTAAAAAGGGCTTCCGGGGTTTTGGGTGGCTAGAATGGAGATCCCAAAGTCCTCTTTGTAGCGCCGCATAACCACAGTATTAATACGATTTATTATTAAGTCTCATAAATATTATTTTAATATTTAAGAGACTTAATAATAAATCGTACACAAATAATAGTTATAAATTTCACACTGAATAATATTTTACCAACCAAAATAAAAATTATTAACACTGGACGTGTTTATACACAATTAAAGCAATCAAAAACAGCCTAATATAGTTTACAAATGCTCTTCGCTACATTATTATTTAAATAAAAAGATCCACTGCTTAAAAACCGTCACTTCGCCCTCTCGCCACTACGGCACATTCGCTAGCTGTTGGGTACCGAGTGCATACCGAAATCGTGGCGCGTAGGTACAACTTGCGTTTCGTGCGTTTGTAAGAAGTTAGATTACTGTAGATACTAGTACTGTGGCATAACCTTACTTCCACGGCGTCGGGTACCTTTTGTACGTCCCTCGAGAGAAAAAAAGGTTAATTAGGTCATAATCAGTGCGCTAATTTTTTGCAAATCTGACAGATTAGTTTTGCGTGACATCACATCTGTAATATCGACAAGATACGATATATATAGACTCAGAAACACGGGACTCCATGTTGTTTGCAAGTAGGGTTACGTACAAGACAACATTTCCGTCTTCCGGAAACTGGTAGGGTTAGCATGTATGCTGACAGCTATTCGGATAACTAATAAGCTTATTCCTAAACAAACTTATCGTATCTGTACTGCTAATTGATTAATCGTGTTGGCTGGGTATGCTCCCTGATGCCATGTTATAACAACGATAGTATGTATAATTTATATGCTTGATTACACAATACATACTTACCGGGTGGTAAAACCAGTTCGATCGGAGAAGTACCACCGCCACACTTGTCACCCATTATTGTCCCATTGCTGGGCACGGGTCTTCTCTCAGAATGAGTTTTAGGCCATAGTCGTTTCGAGATCCCAGAGTCCTCCTTTTCAGCGCTCCTTTTCAGAGGACTGCCATCGGGGGGGGGTTTTAGTGCGGTAAAAATCCCACATAACCCTGCGTCGCTCCCACGGCGTCGGGTACCTTTTGAAGGTTTCCCCCTCGAAAACAAAAAAAAAGCCGCGTCGGCCAAGTGCGAATTGATGGACTTCACACACCTCCGAGAACTTCTTTTTAAGAACTCTCGGGTGTGTAATGTTTCCTTACGATGTTTTCGTTCACCGAAAAACAGTGATAATTATTGTTTAATACGCACATAAATCAGTGGTGCCTGGATTTGAACCTTATTTCTAGCCCGCCACACTTATTTCTAGCTTAAAGCAGTTTGGTTTCGGTGGAAGGGCGTGGTTGCCGGCTCTGTTTCACACGAGGTGATTATCTTAGTCCTCAGGAGTAGCAAGGACATGTGATTGACTTCAAATAGAACAGAGAAGAGTTTTAACCCTCCACTGTTTTGTCGGAAGCTTCCAAATGTCCATGGTCCACAGTGACCACTCAGATGGTCTGCATCCGTTAGCTACTTAAATCGGATAAAAAAGAACACAGAAAACGAAATGTATATTCATTTATCTACTAATAGTTCTCTAATTCTATCTTCATTTCGCACTAAGTCGTCTTGGCAGAGTATATTCCCGTCATGCCTAATTATGAGACTAGGTATGTATAACAATAGGGTAAAAAAAGTGTTACAACCATGAATTGGTCAACAATAAAAGCGGTTCCCCCAGATACTTAGCAATAGTGTAAAAAAACACGCTTTGTACACTCATAGCCCCACACTAGGATTTTTTCTTGTGTCGAGGGTACCATGGACGCACACAAGACGAATACACAAACACCCAGACTCAGAACACGAATCTAAACTCATCATTCATACCTGTCTGGCCGGGAATCGAACCCGGGACCGATTGCGCGTCAGACCGGTATGGTAACCGCTCTGCCACGCCGGTCGTCGAAAACATAAACAAGCACACATTTCCCTTCAAAAATCTTTTATAATTTGCCAAACAAAAACGTTAATAGGGTGCGCGTAGCTCTGAAAACTAAATGGAATACACAGTTTATTAAACCTACCTTACCCGTCATAATTGTATTGCAAAGTAGAAGTAGCTTTCAAGTTATTCCTTCTGTTTTAAGAAACCATGCTCTTTTATTACCATCATAAATTCAGGGGTTGAATACAATAGACGATTTTACATTCGCCGCTTCGTGAAGCCCGATCGACTTCGCCCCTATCTCCTCGCAGTCATCTCTATTTGTTTCCGAAGAGCCATCAAATAAATGCGATGGGGCAACAGTAAGCAGATGCCATAAAACGGCATATATACGGCAGCTAGACATGGTCGCTTATAGTTTTAAGCCGGTTACATAAACGATATTTGGTTTATCATTACGATATTCGAAAACTGTTTTGTATCGATATCAAAAGTATAGTTAATACTACGACATCGACGACGTAATATTAACACTGCAATTTAAATTACAAAATATTGGAAAAATAGTAAACGCACCCATATCTACATATTAATACGTGAACCAAAAACTTGTGGTGCATTGCTAAGTAATTTGTCGCGGACGGATTAGTATGAAATTTTGCACGGTTATAGTGGACGTAAAGAAGGAGTCCATCCATCCATCAGCCCTTTGATGTCCACTGCTGGACATAGGCCTCCCCTAAATGGCGCCACTCCAACCGGTCCTGTGCCCTCTGAATCCAACGGTTTCCCGCTGTCTTCTTCAGGTCATCGGTCCACCTGGTAGGGGGGCGACCTGTACTCCTTTTGCCTAAACGTGGTCGCCACTCGAGGACCTTTCTTCCCCATCGGTTATCGGTCCTTCGAGCGATATGGCCGGCCCACTGCCACTTCAGCTTGCTGATTTTGAGAGCTATGTCGGTAACCTTCGTTCGTCTACGGATTTCATCGTTGCGAATCATGTCTCGTAGCGAAATTCCGAGCACAGCCCTCTCCATAGCACGCTGAGCGACTCTGAGCCTTCGAATGAGGCCTTTAGTGAAGGACCACGTTTCGGCGCCATAGGTCATCACTGGCAACACACATTGCTCGAACAATTTCGACTTCAGGCACTGAGGAATTGTGGACGAAAAGATACTACGAAATTTCCCGAACGCAGCCCAGCCGAGTTGGATTCTTCGAGTGACCTCCCTCTCAAAGTTGGACTTACCCATCCGGATCGTTTGTCCCAGGTAAATGTACTCGTCGACAACTTCGAGAGGAGTGCCGTCAACAACTACCAGTACGGGTGTGACATGGACATTAGACATGATTTTCGTCTTGTCCATGTTCATCTTAAGACCCACCCGTTGTGAGGCACTGTTGAGGTCGCCTAGCATTGTGCTGAGGTCCGTCAGCGAACCTGCCAAGATGACTATATCGTCGGCAAATCGAAGGTGTGTGACGTGTTCACCATTGATGTTGATGCCAAGACCTTTCCACTCCATCAGCTTGAACACATCTTCCAACGCAGCGGTGAACAGTTTCGGCGATATGACATCGCCTTGCCTGACTCCCCGCTGCAGTTGGATGGGGTTCGTGCTTTGGTCGTGTATTCGGACTGACATGGTGGCGGCTGTGTATACACACTTCAACACCTCGATGTACCTATAGTCAATCTGGCATCGCTGAAGGGACTCCAGCACCGCCCAGTGCTCGATAGAATCGAAGGCTTTCTCATAGTCCACATAAGCAACACATAACGGCAGATTATACTCCTCGGTCTTCTGTATAATCTGCCGAAGCGTGTGTATGTGGTCCATGGTGCTGTAGCCTTTTCGGAATCCGGCTTGTTCGGGAGGCTGGAAGTCGTCAAGCCTGCGTGCAATACGGTTAGTGAGGACTCTCGAAAACAACTTATACACGTGGCTCAGAAGCGCAATGGGCCTGTAGTTCTTCAGGAGGGTTTTATCGCCCTTTTTGAAGAACAGCACCACTACGCTTCTGCTCCACGCTTCCGGGGTTGTCCCGCTAGTAATGACGGAATCGAACAACTTTTGGAGCGCCACTAGTACGGGTTTACCGCCAGCTTTTAGCAGCTCTGTTGTGATTTCGTCATCACCCGGTGCCTTGTGGTTTTTCAGCTGTTTGAGAGCCTCTCTAATCTCGTACAGGCTGACGTCCGGGAGGTCCTCAGTATAGTGTCGGGTCAGTTTGGCACGTTTGTCGTCCGCCTTGTTACGGGCGGGAACTCGTGCGGAAGCATACAACTGTCCGTAGTATTTCTCAATTTCTCTCAGAACATCGGGCTGAGACGAAACTACGGTGCCCGATTCGGTCTTCAACCTCGTCAGCAGGCTCTGCCCAATGCACAGATCCCTGGCGAACACTCTTGAGCCCCGGTTTCGCTCAATAGCGTCTTTTACGCGTCGGGTGTTGTGAGCACGCCAATCGCGTCGCCTACTCTGAGAGATCTGTTTATTGAGCAGTCTGTATCTCGACATTGAGGTTGGAGACTGCACACATAGTTCTCGCCTTTCCCTCATAAGACCGAGAGTATGCTCTGAGAGAACCTGAGAGCCACCACTGGAGTGGGTCTTAAAGTACTTAGACCCCACCTCGTGGACAGTTGTTACTACCTTGGTGTTAATTTCGTCCACAGAAACGCAAGAATCGAGACACGCGAAACGGTTCCGGAGCTGTAGCTGGAACTCTTCGGAGCCCTGGATTTGGACAGGTGTTGGTCGGAGCGTAGACTTCATCAGGCGTGACCGTTCCAGCTTTACATTGATATTTAATGTGCCTCTTACCATCCGGTGATCACTTCCGGTTTTCACCCTGTTGATCACAGAGACATCATTAAATATGTGCCGTTTGTCTGCCAAAATGAAGTCTATCTCGTTCTTAGTGGAACCATCAGGACTTATCCAAGTCCACTTTCGCTGTGCCTTCTTCTTGAAGAAAGAGTTCATCATAAAGAAGTCTTCCCTCTCCAAGAAGTTGGCAAGCAAGTGACCTCGGTGGTTACGTTGTCCAATTCCAAAGGGCCCCACCCTCCGTTCGTCACCATTTCGTACGCCTAGTCTTGCATTAAAATCCCCCATGACAACGGTAAAATGGGTTTTTGAGGTATGTATGGCTCTACTTATGTCCTCATACATGACCTCAACCTCATCGTCTGGGTGTGTCGAAGTCGGCGCATATACCTGTATGACCTTCAGCGAATACCGTTTAGATATTCTGAGTATAAGGTACGCTACCCTTGACGACACACTGTCGACTGTTACAACATTGTTCACGAGGGACTTGTGGACGAGGAACCCGACACCACCCTGGGACAGGTGATCGCCCTCCCGGTGATAGAGCAAGTTTCCAGATTTCAGAATTATCGTGTCCTCCCCCTGTCTTCGGACTTCAGACAATCCCAAAACACTCCAGTTTAACTTGTCTATCTCTTCTTCCAGCTCCTGTATCTTCTCGTCGGTCCTCAGTGTCCTGGTGTTGTATGTTGCCAGGTGCAGAAGTCGTCGGTTGTGGTAGCCGGATCTCTGCCGGAGATTCTTAGCACCCCCTGCCCCGCCGTTACCTAGGCCGCTACCGTAGCCCGGAATAGCGGGGCCGCCGGGGACTGGGGGCCGTGGCTTTTCTGCACCTGTCATATGGGGGTTTTGCCAGTAGTCACCGCGCCTGGCAAGCGTGTTGGTGACCGCAGTAAATGTTAGAATTTCACAGGAGATGCTGCTGCCCATCTCCTGGATGTTTTATCCCTTAGTCGCCTCGTACGACATCCACGGGAAGAGAGGGAGTGGTGCTATTCAAGACCGACACCACACAGCCAAAGAAGGAGTGCAGAATGTTTATATTTGTTTCAAATAATTCATACAACATACATAAAATCAACTCAAACACATTACACACACGACCGTGCATTTGTCACAAACACATAAATAATAAACGAAATAGAACATTCAATGTCTTACTATGAAAACACATAACGTCAGAAATGTCAGTGTCTTTGTCAAAAATACCCGCTTTTGCTTTTAAATGCGGCTTAGCTATTTAAACCTCTTTTTATATTTAACGGGTACGTTCAAAATTACTTGAAAATTACATTTTATTTGAATTTGAGAAATATTCGTACTACTTTGGACAATATGAAGTTTAGTTTTTTGATTTAAATAACGGTCGAATTTCGACCGATATGATGGGTGACTAGTACACCTAATTTAATCAAATTCAATTCTATTAATTTTATGTCTGTCTTACTTATGTTAGTATTGAAAGTTGAACAGAAGCATAATGAAAATTGAAACAGATATCTCGATACGCTGGGTTAATTATAACGGTTAATAATTTCAAGTGTATCGATATGTGTTAAAGGGATATCGAAGGTATATGGGAGCCTAATGGCACCAGTTCCTCGATATTAGTTTTTGCATATTTCACTTCTGAATCCACGAATTAGACTTCGAAGGAAGGTTGACGTCGATTTTTCATATCGCTTGATGCGTTTCCATATTATGTTAAAATATGGAATTTTGCTACGAGATATTTTTCATCGCAAGCAAGATCTTCGTTTTAATCTTCATATTTATGGATTTCAATTTTGTAAAGTTCTGACGTTCGAGTGCTTTATACATCTAGAAATTGGAATTTACATTTAGAATAAAAGTTTTGCTGATAAACATTCGTAATCCAGAATGTTGATGTACTACGAGTTTGACTTTAAATTACTTTTAAAAGTGAATCATCTGAACCGAAAACTAGAAAAATATTGAATGAGATATTCAAATACAAATATAATTTCAAATCATACTTAGCAAATAGATTCAAAACTACACCATGATTTTGTTAAATCACGAAAATTTAAATGTATATTGAATCTAATTTTAGTGACAGAATTATATACTGTGTGCTAAATTTTTGCAAAATGCGATCTGTATATTTTATGTGAAAGACACATAAACACACATACGTCCTCGCAAACTTTCAAATTAATAATGTGAAAGACACATAAACACACATACATCCTCGCAAACTTTCACATTAATAATATTAATAAGATTTACATTCATTTTTATTACTTCATGTCATGGTATCTATATATTAATACGTGGAGTAAAACCTTGTGATTCGTTTTTAAGATACTTGCCGCAGACGGAGGAGTATGAAGTTACGCACGGTTATAGTTGATGTAGAGAAGGATTGCGCAATGCAAATTTTTTTTCAAATAATGCATAAAACATACACAACTAAAAACACATTACACACACTGCCTAGCATTTGACACAAACACATACATAATAAATGAAACTGAACATTCAATGTCTTACTTTGAAAACACATAACGTCAAAAATGTCAGATGTCTTTGTCAAAATACCCGCTATTGCTTTTAAATGCAGCTTACTAAATAAAACCTCTTTGTTCAATGTGCATTAATCAATGTTTACAACATTAATACAGTAATTAGTCACTAGATGTCACTTGTAACATTGTTATCACCACGACGCAATAGATGGCGCTTACTCGTATGCTGAAACGCGGTGGTGAAGTATCGGTGTAGCAATATATAAGGTTACGGTTTAATAAAATTTTGAGCTCTTCGATATTATAGCTGTTTTATTTGGATGCAAGAGTGCATAGTTCCCTGAGTGACAGCGGGTAATCAAGTGTTAATCAGAGAGGTCTCTGTGGATCCGGTTGTGGCGTTCGTCCATTGGTCCTTCGAGCCGGATATATTTGAAGTTTTGGACCAGACTCTGATTTTTTGCGCACTTCGGCGGACCACCAGTGGTGAAATACCGCTGGGCTGGAGTGCTACCCGGGGCACGGAGGAGGGAAGTTTGACTGGTTTGGCGATACCAGAACAGAAGCAGTTCCAGTGGACTCAGGAAATTCATGCAAACAGGCGTTACCGACAGGGGGCGCCACTTGCAGTAAGAAAAGAGGTTTGGCAGTGAATTGTGAGTACAATTAAAATGATTTATTCAGTGCAAAATTAGACCTTATTTGTTAGCAGTTGTGAACTTAGAAAATTCCAGTGTTAATTTATTTGAAGTGCAATATTGAACTTTATTAGTTGGCAGTTTTAAACTTATAACATTTCAGTGGTAATTTAAGAACTTAGAATAATTTCGTAAAAAGTGTTCTGACGGGGAATCCATGCCCGATTTTAAATTTTTTTGTAACACTAAAACACTTGTAAAATTTTCAACTTTGTAAAAACACTTAGTATAATTTGGTCTTAATCATAGTTATATCAATAAAGTAAACAATGGAATCATTAATCAGAGTACAATTAGAATGCAAAAAGAACATAGAAAAATCTCAAATTAATTTTAGGAAATCACCAAAAGAGCGAATTACAGAGGCTTATGTACAAACAAGGGCAGAAACATTAGAACAAAAATGGAAAGATTTTATGGAAACACATAAAGGCATAATAGAAAATTCATCAAAAATAGATTTAGATAAAAATACTTATTTTACAACAGATATATATGAAAAAACTGAAGAAATTTACATAGAATATAAAACAGAATTAAAACAACATATGATTAACTTTGAGACTCACAATAATCCAGTAGAAATAAACCAATCAACCTTAAAAACTAAAAATTTAAATGTAAAATTGCCTAAAATAAGTTTGCCTAATTTCTCGGGGCAATACACCGAGTGGACTTCCTTTCGTGATTTGTTTTTATCGTTGATCGATAAGAATGAAGCTCTTGATGATGTCCAGAAGCTTCACTATTTAAAGGGACATCTATCGGGGGAAGCTGAACAGTTGCTCAGACATACACCTGTTACAGCGGCTAATTATAGGGAATGTTGGGTTACTTTAACGAAGCGCTATAACAACAAAAGGTTTTTGTCTAACAACATGTTAAAGCGATTGATAAATCAACCTGTCCTTACTAAGGAATCCTCTGCGGCAATTAAGGGGTTACTAGACAACACAGTTGATTGTTTGCAGGGTTTAAGTACTTTAGGAATAGATGTAAATTCATGGGATGTAATTGTTATTTTTATTATTAGCTCCAAATTGGATTTTGATTCTCGGAAGTTATGGGAATCACAAATTAGCGCATGTGATAACTTACCAACTTTTAACGAATTTAAAATATTTTTAGAGTCAAGGTTTCGTTCTTTAGAGTATTTAGATCCCAAATTAATTAAGCCAATTGTTAATAAGAATAATGTCAAAACGTTTCATATTGCCTCTGAATCTTGTGTTTTGTGCTCTGGAGATCACAGATTGTATAATTGTAAAGAATTTGCAAAGCAAGACACAGACTCTCGTCGCGAGTTTGCCCGCACTAATAAAATTTGTTTTAACTGCCTAGGAAAAAATCACACTGTTTACAATTGCCGCCAGTTTACAAGATGTCGTTTATGTAAGAAGCGACATCATTCACTTTTGCATCCGAAAAACCTTTCTAAATCAACTGACTATGAGAAGTCAGTCGCCGATGTTGTTGCGGCAACATCTAGTTCACCTGTTGAGTCCACTAATGTTGTATCTTGTTTTTCCGATTTTCCCAGCCAGTCTTTATTGGCCACAGCATTAGTGGAGGTCGAGTCGAAGAGCGGAACCACCGTAGCTTTGAGAGCACTGATTGACCAAGGCTCTCAGGCTTCGTTCATTACAGAATCAGCCGTTCAGCTTCTTGGTTTGAAGAAGATTCCTACCAGAGCCCACATATCCAGGCTAGGCGATGAGGAGAGTGGTACTTTACCCTCTCGAGCGATGGTTAATTTCAAATTTCACTCACGTCTAGACCCTTCTTTTGTTTTGAGTACGAAGGCGTATGTCCTTAGTAAGCTTACGGCATTGCTTCCCGAAAGGAAGATAGTTTCGGTTCTATCAACACTCTCTACCATGGATTTGGCAGATCCGTCATATGATGTGCCATCTAAGATAGATTTGATTTTAGGAGCAGGCGTGTATGGCCAGATTTTGTTGGAAGGTGTAATCAAAGGGCCACCGGGAACTCCAGTCGCTCAAAAGACGACACTCGGTTGGATTCTTTCTGGTAACATACGCGACCCCGATCACCATGGTACTGAGAAGTCTTACAATGTAGTTGTAGGTTTGCATACTCAAATTAATGACGATGACCTTTTGAAAAGGTTTTGGGAGTTAGAGTCAGATCAAGAATCGTCATATAAGAAACATCTGACAGCTGATGAACAAAGGTGCGAACAAATATTTTCTGAAACAACCATCAGAGACGAATCCGGACGATACGTGGTCAAGTTACCTTTTAGACACGAAGACCCGTCGTGTAAATATGGCAACACAGAAAATATTGCTCGCAAACGTTTTTATGCTTTAGAAAAGAAGTTCCATTATAACCCAGAATTCAGAAATCAGTACTCAAAGGTAATTGAGGAGTACATAAATTTGGGTCACATGGAACGAGTTCCAGATTCAGAAATTAGAAAATCTGGTGTCGTGTATTTGCCACACCATGCTGTAGTGAGGAATGATAAAAGTACTTCCAAATTGAGGGTCGTTTTCGATGCCTCTTGTCTCGATAGCAATGGTGTATCACTTAACAGTGAATTGTTAGTAGGTCCGACACTTCAACCTGAGCTGAGACATCTTATTATGCGATGGCGTCGCCATCCTATCGCTCTAGTAGCCGACATTGTGAAGATGTACAGACAGGTTAAAGTATTTCAAGAAGATGCTGACTATCAACGTCTTCTATGGCGTGAGAGACCAGACTTCGATTTGTTGCATCTACGCTTGCTACGCGTCACATTCGGCACATCTTCGGCGCCTTATCTTGCTGTGAGAGCGCTACAGCAGCTAGCATGTGACGAGGGTCGAGATTTTCCAACGGTCGCCGAGCGTGTGCTGAAAGACTTTTATGTTGATGACCTCATGACGGGTTGTGAGTCTGTAGCTGAAGGCATACAAATTTATAAGAATATTAATCAGATGCTAAATCGGGGTGGGTTTCAACTGCAGAAATGGTCAAGCAATAATGAAGAACTTTTGAAGGAAATAAAAGAAGAATCGGGAATAAAAGATAGTTTAGAAATTAAAACAGATGAAGTACTTAAAATTTTAGGTTTAACGTGGAACAGAACTACAGATGAATTTCAATACACTGTACAAATTCCCGAATTAGAAACTCCTGTTGTAAAGCGAAAGGTAATATCTGATATTGCGAAGCTATACGATCCTTTGGGTTGGCTTGCACCGGTCATAGTAACAGCCAAAATATTTATTCAAAAGATTTGGCTGACCGGTATAGATTGGGACGATGAACTTCCTTCTCATTTGTTGCAAGAGTGGTTAGCATTCCGTAATACTCTTGTTCATCTAACCCATTTTCGTATGCATCGGTGGCTAGGAACGCACGATAATGCGTCACTGGAACTTCAAGGATTTTGTGATGCATCCAATGCCGCATATGCAGCCGTTGTTTATGCCAGAGTAATCGATTGTGATGGAGTCGTTCATGTAATTTTGTTATCTTCCAAGACCAAAGTGGCCCCAATAAAGCAAGTGAGCATTCCAAGGTTGGAACTCTGTGGTGCGGTCTTGCTTGCTCGGTTACTTCATGAGATCTCAAAAACCTTAGGACTTGCGAAAGAAAACATCCACGCCTGGACGGATTCATCTGTTGTACTGGCGTGGCTCAGGAGTCATCCTAGTAGGTGGAAGACTTTCGTGGCCAATAGGGTATCTGAGATACTCACTACTATGGATGCTCATCAGTGGTCACACGTCCGATCCATCGACAACCCTGCAGATTATGCGTCACGTGGCGTTTTACCATCAGCGTTTGCAAATTTAGAGTTGTGGAAATCTGGTCCTAAATGGTTGAAAAATAAACAAATACATTACAACAAAGGAGAAATAAAACAAACAGAATTAGAAATAAAGACAAAAATGTTTACAAATACACTTACCTGTAGTTCTGAAGATATAATTTCCAAATTTTCATCGTTAAATAGACTTACCCGAGTAATCGCGTACTGTAGAAGATTCCTGAAACTTAAAACTAAAACTAATTTTAAACCTAATCTAATATTTACAGAAATTAATGAAGCTTTATTATCATGCATAAAACTATGTCAATTACAACATTTTAGAGAAGAAATAGATAGTTTAAACAAAACAAGGAAAATAGATAAAAGGGGAAATCTTACCTCACTGAATCCTTATCTTGATCAGGATGGGGTTTTGAGAGTTGGTGGAAGGTTGCAAAAAGCTAATATTCAACAGGATATGAAGCATCCTGTAATTATCCCTCACAAATCACATCTTACTACCCTTTTAATAGCTGATGCCCACGAGCGTACTTTACACGGTGGACCTCAGTTGGTGCTCAATTATTTAAGATCCAAATATTGGATCATTAATGCAAAGGGGGTTGTTAGGCAATATATTCATAAGTGTGTGATTTGTATCCGCCATTCTGCTCGACCCAAGCATCCTTTAATGGGACAGTTGCCTTCATCTAGAGTGAACGCTAGCCGACCTTTTCTCCATAGTGGCGTGGACTATGCCGGTCCAATTGGCGTTAGACCTACAAAGGGTCGTGGTTATCACTCTACAAAGGGATATATATGTTTATTTGTGTGCATGGCCACTCGAGCGATTCATTTGGAAGTCGTGAGCGATATGACTTCTCAAACTTTTATATCCGCTTTCAAACGCTTTACAGCTAGACGTGGCCGTTGTAGTGAACTTTGGAGTGATAACGGCACTACCTTTGTAGGAGCCAACAAGGAGCTAAAGGCCTTGTTTAAAAAGGAAAGGTTCGGTGTAGCTTCTGATATCGCGGATTGGCTTGCAACAAACGGGACCAACTGGCATTTCATTCCACCCCACTCTCCGAATTTCGGAGGGCTCTGGGAAGCTGGAGTGAAATCCACTAAACACCATTTAAAGCGTATAATCGGCACTAGCACTCTTACTTTTGAAAAATTGACCACAGTGCTAGCCCAAATCGAGGCATGCCTGAATTCAAGACCGCTCTCCTCAATTAGTTGTAGTCCGGATGATCCTTGCCCATTGACACCAGGGCACTTCCTTGTAGGAGAACCTCTGGTACTTGTTCCCGAATCTGATTTTCAGAAGTCCAATATCAGTACTCTCAACAGGTGGCACTATACTCAACGACTTGTCCAAGATTTTTGGCGTAGATGGTCGCATGAATACCTCACACAGTTCCATCATAGACACAAATGGTCACGCTGTATTCCTGAACCAAAGGTAGGTGATGTCGTACTGGTCGTTGAAGATGATTTACCTCCAGCCAGGTGGCTCTATGGGCTGATTGTTGATAAACATCCTGGTCCGGACCAGGTGACGAGAGTTGTATCTTTGCGTTGCAAGGACTCAATTATTAAGAGACCTGTGTCTAAATTAATTATATTGCCTGTCACAAATTGAATTGTTATGTTATTTTGGTTAGTCGTTAGCATAACGATTAATATAGTTTATAAGTTTTATTTGTAATAGCTTTCCTTATAGTTACACTGAAGGTTGTAGTGTCATCTAGCATATTGTTAATTTGTTTTGATATTGTGTTTTCTTATAGTCAACGGAATATTGCTCACCAAAATTGTATTTGTTAGTTGTATAGCAGTTAAGCGTAACTTTTACATAGTTGCTTTAGTCTAACTATTATTCTTGTAAAAAAATTATACAGTCCTCTGGTATTGAAACCCCCTTGAATTTTTGTGAGAATTACTTCATGGTGGGCGGTAGAATTAAAGCAATGTAAGATTACGAGAATTTTGTATTAAGGAGATGGACGTTCTGTCCATGGTGGGCGGTATGTTCAATGTGCATTAATCAATGTTTACAACATTAATACAGTAATTAGTCACTAGATGTCACTTGTAACATTGTTATCACCACGACGCAATAGATGGCGCTTACTCGTATGCTGAAACGCGGTGGTGAAGTATCGGTGTAGCAATATATAAGGTTACGGTTTAATAAAATTTTGAGCTCTTCGATATTATAGCTGTTTTATTTGGATGCAAGAGTGCATAGTTCCCTGAGTGACAGCGGGTAATCAAGTGTTAATCAGAGAGGTCTCTGTGGATCCGGTTGTGGCGTTCGTCCACTCTTTTACCTCTAACGGGTGCGTTCAAAATAACTTGAATAATTTAAATTAGAGAAATATTGTTGCTACTTTGAACAATATGAAGTTTAGTTTTTTAATTTAAATTACGGTCGAACTTCGACCGTTGCGACGGGTGACTAGTATATTTTAATCAGAATAGCAAATCTATAATTTAAAATCTCCTCTATTGGCAACATTAAGAGATAGTTTAAATAAGCGTTATACTCAGATTCCGCTGACGGCTGTGAAAGACTTTAAAGCCGGTAAAGCCGAACTGGAGCGAATAATTCATATTTTATAGATACTTTCCGCCGCCCACGTCGGCGAACAAAGTGCTATCTGCTATAACCGAGGTACCGCGAGGCTACAACAGTATGCACTAGAATAACCGAGACTATAAACGACGCGATCTCAGACCACTTTTGTAAGAATATTTTGGAAAATAACTTCTGATTGTATTCGTGCCTATTAAATTTTACGGAAATGTGGTTTAAAAGTGTTTAGTCTATTTTTTTTGTTTTGACAACAAAAGTTCTAGAATCAAGTTTTTATTCTAATTGATGCTGTCTGATTGATATTGTCTTCGACGACCCACGTGGCGGAGCGGTTACCATACCGGTCGACGCGCAATGGGTCCCGGGTTCGATTCCCGGCCATACAGGTATTTGAATGATGAGTTTAGAGTCGTGTTTGTGTATTCGTCTTGTGTGGGTCCATGGTACCCAAGACACAGGAGAAAATCCTACTGTGGGGCTATGAGTGTAGAAAGCGTGTCATATCGGTGTCGCCTATTTATAAGATATGTAACTATACTTGGGGTCTGAACCTTAGACAATCAGCTAAGAGCCCCAATTTCTACCATAAGCTATCACTGCTCACACACCATCGCACTGTCAGTTGGAATTCACTGGAGTTTTAACATTGAAATGTTTCGACGAAACTACATAAATATGCATATTATAGGTAAACGTATGTATAAGAGAAACTCCATTGAATGTTAAGAAAAAATTAACGAATTTCGAATAGTATAGATTTATTACATTTTCATTGTATATTATTTCTCATTTAAATGATTCTGAATAAATTGTTTATTATTACAATTAAATAAGTTCGGTTCAATCACTACATAGTATAAAACAAAGTCGCTTCCTGCTGTCTATCCCTATGTATGCTTAGATCTTTAAAACTACCCTACGGATTTTATGTATAATACATGCATAATATAGTGGAGGAACACTGATAATTTTAGATTTTTGACTTTTAGGCGGAACGAAGTTCGCCGGATCAACTAGATAAGTAATAAGGGTTTAAGTTATATTCAAACGCAAATGCAAAATTTGAAATAATTTATTCGTGCACAAAACAGAGTTATACCTACCTCCCTAATAAAATTAATGTAATATAATACAGATCTAAAAAACTTTGCATACCGTTTCGTCGACGAACCCTTTAATATATCAGAGACCTGATTTATAATGTACGGAGTCGGTACGAAGGAAGATGGAGGTCCGCTCCCTCGGGACGCAAAGGTCACAAAGTAAATAGATTCTTAGTTCACGTTTGCCGGAATACGGTCCCGACACGAGAACTAATATTAGGACAGTGAGATGGCCAGTTTTCTACGTAATGGGAAACATTAAGCACGCGACGCGCAGAGCAGTGATAGCCTAATGGTTGAAACTTGCCCTCTCGATCGGGAGGTCCGAGGTTCAAACCCCGGCACGCACCACTGATTTTTCTAAAATTATGTGCGTATTAGAAATTAATTATCACTGCTTTTCGGTGAAGGAAAACATCGTGAGGAAACCTACACACCCGAGAGTTCTTTTAAAAAAAAAAAGTTCTCGGAGGTGTGTGAAGTCCACCAATTCGCACTTGGCCAGCGCGGTGGACTACGGCCTAATACTCTCTCATTCTGAGAGAAGACCCGTGCCCAGCAGTGGGACAATAATGGGTTGACAACACAAGCACGCGACTCGCTTCGGTGGTAAATAACGAGAGGATATGTCGACAGGATATTTAGTCAACTTGAAACCTTTTTAGAGCAACTAAAATTTTGTAGTCAAACCTCCGCTAATCTTATTTCGATCAGGTAATTTAATTTCAATTTATTCGATTATTTCTTTGAAGTGAAAACTTTTTGGACGCTTTGTGTAATATTCGTAGTAGGAGGTAAAGTTTCGGATTTGCGACATTCGCATCATCAACTGCTAATGTTACTTACAGCTATATACATATACTAGCTGACCCGGCGAACTTTGTTCCGCCTTAAACTCAAATATCTAAAATTATCAGTGTTTCTCTATTATATTATACGTGTATTATACATATAAACCTTCCATCTTGAATCACTCTATCTATTCAAAGAAACTACATTGAAATCCGCAGCATAGTTTTAAAGATCTAAGCATACATAGGGACAGACAGCGAGAAGCGACTTTGTTTATACTATGTAGTGATGCATATCTGACATCTTGTTAATATTAAAAAGGCGTAAGTTTGTAAGTAAAAATATCTATTCACCCTTGAATAGATATTTTTACTCAATCACGCCAAAACATGGATAGTGGTGCTGGTGCAGCTGAAATCTGTGGTAATGGTGGAAATATTAGTGTTGATAGTAGCTAATAGTTATAAAATGACATGGCTTAATTTGAGTACTTCTTTTAAGTATTCCCTTTAGGCAATCCTGATGACTAACTCCGAATGTTACAGTGATCAAACAAAAATAATTAATTATAAACATTGTTATATTAGATTCTAAGAACCTTTAGAAAACCATTTGACGTCGAGGGCTATAGGTTTAAAATCAATTCCAATATATATATTTGACATTAATATAATTTGTCTTTGTTACAAAGATCTTCTTTGCGAATAAATGTTGATGATCCACAAGAACAGTGATAGCCTAATGGTTGAAACTTGCTCTCTCGATCGGGAGGTCCGAGGTACAAAACCAGGCCCGCACTACAGATTTTTCTAAAATTATGTGCGTATTAGAAAGTAACTATCACTACTTTTCGGTGAAGGAAAACATCGTGAGGAAAGCTACACACCTGAGAGTTCTAAAAAAAAAAGTTCTCTGAGGTGTGTGACGTCCACCAATTCGCACTTGGCCAGCGCGGTGGATTATGGCCTAAACTCTCTCATTCTGAGAGATGACCCGTGCCCAGCAGTGGGACAGTAATGTGTTGACGAAAGAAAAAGATCCACAAGAAATTTAAAACAACCATCCTACAATCGACGACTCGTCAATACTGTTATATTATTATTTTCTAAGTACCTCTTGAATAAATCTCTGAACCGAACACAGTTGATTGTTTGCAGGGTTTAAGTACTTTAGGAATAGATGTAAATTCATGGGATGTAATTGTTATTTTTATTATTAGCTCCAAATTGGATTTTGATTCTCGGAAGTTATGGGAATCACAAATTAGCGCATGTGATAACTTACCAACTTTTAACGAATTTAAAATATTTTTAGAGTCAAGGTTTCGTTCTTTAGAGTATTTAGATCCCAAATTAATTAAGCCAATTGTTAATAAGAATAATGTCAAAACGTTTCATATTGCCTCTGAATCTTGTGTTTTGTGCTCTGGAGATCACAGATTGTATAATTGTAAAGAATTTGCAAAGCAAGACACAGACTCTCGTCGCGAGTTTGCCCGCACTAATAAAATTTGTTTTAACTGCCTAGGAAAAAATCACACTGTTTACAATTGCCGCCAGTTTACAAGATGTCGTTTATGTAAGAAGCGACATCATTCACTTTTGCATCCGAAAAACCTTTCTAAATCAACTGACTATGAGAAGTCAGTCGCCGATGTTGTTGCGGCAACATCTAGTTCACCTGTTGAGTCCACTAATGTTGTATCTTGTTTTTCCGATTTTCCCAGCCAGTCTTTATTGGCCACAGCATTAGTGGAGGTCGAGTCGAAGAGCGGAACCACCGTAGCTTTGAGAGCACTGATTGACCAAGGCTCTCAGGCTTCGTTCATTACAGAATCAGCCGTTCAGCTTCTTGGTTTGAAGAAGATTCCTACCAGAGCCCACATATCCAGGCTAGGCGATGAGGAGAGTGGTACTTTACCCTCTCGAGCGATGGTTAATTTCAAATTTCACTCACGTCTAGACCCTTCTTTTGTTTTGAGTACGAAGGCGTATGTCCTTAGTAAGCTTACGGCATTGCTTCCCGAAAGGAAGATAGTTTCGGTTCTATCAACACTCTCTACCATGGATTTGGCAGATCCGTCATATGATGTGCCATCTAAGATAGATTTGATTTTAGGAGCAGGCGTGTATGGCCAGATTTTGTTGGAAGGTGTAATCAAAGGGCCACCGGGAACTCCAGTCGCTCAAAAGACGACACTCGGTTGGATTCTTTCTGGTAACATACGCGACCCCGATCACCATGGTACTGAGAAGTCTTACAATGTAGTTGTAGGTTTGCATACTCAAATTAATGACGATGACCTTTTGAAAAGGTTTTGGGAGTTAGAGTCAGATCAAGAATCGTCATATAAGAAACATCTGACAGCTGATGAACAAAGGTGCGAACAAATATTTTCTGAAACAACCATCAGAGACGAATCCGGACGATACGTGGTCAAGTTACCTTTTAGACACGAAGACCCGTCGTGTAAATATGGCAACACAGAAAATATTGCTCGCAAACGTTTTTATGCTTTAGAAAAGAAGTTCCATTATAACCCAGAATTCAGAAATCAGTACTCAAAGGTAATTGAGGAGTACATAAATTTGGGTCACATGGAACGAGTTCCAGATTCAGAAATTAGAAAATCTGGTGTCGTGTATTTGCCACACCATGCTGTAGTGAGGAATGATAAAAGTACTTCCAAATTGAGGGTCGTTTTCGATGCCTCTTGTCTCGATAGCAATGGTGTATCACTTAACAGTGAATTGTTAGTAGGTCCGACACTTCAACCTGAGCTGAGACATCTTATTATGCGATGGCGTCGCCATCCTATCGCTCTAGTAGCCGACATTGTGAAGATGTACAGACAGGTTAAAGTATTTCAAGAAGATGCTGACTATCAACGTCTTCTATGGCGTGAGAGACCAGACTTCGATTTGTTGCATCTACGCTTGCTACGCGTCACATTCGGCACATCTTCGGCGCCTTATCTTGCTGTGAGAGCGCTACAGCAGCTAGCATGTGACGAGGGTCGAGATTTTCCAACGGTCGCCGAGCGTGTGCTGAAAGACTTTTATGTTGATGACCTCATGACGGGTTGTGAGTCTGTAGCTGAAGGCATACAAATTTATAAGAATATTAATCAGATGCTAAATCGGGGTGGGTTTCAACTGCAGAAATGGTCAAGCAATAATGAAGAACTTTTGAAGGAAATAAAAGAAGAATCGGGAATAAAAGATAGTTTAGAAATTAAAACAGATGAAGTACTTAAAATTTTAGGTTTAACGTGGAACAGAACTACAGATGAATTTCAATACACTGTACAAATTCCCGAATTAGAAACTCCTGTTGTAAAGCGAAAGGTAATATCTGATATTGCGAAGCTATACGATCCTTTGGGTTGGCTTGCACCGGTCATAGTAACAGCCAAAATATTTATTCAAAAGATTTGGCTGACCGGTATAGATTGGGACGATGAACTTCCTTCTCATTTGTTGCAAGAGTGGTTAGCATTCCGTAATACTCTTGTTCATCTAACCCATTTTCGTATGCATCGGTGGCTAGGAACGCACGATAATGCGTCACTGGAACTTCAAGGATTTTGTGATGCATCCAATGCCGCATATGCAGCCGTTGTTTATGCCAGAGTAATCGATTGTGATGGAGTCGTTCATGTAATTTTGTTATCTTCCAAGACCAAAGTGGCCCCAATAAAGCAAGTGAGCATTCCAAGGTTGGAACTCTGTGGTGCGGTCTTGCTTGCTCGGTTACTTCATGAGATCTCAAAAACCTTAGGACTTGCGAAAGAAAACATCCACGCCTGGACGGATTCATCTGTTGTACTGGCGTGGCTCAGGAGTCATCCTAGTAGGTGGAAGACTTTCGTGGCCAATAGGGTATCTGAGATACTCACTACTATGGATGCTCATCAGTGGTCACACGTCCGATCCATCGACAACCCTGCAGATTATGCGTCACGTGGCGTTTTACCATCAGCGTTTGCAAATTTAGAGTTGTGGAAATCTGGTCCTAAATGGTTGAAAAATAAACAAATACATTACAACAAAGGAGAAATAAAACAAACAGAATTAGAAATAAAGACAAAAATGTTTACAAATACACTTACCTGTAGTTCTGAAGATATAATTTCCAAATTTTCATCGTTAAATAGACTTACCCGAGTAATCGCGTACTGTAGAAGATTCCTGAAACTTAAAACTAAAACTAATTTTAAACCTAATCTAATATTTACAGAAATTAATGAAGCTTTATTATCATGCATAAAACTATGTCAATTACAACATTTTAGAGAAGAAATAGATAGTTTAAACAAAACAAGGAAAATAGATAAAAGGGGAAATCTTACCTCACTGAATCCTTATCTTGATCAGGATGGGGTTTTGAGAGTTGGTGGAAGGTTGCAAAAAGCTAATATTCAACAGGATATGAAGCATCCTGTAATTATCCCTCACAAATCACATCTTACTACCCTTTTAATAGCTGATGCCCACGAGCGTACTTTACACGGTGGACCTCAGTTGGTGCTCAATTATTTAAGATCCAAATATTGGATCATTAATGCAAAGGGGGTTGTTAGGCAATATATTCATAAGTGTGTGATTTGTATCCGCCATTCTGCTCGACCCAAGCATCCTTTAATGGGACAGTTGCCTTCATCTAGAGTGAACGCTAGCCGACCTTTTCTCCATAGTGGCGTGGACTATGCCGGTCCAATTGGCGTTAGACCTACAAAGGGTCGTGGTTATCACTCTACAAAGGGATATATATGTTTATTTGTGTGCATGGCCACTCGAGCGATTCATTTGGAAGTCGTGAGCGATATGACTTCTCAAACTTTTATATCCGCTTTCAAACGCTTTACAGCTAGACGTGGCCGTTGTAGTGAACTTTGGAGTGATAACGGCACTACCTTTGTAGGAGCCAACAAGGAGCTAAAGGCCTTGTTTAAAAAGGAAAGGTTCGGTGTAGCTTCTGATATCGCGGATTGGCTTGCAACAAACGGGACCAACTGGCATTTCATTCCACCCCACTCTCCGAATTTCGGAGGGCTCTGGGAAGCTGGAGTGAAATCCACTAAACACCATTTAAAGCGTATAATCGGCACTAGCACTCTTACTTTTGAAAAATTGACCACAGTGCTAGCCCAAATCGAGGCATGCCTGAATTCAAGACCGCTCTCCTCAATTAGTTGTAGTCCGGATGATCCTTGCCCATTGACACCAGGGCACTTCCTTGTAGGAGAACCTCTGGTACTTGTTCCCGAATCTGATTTTCAGAAGTCCAATATCAGTACTCTCAACAGGTGGCACTATACTCAACGACTTGTCCAAGATTTTTGGCGTAGATGGTCGCATGAATACCTCACACAGTTCCATCATAGACACAAATGGTCACGCTGTATTCCTGAACCAAAGGTAGGTGATGTCGTACTGGTCGTTGAAGATGATTTACCTCCAGCCAGGTGGCTCTATGGGCTGATTGTTGATAAACATCCTGGTCCGGACCAGGTGACGAGAGTTGTATCTTTGCGTTGCAAGGACTCAATTATTAAGAGACCTGTGTCTAAATTAATTATATTGCCTGTCACAAATTGAATTGTTATGTTATTTTGGTTAGTCGTTAGCATAACGATTAATATAGTTTATAAGTTTTATTTGTAATAGCTTTCCTTATAGTTACACTGAAGGTTGTAGTGTCATCTAGCATATTGTTAATTTGTTTTGATATTGTGTTTTCTTATAGTCAACGGAATATTGCTCACCAAAATTGTATTTGTTAGTTGTATAGCAGTTAAGCGTAACTTTTACATAGTTGCTTTAGTCTAACTATTATTCTTGTAAAAAAATTATACAGTCCTCTGGTATTGAAACCCCCTTGAATTTTTGTGAGAATTACTTCATGGTGGGCGGTAGAATTAAAGCAATGTAAGATTACGAGAATTTTGTATTAAGGAGATGGACGTTCTGTCCATGGTGGGCGGTATGTTCAATGTGCATTAATCAATGTTTACAACATTAATACAGTAATTAGTCACTAGATGTCACTTGTAACATTGTTATCACCACGACGCAATAGATGGCGCTTACTCGTATGCTGAAACGCGGTGGTGAAGTATCGGTGTAGCAATATATAAGGTTACGGTTTAATAAAATTTTGAGCTCTTCGATATTATAGCTGTTTTATTTGGATGCAAGAGTGCATAGTTCCCTGAGTGACAGCGGGTAATCAAGTGTTAATCAGAGAGGTCTCTGTGGATCCGGTTGTGGCGTTCGTCCACTCTTTTACCTCTAACGGGTGCGTTCAAAATAACTTGAATAATTTAAATTAGAGAAATATTGTTGCTACTTTGAACAATATGAAGTTTAGTTTTTTAATTTAAATTACGGTCGAACTTCGACCGTTGCGACGGGTGACTAGTATATTTTAATCAGAATAGCAAATCTATAATTTAAAATCTCCTCTATTGGCAACATTAAGAGATAGTTTAAATAAGCGTTATACTCAGATTCCGCTGACGGCTGTGAAAGACTTTAAAGCCGGTAAAGCCGAACTGGAGCGAATAATTCATATTTTATAGATACTTTCCGCCGCCCACGTCGGCGAACAAAGTGCTATCTGCTATAACCGAGGTACCGCGAGGCTACAACAGTATGCACTAGAATAACCGAGACTATAAACGACGCGATCTCAGACCACTTTTGTAAGAATATTTTGGAAAATAACTTCTGATTGTATTCGTGCCTATTAAATTTTACGGAAATGTGGTTTAAAAGTGTTTAGTCTATTTTTTTTGTTTTGACAACAAAAGTTCTAGAATCAAGTTTTTATTCTAATTGATGCTGTCTGATTGATATTGTCTTCGACGACCCACGTGGCGGAGCGGTTACCATACCGGTCGACGCGCAATGGGTCCCGGGTTCGATTCCCGGCCATACAGGTATTTGAATGATGAGTTTAGAGTCGTGTTTGTGTATTCGTCTTGTGTGGGTCCATGGTACCCAAGACACAGGAGAAAATCCTACTGTGGGGCTATGAGTGTAGAAAGCGTGTCATATCGGTGTCGCCTATTTATAAGATATGTAACTATACTTGGGGTCTGAACCTTAGACAATCAGCTAAGAGCCCCAATTTCTACCATAAGCTATCACTGCTCACACACCATCGCACTGTCAGTTGGAATTCACTGGAGTTTTAACATTGAAATGTTTCGACGAAACTACATAAATATGCATATTATAGGTAAACGTATGTATAAGAGAAACTCCATTGAATGTTAAGAAAAAATTAACGAATTTCGAATAGTATAGATTTATTACATTTTCATTGTATATTATTTCTCATTTAAATGATTCTGAATAAATTGTTTATTATTACAATTAAATAAGTTCGGTTCAATCACTACATAGTATAAAACAAAGTCGCTTCCTGCTGTCTATCCCTATGTATGCTTAGATCTTTAAAACTACCCTACGGATTTTATGTATAATACATGCATAATATAGTGGAGGAACACTGATAATTTTAGATTTTTGACTTTTAGGCGGAACGAAGTTCGCCGGATCAACTAGATAAGTAATAAGGGTTTAAGTTATATTCAAACGCAAATGCAAAATTTGAAATAATTTATTCGTGCACAAAACAGAGTTATACCTACCTCCCTAATAAAATTAATGTAATATAATACAGATCTAAAAAACTTTGCATACCGTTTCGTCGACGAACCCTTTAATATATCAGAGACCTGATTTATAATGTACGGAGTCGGTACGAAGGAAGATGGAGGTCCGCTCCCTCGGGACGCAAAGGTCACAAAGTAAATAGATTCTTAGTTCACGTTTGCCGGAATACGGTCCCGACACGAGAACTAATATTAGGACAGTGAGATGGCCAGTTTTCTACGTAATGGGAAACATTAAGCACGCGACGCGCAGAGCAGTGATAGCCTAATGGTTGAAACTTGCCCTCTCGATCGGGAGGTCCGAGGTTCAAACCCCGGCACGCACCACTGATTTTTCTAAAATTATGTGCGTATTAGAAATTAATTATCACTGCTTTTCGGTGAAGGAAAACATCGTGAGGAAACCTACACACCCGAGAGTTCTTTTAAAAAAAAAAAGTTCTCGGAGGTGTGTGAAGTCCACCAATTCGCACTTGGCCAGCGCGGTGGACTACGGCCTAATACTCTCTCATTCTGAGAGAAGACCCGTGCCCAGCAGTGGGACAATAATGGGTTGACAACACAAGCACGCGACTCGCTTCGGTGGTAAATAACGAGAGGATATGTCGACAGGATATTTAGTCAACTTGAAACCTTTTTAGAGCAACTAAAATTTTGTAGTCAAACCTCCGCTAATCTTATTTCGATCAGGTAATTTAATTTCAATTTATTCGATTATTTCTTTGAAGTGAAAACTTTTTGGACGCTTTGTGTAATATTCGTAGTAGGAGGTAAAGTTTCGGATTTGCGACATTCGCATCATCAACTGCTAATGTTACTTACAGCTATATACATATACTAGCTGACCCGGCGAACTTTGTTCCGCCTTAAACTCAAATATCTAAAATTATCAGTGTTTCTCTATTATATTATACGTGTATTATACATATAAACCTTCCATCTTGAATCACTCTATCTATTCAAAGAAACTACATTGAAATCCGCAGCATAGTTTTAAAGATCTAAGCATACATAGGGACAGACAGCGAGAAGCGACTTTGTTTATACTATGTAGTGATGCATATCTGACATCTTGTTAATATTAAAAAGGCGTAAGTTTGTAAGTAAAAATATCTATTCACCCTTGAATAGATATTTTTACTCAATCACGCCAAAACATGGATAGTGGTGCTGGTGCAGCTGAAATCTGTGGTAATGGTGGAAATATTAGTGTTGATAGTAGCTAATAGTTATAAAATGACATGGCTTAATTTGAGTACTTCTTTTAAGTATTCCCTTTAGGCAATCCTGATGACTAACTCCGAATGTTACAGTGATCAAACAAAAATAATTAATTATAAACATTGTTATATTAGATTCTAAGAACCTTTAGAAAACCATTTGACGTCGAGGGCTATAGGTTTAAAATCAATTCCAATATATATATTTGACATTAATATAATTTGTCTTTGTTACAAAGATCTTCTTTGCGAATAAATGTTGATGATCCACAAGAACAGTGATAGCCTAATGGTTGAAACTTGCTCTCTCGATCGGGAGGTCCGAGGTACAAAACCAGGCCCGCACTACAGATTTTTCTAAAATTATGTGCGTATTAGAAAGTAACTATCACTACTTTTCGGTGAAGGAAAACATCGTGAGGAAAGCTACACACCTGAGAGTTCTAAAAAAAAAAGTTCTCTGAGGTGTGTGACGTCCACCAATTCGCACTTGGCCAGCGCGGTGGATTATGGCCTAAACTCTCTCATTCTGAGAGATGACCCGTGCCCAGCAGTGGGACAGTAATGTGTTGACGAAAGAAAAAGATCCACAAGAAATTTAAAACAACCATCCTACAATCGACGACTCGTCAATACTGTTATATTATTATTTTCTAAGTACCTCTTGAATAAATCTCTGAACCGAATAATAAATTCGTTACACAAAGTATTAGCCGAGCGGCTCAAAGACGGTCCTAAAACAATTCCCCAAACTCCTGTCGAGCATTTAGAGCGCTTTCCGACAAAACAAGCGAATAGCCACGACAAACCTTCCGACATGCTCTAACCTCTTTAGGTGATACAAATTGTATACGAACTAATTCAGTAGGTATATTTATACTAAGTATTTTCTTTATTTTATTAATTTATTTATTTATTTAAAATGATCACCAACATAATGTACACCGAATTAGGCCAAACAACATAAATTATACATAAAAGAACATAAGTGACATTACAATTATAGGTGAAGACAGCGTACGACAATAGCAAATAATACAAAGAAATAAAATAATAATCAGAGCATTAATTCAAAAAAGAAATTACAAATACTTCAAAAATTCAAATAATAATAATATTAATGTCAAAAAAAGAATAGGTACAATATTAATAATAGATTATTGAAAATGTCAAAAAATATTATACACTAAATAGGTCTTCGTTAAATATACTACTAAGGATTACATTCATGTTTCATAAGATTTATAATGGAATTTTTAAACTTGCGAATGGTATCAATAAAAATGTCAATGTCTTTGTGTTTTACGTGAACACTGTTGCTAAAAGTGGGAATAATCTCTTAAAACTATTTGGTAATACTTATGGTTTTATCTATGGTAGGTTACTTTAATACTAAACTAAATGAAGCTTATGAAATAAATGGTAGATATACACAATTATTTTCAACTAGTGTAGTTCAACCAGGAAATTACAACCGCTACACCTATTTCTAGCGTGAAGCATTTTTTGCGCCAAATGGAAGAGTGTGGTTGTCGGCACACTTTTACATGAGGCGACCATCGTAGTCCTCGGGAGTAGCAACGCATTGACTTCAGATGGAACCCATTTTCTGTATGAGATTAATTACAGATGTCCATGGGCAGCAGTGACCACTTACCAGGTACTTATCAGGTGGACTGCATGCTTGTAGCGCTGAATGCGGTACAAGTCGGTTTGTAAGCAATACTTTCTTTGGTGATAACTTTCAGTGCTGTTCGAGTTTACAAAGAAAAATGACGAACCCGCCGAATTTCTTACCGAACGTTCGTAATCGTGTTCCGATGCAGTGATAGTGAAAGAAAAAACATAGTAATTGACAATTTGTAAGTGCATTCATAAGCCGGTATAAGATTAAAGTATTTTATTTCCTTAATTAGTCATTTTATAAAAGTATAGAATATAAGTGTTATATGCTGTATCATCAAAATATACCTGATATTATTATACTAACATAATTATTTTCATAAAAATAATATTTTCCGAGTACAAATATGAATGAATTGCGTGGAAATATGCTTAATAATATAGTTAAAAACAAATTCTGTAATAAGAACTAGAAATCTGGCGAATGTCTCAGTTCTGAATGTAATGCTTTAATTGTCCACACTTGAATTAGTTTCAAAGTTGCAACTTCAATTCAAGTACCATCGGATTGTCATAATTACAAGCTGAATGTAAAGGCTTCTGCGCTTAACAGCTTTTGCGCTGACCGGGGACCGTGGGGACTTCGAGAAATGGCCAACTCTCGAGAATATCTGCCAGACCTATTAGTAACTAAGTAAAGCTTTTTGAAGTGAAACTTCTTTAGGCGCATGAGGGTAAAATTTTTACAGATGAAATGTCACGCCGGTATGCAACGGAAGTGTCGGAAAAGAGAGAGAGAGTGATCGAGACCGATTGAGAGAGAGTAAGACAGGGTGAACGTAGCATGAGCAACTAGCCGTGGAGTGAGAGTAGGGAGCAAGCGAGTGAGAAAGGTTGAGAGAAAAAGTGAGACAGAGCGAACGTCGTATCACGCCTTTTTCCCTTCCTCTTAATCTTGGAAATTTAAAGTTTTAGATTTGTATAAATATAACAAAGACAAAAATGTACAAGATTTATAAATTAGATCACCAAAGAAGTTTCACTTCTGACATGTGTACTTTGTACGCACGCATGTTTATATTGTGTATGACATAAATCGTCGTCAACCCGTTATTGTCCCACTGTTAGGTGTGGGTATTCTCAGGATTAGAGCGTAGTTCATAGTCCACCGCGCTAGACTAGTGCGGTTTGGTGGACTTCACACATCCATGAGAACGTATTTAAAAAAAAAGTGCGGCAGACGTGGACTGCCGTGGAAAAGCTCTTGCATAGCATTTTTTATCAACTAATGCAAATATATTTATTTATTTATTATTGCAGTTTTTTTTTTCCGTGATACTATCAGTTGTGCGTGCCTGGGATTCAAACCTCGGCCTCTCGATTGATAGGCTGAGTTGCTACCTTTGCGCTATCATTGCTCTTAGTTTATAATAATACTAGCAGAACTGACGCGACTTTGTTCGCACAGACTATAATGTAATCTATCTAACCATTATACATTTGAGCACCACTTTGGACATATCCCTCCCCTCGTCCTATACGACCGCGATGTTGAAGACCCACGAAACAGATCACCAAACTGAAAATTATACTAACGGTTATCTTAGACCCCAATTTCAATGGGTTTCAATATTGGAGTGACTGATCATCCAAAGCTCATAAAATGACGATACAGATATGAGATTATTATAATCTGTCACATGATGGCGCAATAGCGGATTATTTTGTTTTTGCTGATCGTAATATTTTCTCATCAAATTTAATCTAAAAGTATAAGGACACAGAGAATAGGTTATGCTGATAATATACATCCTCCTCCTTGAATCGATTCCCCAATGCTAGGGGTCGTGACCTCATTGCTGGTTGTTCGAGAGGAGCCTCTTCTTAACGATAGACCTCAATCTTCACCGGTCTTGTGCGATGTTTAGAGCATCGGCAACTTTCGTGTCGAGTGTGGTGAGAATCTGGTCTGAACAGCACATCGGACTTCTGCCTCTAGGTCTCTTGCCGTCAACCTTTCCGGCCTCAATCAGCTTCTCCAGGTAGTTATCTGTTTTGCGTGCGATGTGACTAATAATATACATAACTTCACACAATATCCAATAACTCGTCTTTAGTAACAAGATTATTTACCGAGAACGTGGTAAGAGCAGGCTAATTCGTGTTTTAAAGTTCACACATTTCATTATTCCCATCATGAATTTATAGGACACGCTATTGCAATCTTCTTTCCGGACATAATAACGGAAATATTTTAGGTGATTTAACCCCGGCTTGTCAAAACGCATCGCTAATCGTGGCGATGGTTGGCAGCGGAGAGAACCACAAAATGTAGTCTGCTTTCTAGTTGCTCTACAATCTAGACCTTATTGTATCGAGGAATAAGGGTGGTTCGATCGGTTGGTCGGTAAAAGTGAGCGCAGTGTGGGGAATTCGGCTGTTGCCAAACGAGGCTGCATTAACCGCGTCGAGCGAATGCCGCGCCCTCTATCTTACATAATAAAAGTTTATAACATATTTACCACTATCCTGCTAAATGTCACTCGATTGCACCGTGATTACGTACAACCAGTTACCGACCTCGTATCGACACGACTGTAATATTTATGTCAGAGAAATTATAGGCTCTGAGAATTTATGATACCTTAGTGTGTATAGCAAAAATATATATGCTATATTAAAATAAGTCATAATAATAAAAGAAGTTTCAAAATGTGAACACATAATATCTATTGCCAGTTGAATGGAAACCTAGAATAAACAAATATTTAATTTAGACTTTTTGTTTCAGTTGTTTATTGAAGTACTCAAAGCATATCAGTTCTTAAAACCCCATAACTGCATCAACTAGTAATAGAATGGAATGCTGAATTTTCAATGAAAGTATGAAAGATGCATATCTTTAAGGGTGTGGATACATCTGACGAATGTTTTTAGAATGCGAGCTGCATGTGTTGATTATGTACTGTTTTGAGGCCGCTTCATTGCCGCACTAGTGCTTTATGAATATAAGGCTATATCCACTATTTGCTTTCAACACCTAAAGGGTCTATTTTTTATAACAGCCGGACAAAAACTTCTTCAGAAAGACGTTTTACTACAAAGGAGTGGACAGAAAAATACCATTAGACAATTATTACTTACTTACAGTTAAGGCTAAGGAAACTAATGTACTAAATGTTTTCGGTCTGTGTGTGCAATAAACGCACACATTCTACAAGTTGTGTAAATTATGGTAAACATCGCATAGTTACTGCATAAGTTTGACATAATTGTCAAACTTATGCAGTAACTAGGCGACAGGCATGCAGCACGCGTGCAGTGCAATGTAACGGAACTATTTAACCAACGCTACAGATGGATTAGACTTGGATTATGTTTCATCACGTTGCTTTAATGTAAAATCCCACATCTAATAACCATTAAAATGCAAAGTATACCGCTACCTTCGAGCTCTCAAGTCTGTTCGGTACCGGTACGCAGCCACTCCATGCGCGCACCGCTACCATCCAATTGGCATTGATTGCTCGAGTCGCCTCGAATTTTGCCGCAATATGTCACTTGTTAAACATCTTTCCGAAAGTTCCGATCCATCTCCATTCACTGAACTTTATTTGCGAGTAATCAGTAGCAACTGTCGGCTGACATAATTGCTATATAATTTATTCACGTCTGCGCGTAAACGGTAAAATTAAATGTCAGAGTCAAATTATATTTTTTGAGTTCGACTCGATTTATTTAGGATTTTAATTGACGAAGAATAATGGATCGTCGATGCTTTTTTTTATCTCACTGAAGTAGCAAACGAGCATGCAGTCCACATAATGGTAAGTGGCCACTGCCGCCCTGCGACATCTGTAATCAACTGCATACAGAATATGGGTTCCATCTGAAGTCAATCACAGATGCGTTGCTACTCCCGAGGACTATGATGGTCGCCTCATCTAAAAGTGTGCCGGCAACCACACCCTTCTATCGAAACGCAAGAAATGGTTCACGCTAGAAATAGATGTAGCGGTTCTACCTTAAAAATCTTCGGCAGTCGGTTTTGTTGGGAAACTTTTGTAAACAATCAAGCGTTCTATTAACGGAACGCTGTTGAATACATTCTCATAATAAAGTCATTAATAGTCGTCGCCTTACATTCTTGTTTTATAATTTGAATACGATGTTCCCGGAGCTGTGACATAATGACATGCTCAACACTATTCCGGAATACAATTACATTATATTTACGATTTGTTTATTAACGGTGTTACAGTATCGTTTCATTGTCACAGTCACAGTATCGTTTTTGTCACGTTAGACTGTTACATTAATTTGATCCACGTGGAGCGGTTACCTTACCGGTCTGATTGGCAGCGTGTTCCGGGTTCGATCCCCGGCCAAATATTTAGATACTTGATCTGAATGATGAATTTAAATTACTGTTCTGCGTCTAGGTGTTTTTGAATTTTTGTCTTATTCTTATTCGTATTTTGTTTCCATAAAACCCACGATACACGAAAAAATCTCAGGGTGGGGCTATGAGTGTAGAACGCGTCTTTATTATTATAATTTAAAAAATGTTACATTTGCAGAAACATCAGTGCTGCACGATAGAAATATACTTATATATAGCAAACATTTTAAAAACATTTAATGTTCTAAGCAAACCATAAAATTCATAAATAATAGCGTGTAAATATTGGCAATATTCCTTACACGGTCCGAATAGTAAAGTTCGACATAAATTGTAACAAGAAAAGTTGTCTGTTTCACATTTTTCTAATAGTCCTTCGAAAGTTGGCAAAGCGGCGCCTCGATCATCTGCAGTTAGTCGCGTGTCGCGAGATAAACTTGGACGGCTTGTTCGTCACGTGCCAAAGATGCTGCAGATTTTTTCATGAGAAAAATATTATGTTATTAGTGCTCAGATATTTAATCGCGTTACAAGTGTTGTAAGTGTTAGAATATTTAATCAAACTTTTTTGAAGTTATATGCGATCTACAAACATGCGGAATTTACGTCCATATATTTTTTTGTTAGATGTGTAAGATGTACCTTTTTTGAAGTGAAACTTCTTTATCGGGGTTGGAAACAAATTTAGTGTAATTTTTTTCGTTACGCGCAATCTTTTTCTGTTACGCGCCATCTTTTTTTTTTCGTTACGCGCCATCTTTTTCTGTTACACGCCATGTTCTTTTTTTCCGTTACGCGCCATCTTTTTCTTATCCCTACCACGCGTGATATTAGATAGATTATTATAGATTAGATTATTTAACCAATTTCTGTAAAGTTACATATAGTACATTATTTTTTGAAAAATAACGTCATAAAGAAGTTTCACTTCTTACGAGTGTACGCTAGTACACGCACACATTTTTTTATCTGACTGAAGTAGCAAACGAACATGCAGCCCACCTGATGGTAAGTGGTAACTGCCGCCCATGGACATATGTAATCAATTTCATACAGAACATGGGTTCCATCTGAAGTCAATCACAGATGCGTTGCTACTCTCGAGGACTTTGATAGTCGCCTCATGTGAAAGTGTGCCGCCAACCACACCCTTCCATCGAAAGGCACGAAATGCTTCACGCTAGAAATAGGTGTGGCGGTGGTACTTCCCCGGTCGAACTACGCTGTTTCTACCACCTTCAAATTCGCGTGATGTCGTAAACACCAGGAGTCACAGTGAGCGCAAATGCTCTCCGGAGCCCGAAAGGGGCATCGCGCTCGGAGGAGTCCGGTTGTATTCCGCGGAGATCCCGGAGTCCTCTACGCAGCGCTGACGACGGCCACTGTGGGGATTTTAGTGAGATAAAAATCCTACATAACGTAGCGTTGCTCGCACAGCGTCGGGTACCTTTTGAAGGTTTCCCCTTTGATAACAAAATAAAAAAGGTACAGAAGTACATTGATGATGATTGTAATGATCATTGGCATTTTTACAAATTAAAAAAAAATGAATATTTATTTTGAAAATCTATGAAAAAAAATGTAAACCTACACAAAATTATACAAGAATTATGCTCAATCTTGACCTTGCAGCGCTGCCTATATTATAATGAAGCACAGTTCTGCTTTGTAATAAATCTGTTATGAAACGATGGATTCAGTCCGTCCCTCGTCAGCCACTTCGCGGAGGGTTTCTTTATAAACACCATCGAACAAAGCGTCTGGCGCTAAGTGGGCTCATCCTGGCGCAACGCTTTAGGTCTTTTCAAAATAAGCCCCATTATGCGCATAAATACCACAAAGAGAAACGAAAAAATAATGCAAACGCACCTTACAATGTATTATAGCAATAATTTTAATAAGTCCGTCCCTCAGCCTCTGAAACTCGAGCTCGAACCGTTCGGTCAGGAGATCCCGGGAAGGACGGCGGTATGTGTAGTCGCATACCGTCGTAATGGATAGACGGAGCGGTGGGCCCAGCCGCCCATCTGGGAGGAGCCCGATGGGGAAACGCGCTCGTGGGATTCCGGTTACGGTCATTTCGAGGTCCCGGAGTCCTCTTTATAGCACTGAGGACGGCCACCGGGGGGATTTTAGTGCGATAAAAATCCCACATAACCCTGCGTCGCTACAGCGTCGGGTACCTTTTAAAGGTTGCCCCCTCGAGAACAAAAAAAGGTGAGCGATCTATACTACTTTCATCCAGATGCTGAAGAGTCCGCAAATGGGCACGATCACGTGCCCATTTGAGGAATTTTCAACCCCACCCGTTTAGTACGAAGAACTGCCTATTGCCACTTCAGCCCACTAACTCTAACAAATTTAATAGTCGGAAGAGAAAAGAATTTCAAACTGACTGCGTCCAATTCATATCACGTCCATCGCATTAATAATAATTGGCTACAATTTCGACATACAAAAGGGATTTCTAAGCTCACATTCCGCCGGCCTATCGAGTTCGAAGCACCCAATAAATATATTGAATTTATCGTCCGCCGTAAGTGGAGCACGGAATGTTAACGCGGGCACTAGGAATCCACACAACAAGTTTTAATGATAAAATTGAATCGTAATTCGCTTCCGAGAAATAGATTGGCATGGAATGGCCGTGCGTGGCGGCTCTACGCCATGGTAACACAAAGTATGCCTTCTGTTGTTACCATAAGAGCCGTTGATGTGAAACAAAGGATAGTCAAGTGAAGATCGTACGCCCTCAGTCTTTAATTGCTTTCATTTTGTCTGTCGGTGGCATTCCGACTCGTCCCAACCAGCTGCGCCACAATGAGGGACATCGCTGGACAATCAATTATGTTATCGACTCTACCGGGAAACATTGACGTGTTGCGGGGCAATGACTTAACGGTTGCAATTGTATGGCTATAACAAAGAGGTTTAATTGGTAGTTAGGTACTTGTTGAATTATTGTAGTTTTATTTTGAGGTAGAATATCAGACAATTTTACTTGACTTGAAGGGCACATCTTAATATTTACATTATATGACTACATACTCATACTGATACTTCATTCTGATAATTTCTTTTACATAACTTATTTTAACCTTGCCTTCATAAATATCTTCATCTATAATCAACTTTAAATCAGACTAAACACGCAGTGAAAGATTGTGAAAAGGCAAGGGAAAAAAATAATATTAACACTTATATGCTCATTTTTTTATTCGATTATCATCTTCTCATTTGAAGTTGTTTTCCGATTTGATGGAAGTGTAAGAAAAAATATTGTAATTGTCAATTTGTAAGTGAATAAAAACTAAAGACATTTCATAAACAATTTTGCTTAATAGTCTAAAAGCCGAGTCAATCAATTCTACATTATTAACATAGCAATGAACATTGCATTAACTAAAGCCGAGAGCTAAGAGCCGCTTAAAACAAAGCTAAGACGGAACGCTCCATATTCCGTCTCGCTGTGACGAGAGCCTTCACATTTCATGACACAATTTTGAGAGAACGCAATGCGGCAGCGCTATTATCATTTACGCTAACCTGTTGATAGCAATTTTCTCGACAGCTTTTTTATGATATTTACAGGAAAACACTTTTCTCTTTTGCATTTCGAAAACAATTTGGCGTATTGCGAGTTACTTACTATGCGCAAAATGTACAAAATAGAAAGAAAAACACACGCTTTCCGCACTCATAGCCCCACACTAGGATTTTCTCCTGTGTCGTGGGTACCATGGACACACACAAGACGAACAGACCGAACATGCATCTAAACTCATCATTAAGATACCTGTCTGGCCGGGAGGCGAACCCGGGACCCATTGCTCGTCAGACCGGTATGATAACCTCTCCGCCACGTGGGACGTCAAAGACAATATTAAAGACTATGAGCATCAATTAGAATAAAAACTTGATTCTAGAATTTTTGTCAGCCTTGAAAGTTATACGCAGCAGCGATTTGCTCTAAGGCCCTCAGATTGAGAAGGATTTAGTCATAATCCACCACGCTGGCAAGTTTAGATGACTTAAACTTTGAACACCAACTTTTTTGGAATACTGTCAGTCAAGCAACTTTTTCCTTTTCTCAACGTAACATAATAACAGAGATCCTCTTAAATATAAAAGAACCTCATACAGCGTAGTAGTTAAATATAATCATATTGTCATCAAATACAATAAAATGAAAGTGTATTACCCGAATGTGTTTACAGAAAACACAAAAGGCGTATTACAAGCAAGAACAGATGTAATACGTAACACTAATAAGAAAAACGGAGTCAATTTTGATTGCTTTGTCGCTGTGACGTGACGTACGGACGGACAATATCTGCTGCTCGTAAAGCAGCTCGTTAATGGTGACGCCGTGTGGTCGGACCCCACTATAGCGATTACTGCGATCCTTGTTTTCTGTTATTGTTAGTAATAAATATTCTTTAATAAATTTGACTAAGATTAAATATAGGTACTTTATTCTGTGTCTGAAGGTGGGCGTAAATGGCTGCGATACAGTTTTTTAACTATTGTAGCTATTTACGATAATTCTATCTGTGTATCATGTATATTTGATTAATAAAAATCAACGCACCTGTGATTGATTTCAGATAGACCCCCCTGTTCTGTATAAAGTTGTCTTTCCAGACATTCCAGATATCGCCGAGAAGTAGTGACCACTTACTATCAGGTGGTCTGCATGCTCGTTTGCTACTTCAGTCAGATAAAAATATATAAAGCATGTAAAAAGTTCAAGCATTTAATGTAGAGGTGGGCACTCGTATAAAAAATACGCTGTTGCAGAAACTGACGGAAATGTCTGTACATGAAACTCAATAGCATGCTATATTTAATGAAGAGATGAATAACATAATCTCGACTATACTATAAAACGGTTAAGCTACAAGCTACCAAACTTATTCGCTATTTTCAACTTTAATTTCGCTGAGCTGATGATAAAATATATCCAATTGATTGCATCAAGTAATTTTAATACCCTAATTCAAGATCTCGCAACTTTTATTATTATAATAATAATTATTTTAAGAACTTTAAGATCTGGCAACTTATGGCTAGACAGTGTGAAACAACCCTCGAAAACGGCCGCGGCAATCGTAATAAGGCTGTAAATAATTTTATCGCGTCGAGAAACGCTGAAACGTGTGTGAGAATACATAAAATGATGTAATACGAATAATAAGATAATAAAAAGAAAAGTCGAACGAGTGTTATACATTACAACACATAAAATGTTCATTTCGCTAAGAGTCAAATATTACGTGATGAAACTTTTTAAAAGTACAGTAATTTTGTACCGATATTACACGTTTTGCCGGCGATACATTGGCGACTCTCTGGTGTTGCAAATGTCTACAGGCGGCGGTTACTACTTTCATTCATATAGATTTCTTTAAAAGTCAATCATAGACGCGTTGCTACTCCCGAGGACTAAAATCCCTGGTCTCCTCAACGGAAAGTAGTCAGCAACAATACCCTGACCATCGAACACGCTGTTACTAGGCAGGCATGCTACATCTTGGACCACATCATCACTTACCATCAGGTGAGATTGCGATCAAATGTCTGCCTTAAATTAAAAAAAATCGCTACATAAAGGTGTGACGGTATTTCCTTACAGCTCGATCAATATACGACTTCCTTCTCACGGGAAGAAACGCTGTCACCGACCTAAGAAAACAAGGCTCTGAGGCTCTCCAAGGCTCTGATCTCGATTACAAATGTCAAAGCCAGCTTCTAGGTAAAATGAATGGTCCTTAACTCCTTTTTTACATAAAACAGTTATTTACAAAACAATTCGAGTATAGTGGAGCCATTAGTCACCGGCGCGGCCATCCATCTTCCGCGATGTGTGCCGGTTGACATTTGCGGAATAACGAGGGATTCTGGATGGAGCACTTAGCGCTCCTTCCGCCAGCGACTAATGTATCCGCCAATCAATATTAATGTATTCGTACCAATCAATAACCTGCGAGATCTGCTGAGGTTCTGGATTCAATCTCGGATTGATCATGTCGCGATCCTTTAATCGGATTAGTTTGTTAGGTATGTGTAAAAAATATATTCTTTTTTTATCAGACTGAAGTAGCAATCGATAATGCAGGCTACCTGGTGCTAAGTGGTCACTGGCACCCATGGACCTCTATAATCAACTTCATACAGAACATGGGTTCAATCTGAAGTCAACCGTTTCTACTCCCGAGGACTATGATGGTCGACTCATGTGTAAGTGTCACGCAAAAAATGTTTCACGCTAGGTGTACGTGTGGCGGTGGTACTTCCTCGGTCGAACTACTCTGGTTCTACCACCTTAAGATTCATATTTGTAAACAATAGAAGTATTTGGATAGTAACTGGACTTACGATACGAGTGTACGGTTAATGAAACTAACTAGGAAATATTTTTCGTCCCACATTTATATTAGGCAAACATCATAGTCCTCAGCAGTAGGCACGAGCATGAAGTCTGGCTAATAGAAAGTATCCACTGTCATGGACATCTGTAATCAACCCTTGGCAAGATTAAAGCCTTACTTTATTTAAACCAATTTAGAATATCTGTGGACCAAGCTAGAATACCTCGTATAATTAAGCAGCTATCTCTCTCCATATATATATTTCTTATACTACAGAACTCCTCCCCAATGGAAGAAAATACTGAAATCAAATACATCGGAGTAGGAAAACTAAAAACATTTTCTATTGAACTACAACCGAAGAAATTTCTAAGTAGTATTCAATCATTTTAAAAGTATAAGAAACAAGGAACTACCGCAACTACAAATTCTACAAGACTGGTATTTAATTTTGATATACTTTCGTAGTTCTCTTTATTGAATTGAACTAATAATTCTAGTGGAGCGAAGCTACAATTAATACTGAATGGTCGATGAATAGAACTCACTTCGCTAAGTTATGTATCAATTTTCAAACGTGTAGTTATTAGTTGAGAGTTTCATATAACTTAGCCCTTCTTCGAGAACCCGGTAACTGAAAACTTCACGTCAACCCATTATTGACCCACTGTTGGGCACGGATCTTCTCTCAAAATGAGAGGCCAGCCGCGCTGGCCTAGTGCGATTTGGTGAACTTCACACACCTCCGAGAACTTTTTTTTAAAGAACTCTCGGGTGTGTAGGTTTCTTCAAGATGTTTTCATTCACCGAAAAGCAGTGATAATTAACTTCTACGTGCATAATTTTAGAAAAATCAGTGGTGCGTGCCTGGGTTTGAATCCCGGACCTCCCGATCGTGAGGACAAGTTTCAACCATTAGGCTATAGGCTATCACTGCTCTTAACAGAGAACTTAATGAATATAATAATACTTAAATTTAAAGAAAATCCGATTATGCATCTAACACTGACACCTCCAACCCATTGCTGCTCCATCGTACACCACACATCGTTTATCATAGTTAAATAAGATATCATACTTCTACATAAATTAATACGCGAAGCAAAAAATTGTGAAGCATTTTTTAAGTAATATGCCGCGGAAGGATTAGTATGAAATTTTGCACGGTTATAGTGGACGTAGAGAAGGAGTACAGAATTTTAATATTTTTTTCAAATAATGCATATATCATACACAAAATCATCTTAAAACATTTTACACACACTACCGTGCATTTGTCACAAACACATACATAATACACGAAAAAGAACATTCAATGTTTTACTATGAAAACACAACGTCAAAAATTTCAGATGTCATTGTCAAATTACCGCTATTGCTTTTAAATGCGGCTTAGTTAATTAAACCTCTTTTTTACATTTAACGGGCGCGTTCTAAATTACTTATTTTTTTTTTACATTTTATTTGAATTTGAGAAATATTCGTTCTACTTTGGACAATATGAAGTTTAGTTTTTTAATTTCAATTACGGTCGAATTTCGAACGATGCGACGGATGACTAGGTTTGATTTATTGAGTGAAAAATTATAAATATTGATCACATATCCAATATTCGTTCCACATAATTTCCATTCCAGAGTACATCACAATTATATTCTACGATAGTTGTTAAATCAAACAACCATATAACTAAAGCTTTATAACAAAAGTAAATAGTTCAAAACCGTACGAATTGTAGCCTAAAATCGTATGGAGCGTCGTGTTAGCTCGGAAGGCAGTACGGGCACAGCGTTTGACAATCGCAGCGCACCTCGTTTGTACACAAACGTTACTTTGCTGTTGCACCCCGTTTTATGTTTGAGAGTAAATAAAAACTGTATACGGTCTTTGAATAAAATAGCTGTCTAGACAGAATAGCGCACAGATAATAAATACAACTAAAATAAAACATGCAGGTACCTTTTTTGTTTTTGTACAGAAAAGCGTTCATTGTGGAAATGATGCCGAGTTATATGGTTCTCCTACCCACTAAACCCTTTTTTTCTCGAAAGGGAAACCTTCAAAAAGTACCCAACGCCATGGGAGCGACGCAGGGATATGTAAGATTTTCACCGCACTAAAATCCCCCCGGTGGACGTCCTCAGCGCTACAAAGAGGACTCCGGGATCTCCAAAGGAACGTAACTGTATTTCTCTGAGCGCGTTGCCCCATTGGCCTCCTCACAGATGGGCGGCTGGGCCCACCGCTCCGTCTTGTCTTTACGCCAGTATGCGACCACACATCCGCCATCCTACGCGGGATCGCCTGATCAAACGATTCGAGCCCCAACTCTAGCCGCTCGCAACCCCAAAAGCCCCTTTTAGTCGCCTCTTACGACAGGCAGGAGATATAGTAGCCCTATTCTAATCCCGGAACTCTGTAGTTCCGGGATTAGAATAGGGCTACGTCCCTGTGGGACGACCCACTAAAACCCTATGGTGACCAATCAAGGCGATGTCAAAAGAATTCTAGAATTTCCCGAAGAAACGGAGATCGCGGAACGCATTGTCCCATCGGGCTCCGTCCAGGTGGGCGTAAAAATCCACCACACTATCCGGTGTTTACGACGATACGCGACCATACGACACAGCCGTTCTACCCGGAATCGCGAAACGGGCGCTTCAAGCTTCCACTCTTACCGCTCGTAAACTTGGAAGCCGCCTTTTATTCGCCTCTTACAGACAGGTACAGTCGCCCTATTCTAATCCCGGAACTACAGGGACGTGGCACCTAAATCTCTCGATTGAAGTTACGCCACATTTGAACTATAAAACACAACATCAAATGGCATTACCAATTAAAATGTTTTATTACCCGTTCTAATAAGTTGTACAATAAAAAGTTTCAGCTTTCGTTTATGTGTCTCGCCTACACATTTTAGAGAACGAACGAGAAATAAACAAAAATAGCACACTTTTTTATTGTCTTTATTGAAACATTTTATAATTGTGTACCAATATTTCATGTATTCTACTATACGATATATTATATTTCTAGGTTATTGCCTGACCTGAAGAAGACAGCGGGAAACTGTTGGATTCGGAGGGCACAGGACCGGTTAGAGTGCCGCCATTTGAAGAAGGCCTACGCCTAGCAGTGGACCTCAAAGAGCTGATGGATGGATGTATGTATGGATGGAGGTTATTACCGCGGCTGCGCCCGCTGAGGTTATATCCATCCTATCGGGCTCCTCCAAGATGGGCGGCTGGGCCCACCGTTCCGTCTAGTCTATACGACGGTATGCGACCACACATACCACCGTCCTACCCGGGATTGCCTGAACGAACGGATCGAGCTCCCACTCTAGCCATCTGCAATCCCGGAAGCCCCTTTTAGTCGCCTCTTACAACAGGCAGGGGATACCGTAGCCCTATTCTGATCCCGAGGCTACAGGGACGATCCTTTATGTTAACCTAGGTCATTGTATATTTTTTTACTACTATAAGTGTTACAGCTTTTATAATAATGCTAATATTTCTGGTAACATTCTGTAACTATATGTATGCCAAATTTCAGCGACCGATCAGTGGTTTTTCGATGACAGAATTACAAACCAACATGCGAAGTCAATTGGGAAAACGTACCAAGTAATTTATATTTTAATTACTTATTTTATATCAAACAACTATATCCAATACGTAGTTTGTTAAGCCTCTGTCGTCATGCAGTTATGCAAATATTGCTATTGGTTTAAAGTTTTAATGACTATTCTGACGAACTGCTAAGCCTGAGTGCTTCAGCTTCGGCAACATCGGGATAATAGAAGCTTCGCCAGTCCAGGCTTAAGTTAATGAGAAAATGCTTCTCTTGACTCTGGTTCCCAAACTATCTATCCTTATTATTTCCGTGTTTTTCAAAGATGATGGAACTCTGAAAAGTTTGACTGTCATAACACCACAGCCAGTATGTTTTTGCCTTGTAATAGTATTTTTAAGATCTTGCTTATATGAGGCCACCATTTTATTCCTATTGAGTAACAATGATATGAAATGAAATGAAATGTCTTTATTTTGTATAGGCCTACGGAGGCACTTACAAATTGTCAGTTACATTTTTTTCCACCGAATCGGAACACGATCTCAACTGAGAAGATCCGGCAAGAAACTCAGCGGGTTTGTCTTTTTTCTTATTTATATCCATCATTGATAAGTCATAATAAGTTTAATGTTAAACAATATAATGGTGTACAGTGCGTTAGTGGCCTTAAATATAGAAACAAGGCAACTACCATTAATTTTAGACGGAATCCTTGTTATCTATACCATCAAGTATGTCACCTATGTGTGTTCTATTATGAGTATAGATGACACACATAGATGATTTCAATTGATAAAAAAGTAGGAAACGTGAACTTCATAAGTAAAATGTTTTTTTTTATAACTCAAATCTAGTTAATTCATAAGCTTAAGCAAAGGTTATAAGGATGTAGAAACACTTAACATCCCGAAGTAATTTCCGATCTCGATACCCATTTATCACCGAACCGTATCCGGAAGGAATACCAGATGAAACTCATCTACAACTTGCAACAAGCGAACGTAGTGTTCGGCATACTTGGGGGCGATGGTCCGCGTAACGTTTCACCTGAACTCTCCTTCGAGCTGAGACGTATTCTGTACGCAGTCAATCTTTAGTCTCAACTAACGATTTGGGCATTTCCTATTCCGCAATATGAATATTTAAATCAGGCTTTCCTGATACGATACTAGATTTGTTTTCTTAAATTGAGCAGTGATAGCCTAATGGTTGAAACTTGCCCTCTCGATCAGGAGGTCCGAGGTTCAAACCCAGGCACGCACCACACCACTGATTTCTGAGCGTATTAGACAGTGATAATTAATGAATTATCACTGCTTTTCGGTGATGGAAAACATCGTGAGGAAACCTACACAACCGAATGATCATTTAAAAAAAAAAGTTCTCGGAGGTGTGTGAAGTCCACCAATCGGCACTTGGCCAGCGCGGTGGACTAGGTATGGCCTATAACTCTCTCATTCCGAGAGAAGACCCGTACCCAGCAGTGGGACAATAATGGGTTGACGACTTTCTTAACTGATTAAAGCCTTTGTTAGAGCCGTAACCACATCAGCTGTACCCTTGGTACGAGTTTATTGTATTCCTCAAATAATGAGCTAAAACAAGTATAGTACTTGTTTCGACAGATAATATATAAAGATACTGGTTCCAAGACGTATTTTGTCTGCATTCAATCTTAATTTCGACGAATAATCTCCATTACTAATTTTGATTCAGAGAAGTAACGATAATAGAAATTTAATTCCTTAACTTAAAACTGATAACCGAAGGCGGTGTATTAAAAAAGCTTTCTAATAACAGGTCAAAGGGAAACTGAAAAATATGAAAATGTAGAAATTACTTTAGTAAATCTATTAAGAAAACTATTTACTTGATTTTGTACTTGCACCTTTTGTAAACGAAAACTTTTTCATTAGTCATATTTTTACACTACCTGAAACCTGCAGCTTCGCCCGCGCTTAAAAAATACATGACATATACGTAGTCATTCAAGAGGAATATTTCTTTCATACATATATTTTTGGTATCTTGAACCGTTTTCGCAGCGCACGCAACGAAAGCCCTCAAGAATTTTCCTTGTTTTTTCCACATTTTCCATGATTTCTTCGCTCCTAATAGTTGCAGCGTGTTGTTATATAGCCTAAAGCCTTCCGCGATAAATGGTGTATTCAACATAAAAATATTTTTTCAATTCCAATCAGTAGGTCCTGAGATTAGCGCGTTCAAATAAACAAACTCTTCAGCTTTATAATATTAGTATAGATTAGTATAGATGAGACTTTCTTAAAATAAATGAGTTATTTCATTGCATTCAACTTCAAATTAACTTTTTGAAAAATCGTTATTGACAAATGTGCAGAGTAGACCTCTAGCTAGACTGTACGAAATGAGATAGGATGCTGATCGGATTCCGTTGTATCAAATACAAAGTAATTCCGTGCAATTTCGTTCCGAGAGAACATTCCCTTCCAATGAAATTGATGATTTTTCGACGCAGCGGGACCTCTGCATCCATTCATATGCTAAATTCCTGCTTCTTTGAATAAAGCTCTTACATACGAGGACTGCGGAAGGGAATTCTTTCTTCTTCTATAAATTACTTACATCATAACTGTACGATAGAATTTAACTGTAGTATGTTGTTGTTGTGTTGTTTTGTTTCGTATTCTTGCAAATCTATTTGGCTTGAGCTAGTATTTTTTTATTACAGCAGACTTTAGCACTTGTCAAGCAGAAATAGATGTGGTAGGTGGGTGATATTAATTCGACGTATCGCAACTTTACTCCAGAGCCAAAAAAAACTATAAAAAAAATAATTTTTAAACTAAATGGTCCACAAATATTTTATTTTGTATTTATTGAAAGCTGAAAACTATTGTCCTATTTATGATTTTGTTTTATTGATTTTGTTTATATTCGTAAAATTAAAATTGTCCTTTTATGCGATACAAAAAATTAGCTTTCTGGCATCGTTGTATGTAAAATCTCTTTCTTTTCGAGCCAATATTACGTACATTCCACATTTTTTGTTAAAAGGTTGTATTTTGTTAAAAGTTCTTTCTTGTTTATGTCAGACTTTGACAACACGCGTGCTATTGCTGCGTAGTTATATAACGTTGACTTAGTGTAAGCATTCGTCACCTCCGTATCACAGTAGGCATATTAGGAACAGTATGGAAACTGCCTACAAGTGTTCGAAAACGGCACACTCACACAAACATACCCATCGGTGAGGCCGTTTTCCGGTAAGGGGTTTTCGCGGTGCTTCAGTTGCGAGTGTCGCGTCAGGACGGAGCACGTTGCTATTTGCACGTGATTTTTTTTAAATGCCACACATGCCATCGTCCTTCGCGGGGTCACTTGGCTGGACGGTCCGAGCTCCCACTCTTAAGGTACTGACAGACATGCTCATTAGTGGCATGCTAATTGATCGCTAAAAAGCATACTTAAAACGAGCATTCTCTTTCATTGTACACACATGCTTATTATAAGCATGCTTATTTTAGGCATGCCCACGAAAAAGTATACTCGAAGCAAACAACAGAACACACATGCTATTTAAACGCGAGTTCTTGTATAAAATGGACGCTTGTTTTATCCGTAACGAACTAAATAAAATAATATTTTTGCTTGCATTGCGATAATAAGTTACAAAAATCAATGTTTAATCTTCTCCCCAACGCGCCATTTTATAATAAATTACTTATTAAATTATTATTTTATAATTATTTATTTTATTAATTATTTTATTGTGTTGCGCTCCCAAAGCGAGATCGAAGTGACAATATTTAAATTAAGAATGCTCATAAGCAATCCTGTTCAAACATGCTCAAAGCACACCCCCCTTTCACCCGCGCCTCAGGAAGCATGCTCAAAAATAGAACGGCGGTTGATTTGTGAGCATGCTAGAATTAAGCATGCTCATTACTAGCAACGTTACGACACACATGCCATTAATGAGCAAATGCTCATTACTAGCATGCGTTCGTGCTACTAATGAGCATGTGTGTCAGTACCTTTACCGCCCGTAACCCTAGAAACCCATTTTAGTCGCCTCTTACGACAGGCAAAGGATGCGGTAGCCCTATTCTGATCCCGGAACTACAGGGACAATATAGAGACAACCCTATCGTTTCAATAGAGTAATTGTAGGAGTAGGTAATTATTTCACAAGCAAGGCTTAGTTTCCATACTGTTCCATATTAGTACTGTGGCCGTATCACACACGCACCCGCAGTACCACACAGGCGCATTGAGCTATATTTATCCGCCCCTATTCACTGTAATCTCGAATTTGATAAGCGCGCCCTTGAAATAGTAAAGAGGGCAAGCGCTCAGAATTAAACTTGATGTATTAAATTGAAAAGGTACATACATATTTTGTAGTAGTTAGCAGAAAATTTAAGTTTCTCATTTGAGATTATTTGCTATATGACCTTACTTGGTTATCCCGGTGGCTAGTTTCTTCTAAATTTTAGCGAAGTCCAACCACTAGTTTTTGCGTAAAAGGGTTGAAAATACACAAATTTTCGCATTGTAGTTCGACTTCGGGGCCACCACTGCCACATCGATTCCTGCCTAAAATGTACAGTTTTAAGAGCGCTTTCACATTAGGTCGCAAGTAGCGCGGCCGCAGCGCGTCAGCCGCGCGACTGCAATGGATACTCACGACCAGATGGACTGCATGCTCGTTTGTTATGGAAGTAGTACCACTTGAGAAGTACATAATCTCGCAAAAATAAAATCTTGTTAAAATATATATCTGTACATGTTTATGAAACATATTTACCTACATTCATTTACAGTTTATAATCCTCGCAGAGTTCAGTAATAACAATGAATTAATTACTGAGTCAAGCTCCGCAGCCACAGATGCGTGCTTATAATTAAACCCTTTCAATTATGTAACACAACTTAATTTGTAAACGTTTGTACTCCCTAATTGACTGCCGAATCAACGAAATAAATATTGTACGAATGTGTTCGTGGCTGATGTTATAATAATAATAATAATAATAATCTTTATTTGCTAAATAAGGTACAATATGGTATTACATTAATATATTAAATATCCGCTTACTTTACCTATAAGGCGTGCAAATTGTAATATAGTGATTTTAAATTAATTATTAAATTCAATGCAAAAAATATGTCATATTATATTCAAAATGTCAAAGTAATATTTATTCATTCCAATAAAGTTATATAATCCTAATATTCATTTATATGTCCAAGACTAAACCGGTTTGCCTAAAAAATCATTGACCGAATAGAAGTATTTTGTTGCAAACCACTTCTTTAACTCTGTTGCCCTTTAAGATCTGAAATTAGCCCTAACAGCAGACATAGACGAAGTCATAGTGACTCTAATACGTGTTACTACTACTCACTATGACAAATTACTTGAAAACTGTTTATATTGTAATATGTACAGTGATAAACAAATGGTTGAAATTCAACTTCTCGAATCAGAATTCATTTTTCATTTTCTTTCATCAACCCTTTTATTGGCCCGCTGCTGGGTACGGGTCTTCTCTCAGAATGAGAGAGTTTAGGCTATAGTCCACCGCGCTGGCCAAGTGCGAATTGGTGGACTTCACACACCTCCGAGAACGTTTTTTTAAGAACTCTCGGGTGTGTAGGTTTCCTCACGATGTTTTCCTTCACCGAGAAGCAGTGACAATTAATTTCTAATACGCACATAAATCAGTGGTGCTTGCCTGGGTTTGAACCTCGGATCTCACGACCGAGAGGGCAAGTTTCAACCATTATATTCATTATTCACTGCTCCAATCCAGAATATAAGAACTAAATTATAACTGCCTTACGATGTTACGAGTTTTTCAAAAAAAGTTCTCAAGTTAAGTTTAGCGTACCAATTCGCACTCGGACAGCCATCCGTTCCCAACAGAAGGTCAGCAGTGGGTCAGTCATAATCAACCCCGCGTGGGTTGATTATGACGACTCATACAGTCTTTGAATTATTTTCACCGCTATTTCGACCTTTTTGTGGAATTTTACCGCACTAAAACTCCCTTGGTGGCTGTCCTCGGCGCTACACAGAGGATTTCGGGATCTCCAAAGGAACACAACCGGAATCCTCTGAGCGCGTTGCCCCATCGGGCGCCTACCAGATGGGCGGCTGGGCCCTCCGCTCCGACTAGTCTTTACGACGTGTGCGACCACTCATAGCGCCGTCCTTCCTGGGATCGCCTGGCTGGACGGCTTAAGCTCCAACTCTTACCGCCCGGAAGCCCTTATAGTCACCTCTTATGACAGTCAGGGGACACCGTAGCCCTACTCTTATCCCGGAACTACAGAGACGACCGATATTTCGACCTAGTTACATAGATCGTGGGCTCAGCGGTTAATATGCTACGGGTAATTACAATATGCAGCGAAAAGTAATTTAAAAGCCGAATATCTTAAGTACCCGTTACATATTGAAATGTATCAGTTCCGCGATGGTATTAGCATAAAATCATATACCTCATATTAGTGTATCCAGCGTACCACACTCTTTAAAGTAGACCACAGGAAATTTACAAAACTTATAATAAGGCGCGGTTATGTGTGTTACTCTGCACGTAATTACATACCTACATAGAACGCGAAGTACTGTTTTATTTTGTCCGCGTGTGTATTGGATTATTTTTCTACTTTTTTACGAAATATTATTATAGTTTGAATGTACATAGTCTTTTTATCATATATACATTTTTTGTAATAAATTCTACATTTCTTATAAACTAAATTTTATTTTCTCAAGCAAAGTGTATCCAACAAGGTGACATATTAAAAACGTGAGATGTTAGTGCCGACTCAATCGACTTTCGGACTTTTCGGTACTACTACTACTACTACTACCAATTTTAAATACTTGACGAAAAACAACTAAGCTTGCTATTGACAAGATAACGTGGAGATGCACTAATGAGATTACAACCAAAGAATCATACACTATATTCCCGCTGGCACCGTGCATCTTTCGAGTCTGCAAAGCTCTAATGCATCTTACTGACTAGCCCAACTCATTTTTATTAGAGGCGACTTCTTAGGAATAGCAACGCAACTGTGATTTCCTTTAAATTAAACGTTCACTTACTATCAGCTGGACTGCATATCTGCTTCTGCGCATCTTTCTTTGCATGTTGCATTTGGGAAACAATTGTGTAAATGCTTTGGGTGATTAAGAATATGTAATAACAGAAATTTGTTAAACTGATTTGTCTAAGATTATTCACGAATCAAAAATTAATTTCCCATCTAAAAGCTCTCAAAAAGTTCTCAAAATGTTTGAAGTCTACCAATTCGCATTTGCTGAGCACAGTGTATTGTGGCCTTGATACCCCACTCTGAGAGGAGACCGCGACGAGGGATTATAATAGGTTGACGACGGACAACAATTTCAATTAATCCTCCATTTTTTTTTGTAGCAGCCGAAACCGAAGGTTACAACTAGTGATAAATAAGTGTTAACATTATGATCGTAACGTGAAAGTCCGGCGGTAAAAAAAAGGAAGATACACCAAATTGTTTAATATTGAATATAACGGGTCATTTAAGATTCGATTCGGTAACTGGTGAAAATTAATGAGCAGTGAATGCGCCGGCGCAGCCTCACGGTAGCGCTGATTGGCAGCTTTCTCTTAACACGAAATTTAGATCACCGTACAGATCGCAATATGAATACTTTGTGTAGAAATACAATAAGACAAAAAATTCTAAATAAATACGAGTTTTAATCAATCATTTTTCAACGACTTGTACCTCTCAAATAGGTTCCGTAATTGACAACTTTTTTATAATTTTAAAATAACAAAAGAATATACTACGAGGTCTAAGATGGTCGCACTATAAAAAGTAATACTGCGATACAAGAACTACATAAATAGGTGGCGAGGTGCCACGGTCAAGTAATGTACCTACGTTTTGTACTAATAAGAACGGTAAGTGCTAACTGCCGGCTGTTACTGTTATAACCAACACTAAATACAATTGAAAAAACAATCTTGAATCTATCACAAAGGGATTTTAACAACCTCCGAGGACCTATTTATATATATGTCGGCCGATGGCCATATATCTCCTCGTTAGATTCAGACATTCTTCTACAGTTATACACAGATATATGCTGTAAATAATATAATTATCCTTTTAAATGAACCAAACATACATTGAACTATAATATTAACTAAATAAACTAGAGGACAACGATCCGTTGGGATTTTTCTCCTCGCTGATCCTCTTCTGACGTCCTGTCATCGGCCCCAACGTTTCGTGACGCACAGCGCCTCTGCCGCCGATGCGTGGTAACCTCTATTTGAATTTCGATTATTGATAAAAAAATATAAATTGCGCCGACACGGCCTTCCTGACATTCGCTCGTCCTCGAGCGTTATTTTTCTGTAACCCAAAAAAATAAATGTTACTTACGCAGACCAGACCTGTCTAACCAAGAAATTCCAGTCTTATAAAAAAATCAAAATCTCATTATCTCGTACATCACCTAGGGATCACCATTCATATAGAATGTGACAGGCTAGGGATCTGTAATCACCACACAAGTAAACCACAACTTCTTGTCGTAAAACACATCTAGCATCTGAAGACATTTACCGATCAAAAGTGTTACTCGAAATGTTTGCAATTCAACAGCTTTGCATATTACCTTTTGACTTAAAATAATAATTCCTGATCCATTCTTAAATTATTATATTGTCGCAGGTATCTCCACATTTTCAATCTGAACATCAGACACAGACGATGCATCAATAGCTTCAACAGCGTTCAAACTTTGCTCACAACTATTATCAATCGCCGACACGGTCTCAACATCAACACAAACATCATCCATAATTGCCTCTACAACTTCTGTCAATCCTGCTCTACCTTCAGGCACCCTTCTTAAACTCTCATGCGGGTATTTGTATGTCCTGTTAGAGCCATCCACATGACGCAGTTCATACCTATCATTTTCTAATACCTTAACAATCTTAAACGGTCCCTTAAATTTAGTATCTAGTTTGACTTGATGACGCTCGCAACTTTTCAAAAATACGAAATCACCCTCACAAAAAGGCTTTACACGAGCCTTACCCTTATTTAAACGTTCAGCATCTTTTTGCCCCATGATTTGTATGTTGTCTAAAGCAGTCTGTCGAATATGTTTTAAATCCCCTCGATTGCTACTAGTTACATGATCACTTATAATTTTGGATATACCTAAAGGTTGTGTACTAATACCAAACATAAGTTCCATTGGCGTATATCCCGTAACTCTACATCTTGTAGTATTTAATACAAGCTGGATATCCCCCAGTTCGTCCCTCCAAGTACTGTCAGAACTATTCTCCACAATTGTTAGCAAGTTTTTTAGTGTATGCATTATTCTTTCTACTTGACCGTTTGCTCTCGCTGCACCTGTCGCGATAATATGCAATTCTATATTATAATAAGAACAAAAATCTTTAAATTCTTTACTGATAAAACACCGACCCTGATCCACAATAACTCTTTTTGGAGTACCAAATAATTGTACTGCATATTTTATAGTATCAACGGCACTATTAGCATCTAAATTAGTAGTGTATCGTAATAGAACATATTTAGTGAAAGCGTCAACAACAACATACGTATATTCCTTTCTTTGACTTTTTCCGCTTAATTTTCCACTTATGTCAATATGCACGGTATGCCAAGGTTCAGAAACTTTAGGAATAGGATGTAAACGTCTTTGCTGAGCGCCAGACGAACCTTTACAAGTTTTACAAATTAAACATGCATCTACAAACTTTTTCACAGCTTTATTCATACCCGGAAACCAGTACGACTCGTACAACTTTTCAAGAGTTTTCTCGTAACCAAGATGCTTAACTTCCACATGCACATGACTAATAAGAGACCATACTAACGATAGTGGTACGATTGGCAACCACAAATTACGTCTATTACGTTGTATTTTTCGATATAATAACCCCTTTCTAACGTCATATGATTGAGCCACATCATTAGGAAGATCGCCCGCTTGCCATTTTGCAATAATATCAGAAATATCTTTATCACGTTGCTGTTCCACAATCAACCAACCTCGCTGCAATTCTAATACACAAATTTCTTTCACATGAGAGGAAGGAGGAAGCGACATAAGACGTCCTTCTCTATATTCAATTTTAAAATCATAACTCTGTAATATAGCCCACCATCTATGCACACGCGGTGTAAGGTCACGTTTTGTACTGGATGACTTTAAAGCGTTACAATCTGTGCGAACTGTAAAATGACGTCCATACAAATAATGTCTAAAATGTTCTACAGCACGAACTACGGCAAGCGTCTCTAATTCATATGAATGGTAACGTGATTCTGCATCAGTAGTGCGACGACTGAAATACTCCACAACATGTGGTAGCTTATTCTGGCGTTGAATAAGAATAGCTCCATAACCTAAAGAGCTGGCATCGGTGTGAAGTTCTATTTCCTTATTAGGATCAAATATGCAAAGAACAGGCTCTGAAGTTAATATTTTTATTACTTGTTCATGAATATCATCATGTACCTGTGTCCATTTAATCTCTCCTTTATGATGCATGAGCGGATATAAAGGCGCCAAAAGAATCGAAAAGTTAGGTATAAATTGTCTAAAATAAGATGCAAGTCCTATAAATTGACGCACTTGTGTAGTAGTACTCGGCTTAGAAATGTTTGCCAATGCTTGCACTTTTTTTGGGTTAGGTCTAATTTCCCCTGACTTAATTACGTATCCTAAATAAGTAACTTGCTTTTTGATGAAACTACACTTTTTCATATTTAATGAAAACCCCGCTTGAGTAAGATTTTTTAAAACGAATTCCAGTCGTTTCAAACCTTGTTCTACCGACGTAGATGGAATAAGCACGTCATCGATATACACCTGAGCAAAATCACACATTTTTAACGCCCTTTGTATACATCGTTGATAAACTGATGGCGCGTTTTTAAGTCCGAAAGGCATAGCTACATATTCAAACTGTCCGTCGGGAGTAACGAAAGCAGTCCGCTCTATAGATTCTGATTCTATCAATATAGAATGAAACCCAGACGTCATATCTAAAGATGTGAAGAAATTTGAACCACTGAGCCTATTAATTTGATCACTTATTAAAGGTATAGGAAATTTATCACATCGCGTGTTAGAGTTGAGCTCACGGTAGTCCACCACTAAACGATCACTACCATCTTTTTTCTTAACAAGTAATATTGGGCTCGCAAAGGGAGAGTTGCTTTCACGAATTATGCCTGCATCAAGAAGTTCTGAAATTTTGCCATTTACAATATCTCTTTCGGAAGCTGATAATCTATACGGACGTCTTTGCACAATTTTATTAGGATCAATTAAATCAATTTTCATAGTGCCCGTTGTAACACGCTTAACTGGAAAGCCTTCAACAAAACTGTCTTTGTATTGTATTAACAAATTAACGAGCAATTCTTTATCATTTCCTGCTAAGTCAGTTTGAATTTCACTATTAGAAAATAACTGTAATTTTTCACACATTTGATTAAATTTCGATTTAAATATCATAACACCACTGTGACCTACTGTTATATCAACTCCCTCATCTAATATATCTCGACCTAACAAAACTGATTCTGTAAGGTACTGATCGTCTATAATATGAAATAAAATTTCTAATAACAAGTGTTGAACTGCAACCACACATAGGATTTGTTCAGTGCATTTGATATTAGAATTTCCAATACCTACTAATATTATTGGCTCATGGTAACGTATTCCATCAAGTTGCTGAGTAATACTTTTTTTAATTAATGAACACTCTGATCCGGAATCAAAAAGAAAATGACAGATCATACCTGCTACGTGGAGCTCTCCAGTTACCATTTTTTTATCACATAATTTAACTTCTTTCTTAGTGCCACCGTAATTACCTCTCTTATTAGGGCAAATTGTAGACACGTGACCAGTATTGCCACAGGTAAAGCAGGTCAGGGGGCGTTTTTCTTCGGATTTTATTATATTCTGTGTCTGCATCTGTGAACTTTCGCCTCGTATACGTTGACAATTAAAACTCTTATGACCGGGCTGGCCACAACTACGACACGTTATATTAAACAAACGAGAATCATTAAAACGAGGCCTTTTGTTATCAATATGATCAATATCATCACCTCGTCGTTTTATACTGACACATCGCAATAAATGACATAGCTGGGATTTAGTTGTTATGTTTTGAGTGTTTAGTTCTCGTCGAACATTATAATCTGCTCTTGAAAGGACTGATATTACAAACCCAGTGATAACTTCGTCGGGAATATCAACTCGCGGTATGGTCTCTACCATCTGCCAAAGGCGCATAGCAGCATCTGCTGCAGTCTCCGTATTATTTATTTGAAACTTTAAAATACGATCAAAATAATCTTGCATTAACATAGGCTTTGAAAATTTTGCTAATAATAATTGTTTAACACTTTCCCATGTAATATTATCCGGTTTTAACTTCATTAAACAATTCGCTGCGCGCCCATGAAGTGCACGACTAAGTAATATTAACAATTCGATACCTTTCAAATCCTTGTGTTTTACAATAATTTCATTGATACTGCACCAGCCCTCAATATCAGCTTCTAAATCATCAGGATCGAATTTTACAAGTGTAATCGGCATTTGTTTTTGCAGACCACATGACAGATTGTGTAGCATATGACTAAATCTTGTATCAGCGGAATCCTCGTTTGTCTCGCGTAGCGGCAGCTCTTGTGCAGAACGAAGTGAACTAAATTCACTTTTATCGTGTGACGGGGTCTCTTGCACCACTTCTGATGTCGGCCGATGGCCATATATCTCCTCGTTAGATTCAGACATTCTTCTACAGTTATACACAGATATATGCTGTAAATAATATAATTATCCTTTTAAATGAACCAAACATACATTGAACTATAATATTAACTAAATAAACTAGAGGACAACGATCCGTTGGGATTTTTCTCCTCGCCGATCCTCTTCTGACGTCCTGTCATCGGCCCCAACGTTTCGTGACGCACAGCGCCTCTGCCGCCGATGCGTGGTAACCTCTATTTGAATTTCGATTATTGATAAAAAAATATAAATTGCGCCGACATATACATATGTGCTATTTTCTATACCACCCATCAAACTCCGATATTTTTTTTATATGTTATGGTCTACCACAAGGTCCAAGATCGCTGATATAACAAAGCAATAGGTGTAGCGGTAGTGCGTGTACTCTCGAACCTCAAAAATAACCTGCAAATATTTATACATTATTGACAAGGTTTTCATTTTTATTAGTTTTCAGACCACGATTTATCGAACCAGCTGAAACGTTGACAAACGTATTGACGTATGTTTAATGCCCATCACGTAGTGACCCGCATGTTCCCGGGTCCGTCACCTCGGGCGGGGTCCGCTCACCTCGCACCTGCTGTTATAAATTTGTCCCTTTTACTAACATCAACCACTAAGGGTTATTCCTCACTATACTAGAGGGGATTAACGCTTTCTAACGCTTTCTACACTCATAGCCCCACAGTAGAATTTTCTCCTGTGTCGTGGGTGCCATGAACACACACAAAGACGAATACACAAACACCCAGACTCAGAATACGAATCTAAACTCATCATTTAGATACCTGTCTGGCCAGGAAACGAACCCGGGAGCCACTGCGTGTCAGACCGGTACGATAACCGCTGCGCCACGTGGGTCGTCAAAAACATATTTGAAAAAAAGATGTTAAAAAATAAATAATAATACAACATAACAAAAAAGACAAACCCATTGAATTTCTAGCCGGATCTTCTTAGTTGAGGTCGGAGTGTAAAAAAAATGTGTATCTGTCAATTTTAAGTGCCACCGTAGGCCTATACAAAATTCATTACTGCTACAGAGGATTCCCTTTTATTCCGCCGTTTTAATCTCTTTTACTAAAGAAATTAAAACGGCTACAGACATAAGCGATATACGTAATAATAGTACACGTGTACTACCAAACCAACCCAAAACTCCGTGTATACATATACGGTAAATATGCAGTGTTCCATAAATTGATTTCTGACATTCTGTCATCTTGGCGTTTATGTTCTAAGCTTGTAAGCAAATGCTTTTTTCTGTCATCAATGAGATCTTTCCTTCATTACCGTCAATGTCTTTACTTGATCGGTATATTATCCTTTGATTAAGATACTTTATGATATGGGACTAGTGTAGGCAACCAATTCAGTTCTGTTAATTTCTAATCTACGTTTCAGAGATTTTGAGATGCAATGGTAAACTGACATTTCAGTGTTTTCATGTTTTACAATCTATGTCTCTGTACTTTCCTGCTATAAGTTAGATTTCTGTATTTATTTACTTCATTAAACTCAATGCATATAAATAACGAGATTATCTACCTCATGGACTTCGTTATCAAAAGGTGCTGATCCAATTTCCCCATGAGAATTTTGATCCGGTAGTCGTGTAAGAAAAAATATTGTAACCTACAATTTGTAAGTGACCCCCAGGCGTTAACAAAATAAAGACATTTCATTTCAGATGATCGATAGGCTTGTATTCTTCGTTGTTTACAATTAGTTAGAGCAGGCATGTCAGGATTTAATCTTATAATCACATATCTTATAATCACAATTAATATGAGCAGTGACAGCCTAATGGTTGAAACTTATCCTCTCGATCTGGAGGTCCGAGGTTCAAACCTAGACACGCACCACTGATTTATGTGCGTATTAGAGATTAATTATCACTGCTTTTCGGTGAAGGAAAACATCGTGAGGAAACCTAAACGCCCGAGAGTTCTTAAAAAAAAAAAGTTCTCGGAGGTGTGTGAAGTCCACCAATTCGCACTTGGCCAGCGCGGTGGAGTATGGGCTAAAACTCTCTCATTCCGAGAGAAGACTCGTGCCCAGCAGTGGGACAATAATGGGTTGACGACGACGACTTATAATCACGTCTCGGGGTCTGCAAGATCGCTAGAGAAATTACATAGATATATCGGGGAGATTTGAGGCTTAGTACCATATTAAATAGGGATGCGTCGAGGGTATATTGAACCTATATTGAAATCAATACTTTCACAGAGAAACAATGAAAAGTATAAAGTAATTATGTCATAAAATTTTGATTAAATTATAATTATAAAAATAATAAATAAGAGTAATCTATCTCAAAGTCATTGGATTGAGATGAAAGCATGAAAACCAAGTGTGAATAGACCCTTAACTTATGATTAGCATTTAGTTGGCAGAACGAGTTAGATGTGGAAATACGTAACGAATATGAATGAGACACTGACATAGGAATTTCAAGCTTTAGGGCTTTTTAAATCGACATCCGAATTAAAAAAAACCACGCTTTCTACACTCATAGCCCCACACAAGGATTTTCTCCTGTGTCGTGTGCACCATGGACACACACAAGACGATTTCACAGACCCAGAACATGAATCTAAACTCATCATTCAGATACCTGTCTGGGCGGGAATCGAACCCAGGCCCCATTGTTCGTCACGTCACGCTACCGCCACGCGGGCCCTCAAATAATTGCAAAGTACAAACGCCACACCAATTTCTAACGTTCTTACTAACTAAACGTCACACAGTTCTTCCGTTTCGATAGAAGGGTTTAGTTATCGGCTCGCTTTCCTATGAGAGGACTATTTTAGTCGTCCGGAGTAGCATTTATTCTTATTTTGTATGAAGTTGAAGATATCCACGGGTAGTAATAAGCTCTTGTCAAGTGGGGCCTATGTTTTTTTTATATAATTGAATCTGGCGATAAGGCAGACGGGCTACCTGATGGAAAGTAGTCAACGTCACCTATGGACATTTGCATCACCAGAGGAGTTGCCAATGCATCGCCGACTTTGAAGGAGAGCTCTTTTCGCACCTTTCTTGAAGAGCCCCATGTCATAACGCTCCGGGAATACTTCAGGAGGAAGCTTATTCCACATCTTGCACGTCCGCGGCAGGAGGGATCGCGCAAACCGAACCGTGGAGGACCGCCACGGGTCCAGTTGATGCGGATGGAACTTCATAGAGTGGTGCGATGGAGGAAAGGAGACGCAGGCACCAGGTCAAAAAGTTCCTCGGAACACTCACCGTTGTAAAGCCAGTAGAACACGCAGTTAATTTTATACTTCAATTAAAAAAAATCAGACGTACTGTATTTCTTAAGCATACTTAATTTGTTATTTGTTTGTTTTGTTTACTAGGCGTCTCCAAACCACTAATTTGTAAAAAACAACAAAATTTGTAAAAGAAATAAATATTTTGATTTTGATTTTGATAATATAGCAGAACTGCAATAGGTATATTATGATTCAAGTCAACGGAAAGTAAGGTATATGCATGCAGGTAATGCATACAAAGTCCAGATTTTCGATTGCTGTTTTATGAACACTGTTCAGTATTGCAATGTATTCGTATCATACATTCAACTGCACCAGGTGGAATGGAAATGCAAACCAGATTGTCACGTCAGTCGCTTGTTAATTAAACTCGAAAATAATTTCGCGCGCGATACATTGAGTCCCCCGACAATGTACGACGTGGGTAGCTGGGAATTGAATGAGAATTCACAGCTTTATTTAAATACCCGTTAATGTGCATGAGCTTGGTACGTATTTTATCTCTTTACTCCATGTTTTAAAATTAAATGTAGTTGTGTTAATTTTTTATCATTATTATTTACAAAATAAATATTAGGCAATGTAGAGTTAACGTGTGTTAGCTTGCAATTTTTTTTTTATGTTTACAAGGGGAAAACCTTCAAAAGGTACCCGACGCCGTGGGAGCAACACAGGGTTATGTGGGATTTTTAGCGCACTAAAACCCCCCCGGTGACCGTCCTCGGCGCTACAAAGAGAACTCCGCGATCTCCAAAGGAACGCAACCGGAATCCTCCCCTTCCTCCCAGATGGGTGGCTGGGCCCGTCGTCCTTCCCGGAATCGCCTGGCTGGACGATTCAAGCTCCCACTCTAGCCGCTCGCAATCCCGGAAGCCCCCTTCAGTCGCCTCTTACGACAGGCCGAAAGTGTGCCGCCAACCACACCCTTCAAACGAAACGCAAGAAATGCTTCACGCTGGAAATAGGTATGGTGGTGGTACTTCCCCAGTTGAACTACACTGGTTCTACCACCTTCTTGGACTTACCATCAGATGGGTTGAATTATCGCTTTCTACTTGAATACTATAAAAAATCTTAGCTCAAACATCCTAAAATTCAAGTTCGAGTTTATCGACGGTTCAACCCTGCCTGAAGTGGATACACATCTGTAACTAACCACTCAAACTTAACGGGGCGCATGCTTGTTTACCACTTTGGAATATTTAAAAATAGAAATGGTCTTACGATTTAAAAACCGTTAGTTCGACGCTTAACAACGTTTAATGGCTGTTATCCAATAATAACCGAGGGTTTAAGCTGCACTGGCGGTCACCCACCCAGTATACGGCCGCACCCGACGCCGCCTAACTTTGTTACGATTACCAGCCGCGGTGATGCGCTTCCGTTTCAACCATAAAATAATTATAAACATATAAAGCTACCACTTAAAAGAATATGACCACTGGCGCTAAAGATGGTAGAAGCAGTGTAGTTCGACCGGGAAAGTACCACCGCCACACCTATTTCTAGCGTGAAGCATTTCTCGCTTTTCAGTGGAAGGGTGTGGCTGCCGGCTGACTTTTATATGAGGCGATCATCATAGTCCTCGGGAGTAGCAACGCATCTGTGCTAGAACCCATATTCTATTTGAAGTTGATTACACTTGTCATTGTCCAGTGACCACTTACCATCGGGTGGACTGCATGCTCGTTTGCTACTTCAATCAGGTAAAATAACTGAACATTATTAGGCTCCCGTACCAAAAGGGTAAGAAAGAACGACCTACTACTAAGACTGCTATCCGTCTGTCTGTCACCAGGATGTACCTCATGAACCATTAACGCTACACTGTTGAAATTATCACAAATAATGTATTTCTGTTGCCGCTAGAAAAATCAGAATAAAATAAATATTTAAGTGGCCCTCACTTAGCACAAAAATGATTTTTATCGTGTTTCGTAGATACGGAACCCTTCGTGCGCGAGACCGTCTCGCACTTGACTGTTTTTATAAACACATTTAGCTACCACTTAAAAGAATATGACCAAATGGTATTACCACTATACTCCCTTTTTAACTGAACGTTATTAAGACGGTCATAAAAGCCGCTCCAAATTAAAAGGTCAATGGAAGCATAAAAATGTGCATAAAGTAACTCACTCACGAGTTGCACGAACTCTGATATATTACTTATATTGTTTCACCTCGCGTCAACATTCTCTATTTCAGCGTTTCCCAAACTCTATAATATCGTGGCCGGGGTATTTTCAACGGTCACCCATCGCAACAGTTGAAATTTTAATTAAAAAACCTAATTTGAATAACTTGTAATATTTTTTAAATTATTTTGAACGCACCCGTTAAAGGTAAAAAGAGGTTTATTAACTAAACTGCATTTGAAAGCAATAGCGGGTATTTTGACAAAGACGTCTGACATTTTTGACGTTATGTGTTTTCATAGTAAGACATTGAATGTTCTATTTCGTTTATTATGTATATGTTTATGTCAAATGCAAGGTAGTAAGTGTGTTGTGTTTTTAGTTGATTTTATGTATGTTTTATGCATTATTTGAAAAAGATATTAGCATTGCGCAATCCTACATCAACTATAACTGTGTGTAATTTCATACTCCTCCGCCTGCGGCAAGTATCTTAAAAACGAATCACAAATTTTGGCTTAACGTATTAATATTTCTGTGACCCATCAATTCCACCCCATCAAAATATTTCGATATCCACTGTATTCAAAATATATCAAAACCACTTTGTCAATCATGACGTTTTACCATTTTAAATGGAATACTCGTATACACCAAGATTACACGTCTTTCAAATTCGTTCGAAATTGACTGTGACGCCATAATAATATGACATACAAAAATCATTGCTGTGACCCGGTATTTAAACATCGCGGCCCGGTGCCGCGACTTTATTTGGGAAGCGATGCTCTATCCCAAGATTGTAAAATTTTAATCCCTTAAAGTTACAACGTAATAACAGTACCAACATTATGAACACTCGCTGTTTATGACACGTGGTTGATGGCCGCCGATATAGTTTGAGACATAAGCTCATCGTATGAGCAAGTAGTTAAATAAAATCTCCTGCGTCTGATAAAGTAACAAGTAGAAAATTGTAGGTAAAAATATGTTTGTTAATTTCACACACCTTCATTGTATTATTTTTTATTTTCTTGTAAGATCGAAATAGTATATAAGCATGCATTCCACCTGATGGTAAGTGGTACCTGCCGCCTATGGACATCTGTAATCAACTTCATACAAAACATGGGTTCTATCCTCTATTCTATCCTATAGAACATGGGGTCTATCTTGAGTTCGTTCAATGACAGGTGCGTTGCTACTTCCGAGGACTATGATGGTCGCCTCATGTGGAAGTGTGCCGGCAACAAGACTCTTCGAGCGAAACGCAAAAAATGCTTCACGCTAGGTGTGGCGGTGGTATTTCCCCGGTCGAACTACACTGGTTCTACCACCTTAAATTTATAGCAACGTTATGTTTTACATTAGCCCACGATGGCTTCTGTTTTTTTTTGTGGTGGCCCAGCAACACGCTTTGTGTACAGTTACTTTTATGTAATAAGTAACAGTCCACCAATTCGCATTTGGCCAGCGCGGTGGACTATGGCCTAAAACTCTCTCATTCTGAGAGAAGACCCGTGGCCCAGCAGTGGGACAATAATGGGTTGTACCCAATAAGTAACAGCACATACATTGTTTCAGCAGCTGAATAATAAGACAAGTAATAAATGATTAATGCTAGTGAATGTCTCATGTTAAATTAGCTGAATTCGGGTCAAGAGCATCAATTGTTAAGATGCTATGATATGCATGAGAGCCGTTATTGCTCGTTGACACAATTCCTGTAACGTATAGCTCTCTATTGTAATGTCACAATATATAAATATACAATCAAAACCCAGAATATTCCGTTTTAGCCATAGAAGAATACGGTTGTCGGTTTACTTTCATACATTTTATTTATGTTCTCGAGGAGGAAACCTTCAAAAGATACCCGAAGCCGTATTAGGAACGCAGGATTATGTGAGATTTTTACCGCACTAAACCCTCCTCGTTGGCCGTCCTCAGTGCTACAAAGAGGACTTCGAGATCTCCAAAGGAACGCAACCGGAGTCCTCTAAGTGCTTTGCCCCATCGGGCTGCTCCCAGCTCAGCTGGGTTCATCACGCCATCTGGTCTTCACGACGGTATGCGGCCACGCATACCACCGTCCTTCCCGGGGTCGTCTGATCGAACGGTTCGAGCTCCCACTCTAGCCGCCCGCAACCCTGGAAGCCCCTTTTAGTCGCCTCTTACGACAGGGAGGGGATACCGTAGCCCTGTTCTGATCCCGGAACTACAGGGACGATAAGGCGACCACCTTAGTGCTTGGACGTAGCGACGCATCTGTGATTGACATTATATAGAATTATATATGAAATGTGACAGTGGTTATTTACCATCAAGTTAACTGCATGCTTGTTTTCCTTTAATCTGATAATGAGCAAGTGTGTGTGCACTTAGGTACTCGTTTGTACACGCGTTAGAAGTTATACTTGTTTGGCAGAACAAGGTCAAAATCTTTTTTAAAAAATTATCTTTCGCCCTATTCTACGTTTGTCGAAAAAACTACATTAACCAACGTAACTACCATAAAACTTAAATGTAGACTACAGCTAACTTCAAGGTCTCGGTTTTTCGCGACGACGTGTGCGCACATCGCAAAAAATTACTCTCATCATTTCTTCCTAACGCGCCAAAAAAAGGAAAACTTCAAAAACCTCGACCGATTAGATTGTTAATAACGGCATATACTATAGGTATTTACAAAAATATCCTGTCATGCGTCTATCACAAGATTAAACGGCATAAATGGCTCGGAACTTGAAGTTGTGAGGTTAATATTGTTCCGAGATATCCCTAATAGCTCGTCTTCCCGGGCAGAACAAGGTGAAGGTCGGCAAGATGGCCGCCACAGATTAAATACCCATTTACGGACGTTAGGTCGGCTGTAATATCTTATAAGCTTGATGTTTCACCCGCATTATTCTTAAACTCTTCGTTATTAGCTACCTAAAAACGTAATATTCATGTAATATCAAATGTAAGATACTGGAGCTAGCTTTTATTTCCCGTGTAAAATACAAGATGGTAAAAAAGTTAAACAAAAAAAGAACCCGCTGAATTTCTACCCGGATGATCTTAGATTAGGTCATGTTCCGAACCGGTGGTAGCGAAAGAAATAATAATGTTCTGACATTACAAACTGTACCGTAGGCCTATGCAAATGCGCTTGGGGGGCTCCGGTTGTGTTCCATTGGAGATCCCAGGGTCCTCCACGCAGCGCTGAGAATGGCCACCGTGGAGGTTTTAGTGAGGTAAGAATCTCACATAGTAACCCTGCGTTGCTCCCACGGTGGGGAGTACTTTTTGAAGGTTACCCCCTCGAGAACAAATAAAAAATAAGAAAAAAGCAATCAATCTCTACATCTACAGGGTGTCCTATTTATTTGTGAATGAGTATTTCACTACCTTAAGTGAAACTCGATGGAGCGATTTGTCATAATGATACTTGGATTGAAGCCGTTCGCTCACTTATTGCTTCAATTTTTTATCACTTTCATATTGTTCTCTCAAATAACACCCAAACTATTCAACTGTCATTAGCTACTAGAGTAATTGTTACAGGAAACAAATCAAAAAATCGTTACTTCCTATTAAAAGTATTGAAAGCCATCTTATTAAATGCATTTTAAATGTTACATATATTATAACATTTTTAATCAAATTCGGCAAAAAAGACATTTAGTTAGCCATTTTTTAATTTCAAGAGTTTTATTATTTTGCGATTAATCATTCATATATATCGTTGCTTTGCGTAAACAACCGCTCAATTCGAAATTCGTCAAATTTCAGTTAAAGGTAGGTATATAAAAGACCTATTTTTTTTTATTATTATATTACTTATTTTTATTATTTTTAATTCAACACATAAAAAGATAAAAAAGTCTTAACTTTACCTCGCTCTCCGGCAAAATTTGAATTTATGTTGTTATTATTCAACCCAAGCGTTATAACTAGCGTGAATTTCTAGTTTTAGAGTGATTTGTCTAACAATTTCTAGGTCAGGAGATGTGGCGTCGCGGTGCCCGTCTAGCTGACCGCAGCCTGACTCGCTAACAGCCGGGCTGACGGCGACGATCTGCCCCCGACGTGTGGCGGATTCTGTGGCTTTCTCATATCAGGTAAACTTGCTTGCTTATTTGTAAAAAGTACTTTGGTTTGGAATAGAATTTGCAGTAGACTATCTTTTTTTTTGTGGAAACAAAGATTAACGCAAGCTTTAAATATAAACGCAGCTGTCTAATCCAGGGTGATCCCTGAGAAAAACTTAACTGATATTAGGTAATAAATAAATAATAATTCAAATAAAAGTATTATCGGCATTTTTCCATTAAATAAAAGAAGTTTTAAAGACTGTTCTTATTATGTTATAATTATATAATAAACAGATAATATTATGAAGACCAATAAATACACGTTAAACTACTCGTATCTGTCACGGAATAAAATTTATCAATGTTCACACACGACACACGACAGTATTACCTTAGTCTTCGTACGGGAAATACTGTTATATCATGTCTATTGGTAGATCACCTATACTTAGTTGAGAAATCCAACTTCATCCATCCATCAGCCTTTTGAGGTCCACTGCTGGACATAGGCCTCCCCTAAATGACGCCTCTCCAACCGGTCCTTTGCCTGCTGAATCCAACGGTTTCCCGCTGTCCTCTTCAGGTCATAGGTCATCCAACTTATTAATCTAAAACTTTAGATAATGAACATATCTCCTAAGTACTACGTATATAAATCCCTGCTCCATATATTATGTGACACAGTGTGTCGCGGACCGAGCTCCGTCCCGACAGTCCCGCGGGACGCGCCGTGTCCAAATTGTCACGCGGATTACAAACCTAACATTAATAAATGTACGGAAAATTATTTTTTGACCTAAAAGTAGATTACGACCATAAAATTATTTAAAATATACTGCTGACATTTTACAACGGCGAAAACCAAAATTGAAACAATGGTTGTAAGTTTATGAGACTAGAAATTAGGCCGAACATCGTGCCACCGCAGCGAAATTAAAATAATAGGTATTTAAACCTTGCTTTCAAATCATCTTGCTCAGCATTATCACCACTTCCGATAAAGTTTAACATTGGTAAAAGAAGTTTATGACAGAGCTAACGTGTAATACATGACGTCAGTAAATTTGCATCACTGTAAGCTATGTCACGAGATTTTTTTGTTTAAATAATCAGAAAATAACTTAAAGACATAAAAGGATAATGATAATGTTTTCCAAACCGCATTTTTAAGCACGATGTTTTGCAAATAGTTCAGTTTTTTAATGTAATTTATGTTGCTTTCAATTAACGTAGAAATCAAAAGCTATTTGTAACAACAGGGCGTGTAATGGACTATTTTTTTAAATTAATAATTTCTTTCTACTTATACTTTTCTGATAAGATTAAAAAAAATGTTTTATTTATTTTAATATTTTGTTTTGTTTATACTGTAAATAATTTGTTTTTATGTAAATAAATAATTATATATTTGTAACAATCTTACAAATATTGTAAATGCGAAAGTTTGTGAGGATGTATGTGTGTTTCCAACTCATTGACGCAAAAATACTGGTCTAATTTGGCGCACATACAATTCATGGCTTAGATTTACACAGGATACTTATTACAGTAGTAGACGTGACTAAATGAAATGTCTTGAAATGTCTTTATATAGTCATTGTATAGTCCTACGGGGTCACTAACAAATTGTCAGTTACATTTTTTTTTCTTACACTGGATCGGAACACGACTTCAACTGAGAAGATCCGGCAAGAAACTCAGCGGGTTTGTCTTTTTTGTTATTTATATCTATTTTTTTTTTAATACAATTACAATCATTTTTTTTACATGTCAATGAAAGTTCCATGGTAATGCTCCAGTATCTTTGCCTTAAACGGGCGAAGCCACGGGAATAGCCTAGTATAAATAACTCGAGGCACTATTACCCATTGATTTGTAATTATGAGAATGTCCAATGCATTAACGATAGCCGGTAAAGCACACTTGGCACGGATTAACACATATGAAATAACGTAAAGTGTCGTCCAAATTAGCGTTAGGGCCGGCGCACATATGACGGAGCGCAGCGCAGCGCAGCGCATGCCCGCGAAATTTTCTTAACGAATCACACACTAGCCGAAATTCGCGCTAATTACTGGAAGAATGCGCGCGGATGCGCGAGCATGCGCTTCCATGCTCCTCAGAAATAAATTGCTGTTATTTAATTTTGGATATTATTTCTAAAGGGACAGTGACGATAATAGTTTGACAGCAAAAAATGCGCTGCGCTGCGCTCCGTCATATGAGTGCCGGCCCTTATGGATATTCGCTGTAATCGTCATAACCGTTACGGTATCGCTCCTCGTTAGTTTGTACGAGCCGCTGCAATTTTCCATAAATGCACTATTTAACGAAATATAAATCATTTATTTATGCACCGCAAATGCAGGCGGCCTCGACCCACTGAATGTATCGCCATGTGTGATTCATTGCCTGTGGTCCATTTACAAACGGGCTACTTCGAATAAAAACATTCATTCAAACTTAGTTTGAGAATTTTAAGACTCTTTGAGGGCTGTAGTCATACGTTTAATTGGAGCGAAAATTGTATGTTCAGGAGATCTCGGGTAAGGTGTTTAACAATGACATATAAGAAAAGCAGTTTACTAGATTCTTTACATAATTCTACTTGATAATTATTATTTTTTTCTAAATATCAGTTATAATTTAATTTAATAATGATAAATAATATTATTTTGAAGTATGTAATTTTATGACATTTATTTTGATTTTTATAAAGATATTACAATGTATACAACAGATTAAATTGTGAACTTTGTATGCCCATTTGTGGCGGGATAGTAACGGATTTTATGTGTTTATTTAAGAACTTTACTTAAACCTATTAGTCATAATAAAAAAGATTTTGATTTGATAAATGTTATATACCAAAGCTTCGCGAGATTCGTTAATGGAAAATAAGCTGCGAAGGAAACCTCATTACTCAAATATTTCTGTATAAATATGTTGTAATAATTAAATAGCTTAGTGGTTTCCTCAACTATTGTCGTAATGTACATAATATTTTCAGTTTATACATTAATGCCAATACCAAATCTATAACAAAATAACATCTAATATTAGACATAATTACATTAGCTCCAAAGAACTAACGACTATGTTAGTAAAATTCGACATAAAATTGTTTACGCACATTCAGAAGATTATATACGATGAAACAGGGTAAATTGAAGCTAATTCTTGTTTTCCCAGCAACTGCTCGCGTGGAAAATGTCGTTATAAACGGGCAAGCACGCGCGTCCCGACTCAAGTTTCTTTAAAGTTTACGATCACGACCGATTCACGACTATCTGCGGTATTAACGATGTTGTATCGAAAATAAATATTATCATTACACTGAGTGTCGAGAACTGTATTATATGAGTCTTTTATCCCATCGTCCATTGGATAATATCACTTCGAGCTTAAACGATTCGTCGTCAACCCATTACTGTCCCACTGCTGGGCACGGGTCTTATCTCGGAATGAGAGATTTTTAGGAATACACCGCGTTGGCCAAGTGCGAATTGGTGGACTTCACAGACCTCCGAGAACATTTTTTTAAAGAGCTCTCGGGTGTAGGTGTACACACTATGTTTTCCTTTACCGAAAAGCAGTGATAATTAATTTCTAATACGCACATAAATCAGTGGTGTGTGCCTGGGTTTGAACCACGGGCCTCCCGATTGAGAGGGCAAGTTTCAACCATAAGGCTATCACTGCTCTAACGCATAAACGATTATTTAGTAGGTAGTATAAGCAACTTTCAAAACTGCTATTAAATTACTCGACGACTGTTTACAATTTTTTTGAGTAAAATCAATAATGTACAGCTCGGTGGTCGCTCTAGCAACAATTTAGACGTCACAATAGCAGAAATTTTGGACAACTATTGAGCAAATTATACGTAATCAATAACCAACTAGCCTTACGGTTGTAAAAAGCTCTAGTTTTAGTGTGTTACATGAAATTCTTTTGGTGAATATAATTATTTCGTAGTGCTCGCCGGAATTATCTAGAGAGATTTACTGCTGCAAAACTGAAGCTCTGTTTATAAGCTGTGTCTAAGTTAATTTTTTTTAATCTCATGCCACGAAGTCATACATCTTCTTTTTTATACCTTTTTTATACCTGATAGAAGTAGCAAACGAGCATGCAGTCCACCTGATGGTAAGTGGTTACTGCCGCCCATAGACATCTGTGAGTAACTTCAAACAGAACATGGGATCTATCTGTAGTCAATCACAGATGCGTTGCTACTCTTGAGGACTAAGTGTGCGGGCAACCACACCTTTCCATTGAAACGCAAGAAATGCTTCACGTTGGAAATAGGTGTGGTGGTGGTATTTCTCCGGTCGAACTACGCTGGTTCTACGACCTGTTGAACCACTTTTACTTAACTAATAAATTAATGTTAGCTCTACGCTAAAGTTCGCGACTCGGAAGCCTTTCTGCCTCTTGCTACAAATTAATCCTATCATCCTGTCTGATGCTTTGCACAAAAATTCCAAATTACTCTTCTATCATATTCACCAAAAGAATCATAAGTGCATATACAATTTGTTTACTCTTCTATGCATCATATTAACATCGCGTCATTACAAATTCAAATTCTTAAATAAACTTATGTTCGGTTCTTATAGTTTTGGATACATTAACCAAGTACTGCAGAATATACTTGAATATTGAGTACAATTTTATTGCGTTTCCTTAAAAAAAACAGCAACGTTTTAATTTAGGCAAAAGGATCCCAGGTGGCCACCCCCTAAGTTGGACAGATGGTCCGTTAAAACCGTTGGATTCAGAAGGCACAGGACCGGTTGGAGTGGCGTCATTTAGGAGGGCCTATGTCCAGCAGGCGACCTCAAAAGGCTGATGGATGGATGGATAGAAGGAAAAAAAAACATTGTCTACGCTTTTCGCTATTGATTTCAACGTAATTGCAATGAATTGTTATATATAATTGTTTTGAGATATCATAATAAACTCCTTCTAAGGTCAGTGCCCTCGTTTGTTCTCACAGCTCACAGAGCCGATTGTTCACGTGGTTTCGAATTACGTAGAAGCTCACTCCCCCGCGCTTACCTCAAGTGAATTACGAACTCTAACTAATTTAGGGCATATTTTCCCCCTTCTGTATCTTAATTGAATATTTGACTTTCTTTATTTAAATTTATTATGGCTGCAAGTTAACAATAATGAATAAAAACACTTAAGTAATAGTTTATTATATTCATAAGCGTGAAGCATTTCTTGCGTTCCGATAGAAGGGTGTGGTTGCCGGCACACTTTCACATTAGGCGACCATCACAGTCCTCGGGAGTAGCAACGCATCTGTGATTGACTTCAGATAGAACCTATGTTCTATATGAAGTTGTTTACAGATGTCCATAGGCGGCATTGACCACTTACCATTAGGTGGAGTGCATGCTCGTTTGCTACTTTAATCATATATAACAAAATAAACTTTCATCACATACTTTTAGTTGTGTACGAAAATAATAAATGATTATGTAATGTGGCGTCAATTATGAAGCTCTATAGTTATTTGATTGATGTTCGTGTACATTTGAGTGTTATATACACAAAGGTGTTAGTAACGCGATAATATTTGAAAAGGGTAATTAGTTTCAGTCTGTTGGTTCGGCGTTAAACATCAATACCTGAATTTATCACTCGATAATTCCGAAGCAACTTGATTAATTAATACCTAATTTAGAACTTTCATAAATATGAAAGTACAAATGTACCATTAATTCATTCTTACGTAATAATAAATGAAACTGCAAGTAACGAAAAGATTTTTTAGCCTTTTCGACGACCCGCGTGGCGGAGCGGTTACCTGTATGACGCGCAATGGGTCCCGGGTTCGTTTCCTGGCCAAACAGGTACCTGAATGATGAGTTTAGATTCATGTTCTGAGTCTGGGTGTTTGTGTATTCGTCTTGTGTGTGTCCATGGTACCCACGACGCAGGAGAAAATCCTAGTGTGGGGATATGAGTGTAGGAAGGAAAGTGGAAGCCTTTTAAGTAAATGACACATTGGTATATGAGATTTTCTTTTATGGAGGTTTAATATTAATGCACCTCAATCATAGGTATGTAAAAATACAGTTTAGCTTCTCCTTCCTTCTCCTATTTTTTGTCATGTTAATAACAATAATGCATTGCAACGTAAAATCTGTTCTGATTATTTATTTACTTTACCCAAATGGGCATATGCATCACATATGTTTCACCGTATATATTTCAACTTGCACGGGATCCAAATATAAATAAATAAATAACGGTTTCTACACTCATAACCCTACATTTTTCTGCAAAGTTGATGCCGTGGACACATACAAACACGAATGCACGAACTCCTAAATCCAATACATAAATCTAAATTTATTATTCTGATTCATGTCTAGTTTGTGATCGAACGGTACGGTGTCCGTAGGTTATTCCCGTTCGTCCCTTTAGTTCCGGGACCAGAATAGGGCTACGGCATCCCTTCTCTGTCGTTAGAGGCGACTAAAAGGGGGCTTCCAGGGTTGCGGGTGGCTAGAGTGGGAACTTGAATCGTCGAGCCAGGCGATCCCGGGAAGGACGGCGGTATTTGTGGTCGCATACCGTCATAAAGACTAGATGGAGCCCAGCCGCCCATCTGGGACGAGCCCGATGGGGCAATGCGCTCAGAGGATTCCGGTTGCGTTCCTTTAGAGATCTGGAGTCCTGTTTTTAGCGTCGAGGACGGCCATTGGAGGGGTTTTAGTGCTGTTAAAATCCCACATAACCCTGCGTCGCTCCCACAACGTCGGGTGCCTTTCCCCCTCGAAAACAAAAAAAAAGGTTATTCCCGCCTCAGTTATGTCTACTACGGTAAGGAATATCCTGTACTAATACATTCATCGAAATCTCTCTTGCAATATTTTCTTGAAAGAGTAACAAACATACATAAACTCCCACAAACGTTCGTACTTATAATATTAATAAGATATGAAAATGTTGAAAGAAATACCAGCTTTATTTAGCTCTTCTTTCGAATGATCTACAGCTATTTAAATGCTGGTGAACACGTTTAGCGGCAAAACTCGGCAAAATTCGCATTCTTCAGAACGGAATTTTATATTTCATAAATTCCCGCAGTGTATGGCCGGCCCTAACGACGCAGACGCTTCACATAGTTCCGACGCACAAAGAATTCTATTTACCGACGAGTGCTCGTAACGGCTCTACTTGTTCGCTGCTTCCACTGACGTTTATTCAGTTCGGAGGTGATTAAGTAGATGTAGGAAGTATGTTTGTACACAGCTCCAATTCTTGTTAGTTTAACGGTTCTCAGAAATATAAGGCTGTTGTAAACGTTACAACTAACTACATCAGTTTCATTTGTATTTGCATTATTTATTCCAGAATTGTTAAGCTTATATGTATTTTTGGTTAATTCCTATTATACTGTAGTTTGGTTGTTATAGTTTTAGTGACGGTAACAACACAAAGCTTGTTATGCGACAGGTCATAATTTTTCAGCCAGAAGTTAGCGAACGAACATGTCACTAATGTATTTTTTGTTTCGCTGTGATCACAATCTATGTAACTGGGTCGTAATATCGGCAAAAATAATTCTAAAAGAAATCAAAAACCCCATATCGTGAGTACCCGTTAAGCACTAAAATCATATTTGTCGCTAATTTAAAAAAAACGCTTTCTACACTCATAGCCCCACAGTAGGATTTTCTCCTGTGTCGTGGGTGCCATGGACACACACAAACACGAATACACAAACACACAGACCCAGAACAAGAATCTAAACTCATCATTCAGATACCTGTCTGGCCGGAAATGGAACCCGGGACCCACAGCGTGTCAGACCAGTATGGTAACCGCTGCGCCACGCGGGTCGTCAAATGTAATAAGCCAAGAAATAAATATGTCCCTATCCAGAGCAAATTTCAGCAGCTGATGTACAACATGAAGACCAAAGTATTAAGCGACATTAGGTACGACGAACACGGGAGCGCGGCTATCGGCGGAAAGGCTAGTAAATTAGGTCGCGGTCCGAAGCCGCCCCGCGCCAGATAACATCTTTATGCCCTCCGTGGTGCCTAGCGCCCTACAGCTTATAAGGTTTACTACACTTAGATATCATTAAGACTCACAGATATTCCTGATTTCTGAGAAGACATTGATGCGATCCTTAGCTATTTGCCTTACAGCTTATTTGCTTTATTTTAGCTTACGTTAAATAAACTTTTTTTAAGGTTGAAGTAGAAAATAAGCATATAGTTCACCGGTTTGTAGGCATCTGTAAGCAACTTCATATTGGTTCTATCTGAATTCAATCACAAATATCTTGCATTTCTCGAAGACTACAACCTTTTTGCTATTATATGAAATAAAATGGACAAACATAGCCTTCACCGAAACACAAGAACTGCCTTGCGTTAGCAATTAATGTCACCACCTTGTTCACTTACTTCTGCTCAGATTAAAATAAATTGGCAGGATATTGTTACATATACGTACATTGTATTTCACTTCATATTGACTATAGTTTGGTTTAATTAATGGACTATTCATTAGTTTTTTTTTTTTGTTCTCGAGGGAGAAACATTCAAAAGGTACCAAACGCTGTGAGAACAACGCAGGGTTATGTTGGATTTTTACCGCTATTAGATATAGATATTGCTGAAATATATTATCATTAAGTAACATTATCCCTGTAGTTCCGGGATCAGAATAGGGCTACAGTATCCCCTTTCTGTCGTAAGAGGCGACTAAAAGGGGCTTCAGGGGCTGCGGGCGGTAAGAGTGGGGCTCAAACCTTCCAGCCAAGTGAACCCGTGTAGGACGACGTAAACACCAGGAGGCGCCGGGAGGGTTTTAGTGAGGCAAAATCCCAAATAACACGGCGTTGCTCCCACGGCGTTGGATACCTTTTGAAGGTTTCCCCGTCGATAAAAAAGGTATTGCTAACATACTGGTACTAAAATACTGTATTTTGATTACATTCGGATTAGATTGTACAGTTGACTAGTAAGATTTCCAGGTAACCTCTGTTATAACGTAATGTTCAAAGTCCTGTTCTAGTCCTTTGTATATTTTCCCCAGGAAAGGCGGGTATTTTTTTCAAATTAAAATGAAAGTAAGTACTTACTTAGGTATCCTTAAAACCTAATTAGGTTTTTGGAAACAGGGGATTTTAATTAGGATAACATTATTATCTTCAGATAATAATTTATAATTTCTAATTATTTATTTAAAAATAAAATTTTAGTAACGTTATTTATTTATTCGTTTTCTTCTCAGAGAACCCTTATCATGGGTCCATGTAACAGGAATAGAAAAAAATATAGCAGGTCCGCCACGGCGTCCGCTGTTCACAATCGTAGTTTACGAATGACATCACTAAGGTAATCATTGCCTAGCCTTGCCAACTAAAAGAAACGTATATGTAAATTGTCAGGTACATCATATAACAATACGAAGTAACAAGATGAGAAAAATACAAGCTAAAATATGGTAATAATATGAACATTGAGCAAGAACCGCCTTCCTAGAAGTCCCGGGGATATAGAAGACGGGCAAATGAGACTAAATAAGCAGTTTCACAACATTTTGAGGTTACCTAACTTGCAGTCGGAATATAAATTCTACTTACGATTTGCCACGTACGGTCAGCCAGAGGCTCGTCTTTCTCCCAGGATCCTGGTATGGTTTCACGCGGTCCACACAACACGTGCACACACACCAGCGATGAAGTTGCAGGCTTCATTTTAGTTCACACACTTTTATTACACAAACAACTTTATATTTTCACAATTAACACGAATGATTAAAGGTCCACACATCCGATTTTGTACGAGCCGGTTAGCGTCGGTAGCTTCAACAACGCTCACACCGCCATACTGCTTTACGGAGCATGGTGAGTGAAACTACCCTCCGATTTTACATTATCATATGAACATTGTAAATAATGCTCTGCTATTGGTTGAAGACTTCAGCAGCAGCAGCAACACAGCACATTTAAAATCATTCCATTGAGTTATAGTTTAATTTTGAACTACGGTTACGAAACAAACATGAATACAACAAACGCAGGTATGTAAAAAAATCAAATATTATATTTTACTATTTAAGTAACAAGTGAGCTAATTGATTGTAATCAAAATATCATCAAGGATATCAATACAACAGAAGTATGAGTTTATACGCTTTCTACACCTAGGTTCTCATATATTGACTTTCTGCTACAGTAGTTGTCAAAGACTTTGAAAGTGAAAAAAAAAAATACCACAATAATAAAATAAAAATGTAAGGTCGTAATTTAAATAATTAATCGGCCTATCTACGAGGCGAACTGAAATTACTGCGTGTTTACTGATATTGTGACTATCACAGCAACAATTTCAGGTATATTAAATTGCCAGTGATAATCAAGAATTCCTTGTGTTCTCCTTGCGCTCACGTCAGTTATACATGCCGTGACCATACGCCCCGTTTTAAAGAGGATCGTCCCGTTGACAGATATTCATTAGGGTGCCAGATTGTTCCGCTTTCTCAAAGCGTGGCGATGATGATTGAGGTGAATTGAGGCCTTTTTTGGCAGACGAAATTCACTGATTATTTTTCATTCTGAAATCACGTTAGTTTCTTTTATGAATCTTATTATTATAAACGCGAAACTCTTTCACGCACTAATTACCTATGGTAAATATACGCATACAATATTATGGTCCATATTATGATCTGAATTAACACATGGGATCTCATTAAAAGTAAACGCAACCGAAGCGGGTGAAATTGCGGGAATATCCTAATAATTATAACCAATATCCCGTTTTGAGTCAAAAATATTAAGTCAACATACGCAGATGTCTCGTTTTGACTCAAAAAAAAATTAGTCACCATACACCATACAAAGTAGTAGGAAGTCCATACATAGCAGTAAGAAGGGTGTGGTTGCCGGCACACTTTTACATGAGGCGACCATCTTAGTCCTCAGGAGTAGCAACATCTGTGATTGACTTCAGATAGACCCATGTTCTGTATGAAGTTGATTACAGATGATGCGGCGACTACTTACCAGCAGGTGGACTGCCTGCTCGTTCGCTATTTTATTCAGATAATAAACTGATAAAAACACCGATGTCCCGTTTTGAGTCCAAAAACAAATAGTCACGTGAGTACAACGACGTATATCGCCACTAATCAAAGCGGCGCCCAGCGCGAGCGCCTGATTGAGGAGACATGAATCATTCATGGAGCGCATGACAAATCGCCGATACAAACATTATACAAACATCGCAATAACAATTATATATTGCGTATGCTCAAAATGACCAACTTTGCGTTACTGTTTATATTAAGGAACCTGGTGATTTTATAGTTACAAGATTTTTTTAGAACAATACACTCGAGCGCTAAATTAAAAAAATGCAGTTGAGTGTTTCTTTTTATATAATTTGAGCCTTTTCAGAGTTTGTGTTAAAATAGTAGCATAAAAGTGTTATAATATGTATTTTTTTAATAATTTCATGTTATAATATATAAATTTTTATATTGAAAATGAAATGACAATGAAAATTTTCTTTATTAACTAAATAGACTTATTACAGGTGAAGTACACCCCTGTTAAGTTCGCAGAACTTTTGTTAGGGGTGATGAACGCTCTTTCCTGATTGCATAAAACCAGTGTTGTTAACAATATAATAAAGACATTCAATTTTAAACTACGAGGGTATACACAAAATTTACTTATAAAAACAGAATAATCGCCGCATGATCCGATGGTCAAGAACACACAATTAAGCATCCATATTAAGGTTCCATTTGATACCTATATACCTTTTTTTTTTTGTTTTCGAGGGGGAAACTTTCAAAAAGTACCCGACGTCGTGGGAGCGACGCGGGTTATGTGGGATTCTTACCGCACTAAAACCCCCCCGGTGGCCGACCTCGACGCTGCGAAGAGGACTCTGGGAACTCCAGTTGACCACCGCCGGTATTCTCAGCGTATGACCCATCGGGCTCTTCTCTGGTGGGCGTGAACTGCTCACCGCACCTTCTGGTTTTTACGGCAACATGCAACCACACATGCCACCGTCCTTCCCGAGGTCACTTGACCGGACGGTTCGAGCTCCCACTCTTCCCGCCCGCAACCCCGGAAGCCTCTTTTAGTCGCTTTTTACGACAGGCAGAGGGTACCGTAGTCCTATTCTGGTCCCGGAACTACAGGGACAGATACCTACATACCTAGTGACAAAACCATTACCCTCCTTATTTCGTAATCCGTTAGCAAACACGAAATTAACACATATCTTTATTCATGTTAATACATTGATACCACGAATGATATTAGATAGGTTAGTGTTTATCACGGGATTAACCAGTTTTAATATGTAGCGGGTATTCACGATACGAGGTATATAATTTCTTTTTTACAAATACAATTCATACGATACTGATCCCGTGCCAACGAACATAGAAAGTAGCAGTATTTAAAATAATTTATTTTTTTGCTAATATTTCCACCCAGAGATCGTGAAAATACAATTCATATGATACTATTATCGTACTAATGGAATTAATTACCATAGAAAGCATCAGGTCGGATAAAAATAACATAAAACACTAAGTTACTCATCTGTAAAAGTTTGATACTAATTCATACTGGACGTACCGCATATAGCAGCACTTCCAATTTGGAGCAATATCAATAAACAGCTTAACTTATTGGGCTCAGTTTGTTTTTGAGAGCGGGGTCAATGAACTCGTAGCTTTTAACTTGATCCGAGCGAGAGCCGCTGCTTGGGCCGTTTAGACCCGATTACAAGCTTACAAGACTTATTTTACAATCTTAAGTTGTTACAATTTACATCCACAAGGATTTAAAGTAAAGCGAAAAGTAAGTACGATCCTTTCAAAATGTTTTTATTTACGTTGGCGTAAGCTGCGATATTTTTGGTAATTCGCTTACAGAAAATATTAAGTCGATTTTGTTCTCGTATTTGTAAAGTTAATTCCCTGAGCTAAGGCTATAAATGAAATGTTCAGATCTCGGTTGGTTTTCTGTGTTCGTTTCTGTAAATTTCAAAAAACTCGCTTTAATAAGGTGCTGCCTCAATTCCTTGTCATATCACCTTAGTCTTCAAGAATAGCAATGCATTTCTTATAAACTAATTTGAACACAAAGAAATGCTAAGTGCAACGCTTATTGAAATCACTTCATAGTATAAAACAAAGTCGCTTCCCGCTGTCTATCCCTATGTATGCTTAGATCTTTAAAACTACGCTACGGATTTTAATGTAGTTTTTTTATTAGATAGAGTGTTTCAAGAGAAAGGTTTTTATGTATAATACATGTATAATATAGTGGCGGAACATTGGTAATTTTAGCTTTTTGACTTTCAGGCGTAACGAAGTTCGCCGGATCAACTAATTTATGATAAGCTTCTAATTCAACTGAGTTTAGAAACGTCGACGACACTACGATACTTATTTTACTACCTCTAGGACATAAAAACTTGATCTACCACTAAGTCAATAAATATAGAGAGAAACAGAACTTATACAGCTGTTTAGCATCAGTTTTATGGCCGTTTATTTATAGGGCAGGTGTAGTTGTTATAACTGGAAACAAACTGGTAGGTAATTTATTACCTTACGTAATTCCGTGATTTTCGATTCTGTGCTAATTTCGCAAAACAAATTATCCTTCAAATTCCACTCGCCCTAATCCGATTAAGTCAAAATGAATGGCTAAAATTTAGGAACGTTTATTATTTTCAGTTATCGGGCCGCCTACAAATTGGCTTATACTCGAAGAAACAGTACTACAGTACATTTGTATGATAAACCCGGCTTAAGGCCTAGTGTAATTTGATCCGCCGGCAGCGCGCTAAGATCTGATAGGACAAGCCCTAAGCCAGGTTTATCTCCTTACTGAGCGGGCTTCAACCCTTGAGCAGTTAGACGTAACAAACAAATCTAGACACGCATGATATGACAGACTGGTGATGTTTGATATCTTGTCCTTATTTATAATTATATATATGTCCTTATTCATGTTTATGACTATTTTTATGAGTGTATATATGTATTTATTTGTCACAGTATAGTGCGCGCACTTCTTACCATGTGTTAACCTATATCCAGTCTCAGGTCTGCTGGAAGAGATTTCATTAGAAATAAGCAGTACCTTTGCACTTAATGTTAATTTTAAGTTCTCGTTGTATTCAATTTCTATGTGTGTGCATAAACAAATAAATAAAATGACTTTGAATAATACGCAAATACAGTTTTAATATGAAATTTAACTATCAATCTTATGATAAGCCATCAGTGACAGTCAGTTTTTGTAAAAAAATGTAACTACTTATGTCCACGGACACATATTATGTTTCTATGATTTATGAAAATTAAATGTGCTTTTATTGTACTGTATAATAAAAAACTTATTTTTATTCACAATAGACTTCTGTTATCGTCGAGTTTGTAAAGTTGAAATGCCTAGTATATATTTGCCTCCTACTACCCACCACAAAAAAAAACAATTTGCTACTACATGTCTAACATGAGTATAACGGAAGTATCATAGAAGTCGAATTACAATAGCTGCCACGTGGGCCACCACGTACCAGAGCGGTCACCACGTCGATTTGACACGCAGTGGGTTGTTTGGATGATTAATGTAGATTTTTTTAAGGTTCTGAGTATTTATGTATTTATATCTGTGTGTGTTCATAGCACCCATGGCAGAAGAAAACTCTAATGTGAGACTATGAATGTAGAAAGCGCCATTTATATGTATATCTATTAACATGTGGCGACCTCCCGCTACTTATCAAGAGATGGCACTACTAGTATTCTGAGACACGCTATTAAAGTATTCCTCAATACCCCGCATATATACAAGTTCCGAACATCAGTTGTCGGAGCACGGCCGCTCCCCAGGCATCACCTAGCCTAGCGGAAGATCTCCCTTTGCCAAAAATACATTGTTATCTTTAACACAAACAAATCAGTGCAAATCTGGTTCTACCAACTTATTTTTTTTAAGGTGGTAGAACCAGTGTAGTTCACCCGGGGAAGTACCACCGCCACACCTACTTCTAGCGTGAAGCATTTCTTGCCTTTCGAGGGAAGCGCGTGGTTGCCGGCACACTTTTATATGAGGCGACCATCATAATCCTCGGAAGTAGCAACGCATCTGTGATTGACTTCAGATAAAGCCCCATATTCTGTATGAAGTTGCTTACAGATGTCCATGGGCGGCAATGAGCACTTACCATCAGGTGAACTGCTTGCTCATTTGCTACTTCAAACTTATAAAAATAAAAGAATATAAAAATCATGAATGTAAAAAGAGTTTACTCCACACCCCGCAATAAACTAGTAATCCGATGTCCAAAAACGCATAGTTCCACAGGGAGGCTTTCTCCAAACCCCATAATAACCTACTATTTCCACACGAAGCTATGAAAGTTTCGACGCAATATTCCAATGCAGTATTTGACCGGAGTTTATGTTGATTGCGTTACAAAGAATAGTCGATACCCACCAGAGTAGGCGCTACGTACGAAATATATTTGTTTATTCTCTTTGTTTTTTATGAGTTAAGTAGCAAACGAGCATGCAGTTCACCTGATGGTGGAGACTGCTGCCCATGGATATCTGTAAGCAACTTTACACAGCACATAATTGATTGTCCCTGTAGTTCCGGGACCAGAATAGGATTAAGTTACCCTCTGCCTGTCGTAAGAGGCGACTAAAAGGGGCTTCCGGGGTTGCGGGCGGGAAGAGTGGGAGCTCGGCCAAGCGACCCCGGGAAAGACGGCGGCTTTGTGGTTGCATGCTGCCTTCAAGCGGTGAGCAGTTCACGCCCACCAGGGAAGAGCCCGATGGGGCAACACACTGAGGAGATCGGCGGCGGTCAGTTGGAGTTCCCAGAGACATCTTCGCAGCGCCGAGGTCGGCCACCAGGGGGGTTTTAGTGCGGTAAGAATCCCACGTAAACATACTTTTTGAATTTTTCCGCCTCGAAAACTTCAAAAAAAAAGTATTAATTGATGGTGATTGAGGCATGGCGTTGGTACCTCCCCGGTCGAACCATATATTGTACGTTCAACCTTGTATACTTCTTCAGAAACAAAATGCTCATGAGAGGTGAAGTTATTATACTCTGACCTGAGCGCCACTAAACAAAATTATATGTCTGATATATAAGATCACGACATTTCTTTGTAAATTGTAGTAGTCCATTGAAATGTTACACGAGCTTTGCCTTTTTTAGAGGACGCAATTTTATTTTTGGACATTTGTGGGGGGTCTATATAAGCTTAACCTCAAGTTTGTGGGGTCAACAAAAGGGTGGCGACCCCACAAACTTGAGGTTAAGCTTCTATTGACCCCCCCCCACACATGTCCAACAATAAAATTGCGTCCTCTAAAAAAACTATATTCGGTCTATTAATAGTAACATTTCAATGAACTATAGGGAAATTTACTGAAATTTGCTCAACGGTGATGTTTGCAGCGTAAGTCAAATGATTTGTATATACGTCGCGGTGTCGTGCCCCATCGCTTTTTATGCGACTACGTCATAAAAAGAGTATTTTTTTCGAGCGTATGTACATATTTATATGTCCTTATCTTTGGGCATGCTCTAGAGCCGAAATAGAAGAAGACTGTTACAGATGTAAATATACATATCCTTGGGATTAACACAGTTTTCAGGCAGAAATTTGCAATTGGAAATAGGAAAGATCAATTATTTTTTTTATTATCATGACAATTCGAATATTAAATACAGTACTCTATGATATATTATAATTTTTGTAGTATTTGTTTTTATCATAATTTATTTAATTTACTCTAACGTAGATATCCAGCTTATTTGTCGGAGCCTTAAAGGCTGAAGGTAACAGCTCGGTACATCCATACCAATCCGCATCGAGTTCTTGTAACTTAGATGACTTTACGATCTAATTTGTATTTTAGCCGTGGCTTGCGATCTTGGGTGGCCCTTCATAATTTAAAACCTGTCACTTTCTATTATAAAACGAGCACAATAATTGAGTGGTGCTGTATATTCTTCACGTATTTTCTATATTTTTTCTATTAAAAATATATTTGTAAAATTTTATCTACCATTACCACTGGATCGGGACACGACTTTAACTGCGAGGAGCTGGCAAGAAGAACAGTGGGTTTGTCTTCTTTGTTTATACAATCTACTTCTTTTTTTCAAGAATTTGTTTTCTACATAGCAATAAAAGCTAGCTGCTGGTAGTAACTCCAGTTACTTGCCTTCCATTTGACTAAACAAGATGCAGCTTGTCAAACGACAAGCTGCATTAATTTTGATAATTAATTAACTATTTAAATATGCACTATTGTTGTTATAATCCCATGCTAATTTGTCATATATGTAATCAAGATTTCGCGACAGTAGTACGTACCCATATTACATTAATTAATAATCAACTAAATACCATACTGATATATTTTCCATCACTATTGAAACAGCATTTCGACACGGAAATCACACTCCGACCAATCACTTCAAACAGAATATTGGAGCATTGTTTGCGGCTTAACTAGAAGCTGTAGCCTTGCACCAAACACTGCAAATCAAATGGATTCCAACAATTATCCTCAGCACTTCCAATACTACAAATATCTACAAATAAACCTACTCTTTACTGCAGATTGATTTTTATTTATATTTAGGGGAAGTACCACCGTTTCGATAGAAGTGTGTGGTTGCCGACACACTTTCACATGAGACGACCAACATAGTCCTCGGGAGTAGCAACGCATCTGTGATTGACTTCAGATGGAACCCATGTTCTGTATGTAGTTGATTACAGATGTCCATGAGCAACCACTTACCTTTAGGTGGACTGTATGCTCGCTTGCTACTTCAGTCAGTTTAAAAAAAATCTAAAACAATTTTATGTTTTAAGATTTAAAGCGCTGGGCGTTTAACTCACGTTTAGAGCCGTTTCCAAACATTTACGTCACCGGAGAAAGTTTCCTAGATAAGTTGCAGCACGCGTCGGCGGCAGACGTGCTCTCAGCTCTGTGGGCAACGCACCGCAATCCACTCGATTCATCGACATTTTTATCGTGCCCTACCCGCCACGATTCTTATCTCGGACCCTTACAATATACGGCATCGCCAGCCACGCGAAAGAGAACTTTATGAGCCGACTGTCAAAGGTAACGTGAATCGCATTGTCGTTTGGCACCGTGATGCGGGTACGAGTTGAATATTAAAGCGGTGACCTCAGTGCCCCACTGGCGGACGTATGCAAAGCGACAGAACATGTGTTTTAGGGCACGCTGTGTGGTTACTGAATTAGATGGCTTCAGTCGAGAGAATTGATGAATACTGTACGAGGACTTGACCTATTTCAAACTACTGAAACTAAACGGCGAATCTTCGCTCTGAATATAAATTTCATTCACCCGAGGCGGAAAAGTGAGGGAACGATCGCGCTTTATTTTGGGCTTCGAATGAAGAAATCTTCTGATAGTATTCATAAACAAATCATAAAGTACGCACTTCAAAATGATATTGTATTTTCTGGTAAAATCGCAAGGACAAAAACACTCAAATGCAACAACGACCCTGATCTCGATTTAAAATCGTCATCCAGATTGCAAAATACTGAAAAAGTACAGTTCAATGCGACAGCAATGTTTATAAATATAACGTTATGTAAATCCAATAAAGATTATGAAGCACCTCGCGGCGTGGGCGTCCCGACGGTATCGGGCACGAGGGCAAACATTATGCAAAACTTTAAAAGCTACTTGATAGTTCCCTAAGTCGAGGCCCTCGTGCCGCTGCTCCCAACTTTCTCTACCGTATCTCTTCCGCTTGAGACTGCTCCAACTTCGCCGATAAAAATAAAGACTGCTACAATTAAGACAACTCCTTGTTCAAATTTCGTATTTAGCAATACTACATGAAATTATTTTCTTTCTACAATTAAATAGAAAATTGAATGAGATGAAATAAAACTCCCAATATAAAGTATATTCGTTTTTGATAAATATGATATTTAAAAAAGTAAGGATGAAATAACACCCTTGAGACCGCGCTTGGCTCAGATTTAATTTTAAATTTACGTACTTCGATATATCTTTCAAAAGATTATAATAGAATAAATGAACCGTATTTTCCGAATGAAATAACAAATGTACATATATCTTTTGTTACAAATGAATAATAGAATAATGTCTCATTACTATAACATTTTAAAGAGTTGCGATAACCTTTGAATCACGTATTGATGATTAAATAATATATTTATTCTCGTATATGTATATACAAGCACGTTTGCTTATATTTGTACTAACAATTACCCGCGACTTCGCCCGCACGGTCAAAGGGAATTAACGTTAGCATTAGATTGCGTGATTCAGAACTTGCTAATGAATTTTACTAACATACGTATCGACTAATAAAACATCGATATTCTCATGGGAATGAGAGAGCGCGGTAAAAAGTAGCCTACGTCACTCTCTGCTCTCCTATCTCCCAGAATATAAACCATATCCTATAGTAGCTATGTAGCGACATGAAAGAGGAACAAACAAACACACTTGCACATTTATAATATTAGCATGGATTAGTAGGTACTTTTAGTTGCCAGAGAGCGCGCTGAACCCTCTCGACGAAGGCAACGGCGCCTCGTCCCTGTAGCCTCGGGGTCAGAATAGGGCTACGGTATCCCCTTCCTGTCGTAAGAGGCCACTAAAAGGGGCTTCCGGGGTTGCAGACGGCTAGAGTTTGAGCTCGAACCGTTCGGTCAGGCAATCCCGGGAAGGACGGCGGTATGTGTGGTCGCATACCGTTGTAAAGATTAGACGGAGCGGTGGGCCCAGCCGCCCATCTGGGAGGAGCCCGATGGGGCAGCGCGCTCGAGGATTCCGGTTGAAGTCGTTTCGAGATCCCGGAGTCCTCCTTTTCAGCGCCGAGGACGGCCACCTGGGGGGGTTTAGTGCGGTAAAAATCCCACATAACCCTGCGTCGCTCCCACGGCGTCGGGTACCTTTGGAAGGTTTCCCCCTCGAAAACAAAAAAAAAAAAAGGTACTTTTAGTTCTGATTTGTAAAAAAATCCTATCTATCCTATCTGTAAAAATCATTAAAATGAGTCGCGAGCCAAACATGGTATGTTTAGGCTGAAAATGAGTCAGAGGATTGTTCAATGCCATTCCATTGCATGCCCATTTGAAATATTAATGATTCATCCCGATCCGTTGACTAATATTACAGATGAAGTAACTAAACACGATGTTTTGAATATCATTTGGCAAGCATGACGATTGTCATTTTTGGTGGAGGTCATAGAACTAAGCCTTCGGGTGCATTGTCCCAACTCCATGCTTATAACGAGATTATTAACGACATTATTTTTGCTGCTGTCGTATGATTTGTAGGATATTATTTATTTTTATCAGGTGGTAGAACCAATGTAGTTCACGCAAGGAAGTACCACCGCCATACCTATTTCTAACGTGAAGCATTCCTTACGATGGAAGGGTGTGGTTGCCGGCACACTTTATATGACGCGACCATCCTAGTTCCACGGGAGTAGCAAGGCATCTGTGATTGACTTTAGATAGGATCTACGTTTAATTAAAAAAAAATGTAAATAAAAAAAAACGTTAATACACTATCGTACTTAGAACTGTGGAATAGTGTGATCGAATGGTGATGTCTGTAAATAGCAGAGTTTACTTAACGTCAATCCACTACTTAGTCACTATTACATAAGAAAACGGTACATGAGTAAATCCTTAGCTACTGACAGGCAATAGTAGAGGCACGGTAATAGTATCTACAGTATTCTAACTTCTTACAAACGCACGAAACGCAAGTTGTACCTACGCCGCTCGATTTCAGTATGCACTCGGTATGCAACAATCAGCGAATGTGCCGTAGTGACGAGCGGGCGGTATGATGATTTTTATGCAATGGTTCTTTTTATTTAAATAATAATGTAGCGAAGAGCTGTTGTAAACTATATTGGTCTGTTTTTCATTGCTTTAATTGTATATAAACACGTCCAGTGTTAATAATGTTTATTTTGGTTGGTAAAATATTATTCAGTGTGAATAATATTTTACCAACAGTTTATAGTATTATTTCATTTTATAACTATTATTTGTGTACGATTTATTATTAAGGCGCTTAAATATTAAAAGAACGCGTTCTTTATTAACTTAATCTACTGAATAAAAAAACATAATAAGTATTTAAAAAAGTCAAGTATGCAGATGTAATTAAAATACTGTAGGCGGAGGTAGCCCTAACGCGAAATCACGTCCAGCGCGTCTGTAGGTATAAAATTCAAGGACAGGGCTGAGTTAGAATACTGTATAATACTACTATTGTGGTAGCGGTGTTCCAATAGTTGCAAGCAAATCTCGTGTTGACGCGAGGAAAACACTGATTAGCATGTTGCGCCGCGGCGCCGCGATGAGCCTTGTTGATTTTCCGATTAGCCTTATACAGCTTTTGTCATGGCTGTGGGTTTCCCAATCACATCGCGTCCCTTCAATACTGCGAGAAATAATGCATCTCATTTTCATTCAACAACCTTGTCTGTAATGTTATTATTTTTCTTTTTCTAACAACTACAACTTTAAATGTGGGAGGTGCAGAATCGCTGATGCTATGTTCCGTTCCGGTGGTAGTGTAAAAAATATATATGTAATTGACAATTTGTAAGTGCCTCTGTAGGCCTATGCATAAAATAAAGACATTTCATTTCATTTTGATAGAAGGGTATCGTTGCCGGCTCATGACTAACACATAAGTTACTCTTCGGGAGTAGCAACGCATCTGTGATTGACTTTAAATAGATCCCATGTTCTATATAAAGTAGTTTACAGATGTACATGGGCGGCAGTGATCACTTATGCTGGACTGCATGCTCGTTTGATAATATTTCTGCCATCATCTAAATAATCTGAATTATTTTGCTACGTTCTAATATTACTTATATTGGTGTTAGATAGAATTATTATACTTGAAGTAAACTTGGAATGTGGAGTTATTCTCAGGTGTATTTGCCGCAGGTAAATATGAACTTAGAGTCTACAGTAGCTACGCATGCCTAATTTTAATTTGAAGATTGCTTTATCTTAGAGCGCTGAATTCATATACTTGGTAATATGTCTATAAAAGTTATTAATAGATTTATGAACTCGAGTGCCGTCGTAATAAAAAATGAAAGGAAGAAATTCTCGTACTCCCATTATTGTACCACTGCTGGGCACGGATGTTCTATCATACAGAGAGTTTTAGGCAATAGTCCACCGCGCTGGCCAACTGCGAATTGGTGGACTTCACAAACCTCCGAAAACTTTTGTTTTCAAACAACTCTCGGGTGTGTTGATTTCCTCAAGATTTTTTCCACGATGGAAGGAATTAGAGGAATGTTATTAACACGTGTGATTAAAAATGATTTTTATTTGGAGGTCGTTCAAAACTTAACGACTAACGCAGGTACTGTAGGTACTTGCTTTAGCCGTTAAGTTTTGAAAATTTAACCTAACGATAAGGCAGACGGGCTACCTGATGGAAAGTAGTCACCGTCGCCTATGGACATTCGCAACACCAGAGGAGTCGCCAATGCATCGTCGGCTTTGAAGGAGAGCTCTTTTCGCATCTTTCTTGAAGAACCCCATGCGTGCAAACCGAACCGTGGAGGACCGCCACGAGTCCAGTTGGTGTGGATGGAACTTCATCCTTCGGCGAGTGGTGCGATGAAGAAAAGGTGACGGAGGCACCAGATCAAAAAGTTCCTCGGAAAACTCACCATTGTAAAGCCGGTAGAACACGCAGAGGGAGCCTATGTCCCTCCGCAGGCTTAAAGGTTCTAACGAATCGGTGATCCTTGGGTCGTTGACGAATAAATAATTTAAACACGTTTATCTATAGCATCATTTTGCAAAACTAACATAACAAGCTGTATTTAAAAAAATAAATTTGTTAATAATAAATGCGTTTAGAACAGAACACAGACATAATGAATTGTGGTACAAAAACTGGCAGTTACATTATTGAGTTAAAATCTAACTGCGGTTCATTTTGTTTAATGTGTCGTTTTCAGTTATTATGACAAACTTTACTAAGAGGGCTTATTGTTTATAATAACGGTGCCCTCAGGACAACCTTGTTTAAGTTCTTGCCCAACATTGTAATGTACCTTAAATGTTTTGTAATCGACTCCAAAAGGAAGGAGGTTTTCGTGTGTTTACTTTTGAAGTGAAACTTCTTTATCGGGGTTGGAAAACAAAAGTGAAATTTCTTTATCGGGGTTGGAAAAAAATTTAGTGTAACATTTTTTCGTTACGCGCCATCTTTTTCTGTTACGCGCCATCTTTATTTATTTTTCGTTACGCGCCATCTTTTTCTGTTACGCGCCATCTTTATTTATTTTTCGTTACGCGCCATCTTTTTCTGTTACGCGCCATCTTTTTTTTTCCGTTACGCGCCATCTTTTTCTTATCCGTACCACGCGTGATATTAGATAGATTATTATAGATTAGATTATTAGATAAAGTTTAATAAAAGCCTTTCATTAAACTTTATCTAATTTAACTTTATTTAACCAATTTCTGTAAAGTTGCATATAGTAAATTATTTTTTGAAAAATAACGCCATAAAGAAGTTTCACTCCTTACGAGTGTACGCTAGTACACGCACACATTTTTTTTTTTAATTTCTCTACAACTTCAGTATCGTATGTCGTGATATGAAACCGACGACTGTTTGCCAGCAAGTTCTCCCTGTGAAGTTTCGTCATTACCACCATCTATGCAATTGTACACTTAGTCAGAGTTTATTTATACGAGTAGATTTTGAAGTTGGTAAAACCAGACTAGTTTGACCGGAGAAGTACCACCGCCACACCTATTTCTAGCGTGAAGCAGTCCTTGCGTTTCGATGGAAAGGTGTGGTAGCCGGCGCACATATGAGGCGACCAGCATAGTCCTCGGGAGTAGCAACGCATCTGTGGTTGACTTTAGATAGAACCCATGTTCTTAATGAAGTTGCTTACAGATGTCCATGGGCGGCAATAACCACTTACCATCAGGTGGATGGTAAGTGGTTATTGCCGCCCATGTTTCAATTAGATAAATAAGGGTTTTCTTAAATCAATCACTATTTACGTTTTCATCCGTCATTGCAAAGTACATGCCACATTCAGGAAAACGTTAACAATTGTTTTGAGGAAACGTACCATACTCATATTAAGGAAAGGGTAGGATAACAATATGGCAGCTAATTGATGTCACAGTAAAATTGTTTTGTAAAATTAAAACAATACATAGACTGTGTGCTGAATGGTATATTTCTAATAATGAATATGCCGTAGTGAGACGTATGCATTTAACCCGCTTGTTCCTCAATCACGTTGTCGCTCATATCGGACAGATTCTCGCGAACAAAACACTGGTTACGCTTTGTCTCACCGACATTCGTCGACTGAATGAATTTGCCTTTGTTCACAGGCTTATTGTTTGTTAGGTTTGTGTTGTCCCCGCCCACAAATGTGATTGCGTTGTACCGACGGCGACGTCGTGTGCTAACAATATTTTATTGTTTTAGCAATAATAAAATATTTAAGTATTCACGCAAACCCCGCGTAAGCCAGGTGACACGCGTGCGCGTACGTTCTATACAAAATTCACGTGGCTCTACACGCCCTCCCGCAGTTTAATGTCACGCAAAATTGCCTAAAGTCAGGAAGAAAGGGCTCAATAAAGTCCATTTCTAAGCTGCAAATATATTCGCAACTAATCAATAATAATAGGCTTTTGTCGAGGGGGAAACCTTCAAAAGGTACCCGACGCCGTGGGAGCGACGCAGGGTTATGTGGGATTTTTACCGCACTAAAACCCCCCCGGCGGCCGTTCTCGGCGCTAAAAAGGAGGACTCCGGGATCTCGAAACGACTTCAACCAGAATCCTCTGAGCGCGCTGCCCCTCCCAGATGGTCGGCTGCGCCCACCGCTCCGTCTAGTCTTTACGACGGTATGCGACCACACGTACCGCCGTCCTTCCCGGGATCACCTGACTGAACTCTAGCCGCTCGTAACCCCGGAAGCCCCTTTTAGTCGCCTCTTACGACAGGCAGGGGATGCCGTAGCCCTATTCTGGTCCCGGAACTACAGGGTGCAATAATAATAGGCTAATAAAACACGGTTGAAATGCACAAAACACATGTGCTCATAGGATAGGGCCGGATATACATGTGCGCATTATATATCCGGCCCTATCCAGGCGCTCAAATCCTTGGACTTAACTGGTAGTGCGTAGAGATTACCTTTGGCCTTTGTGACAAACATACACAAATGTCATTCAAAGTGATAGTGTGCTCTGCAACTTTTACCCTTATTTATAAGATGATTTATGTTTAAGATTTGTAGCAAGGGTGTGAATGCCAGCCAACTTAAATTTGACGACCATCTCAGTTCTCAGGAGTGGTATCGATTGAAACTGACTTAAGGTTGAATTTTCTTTCTATATGGTGTTTGCTACAGATATCCATGGGCGGCGGAGTCTACTTATAATAAGGTAAGCTGCACGTTAAATTGCTGCTTCAATAAAAAATGTCATGACTTAAGTTGTCAATTAATTACCACGTAATCAAATACATAGCAATCAGAGTAATAATAGGGGTTCAGTTATGATATAATTATGAGAGGTTCAGTAAGTTGAGTAAGCATAGGTATAACTGTGTCAGTATGTGATGTAATTAATAGGCTTTATACTTAATTACTTATTTATTTTAACAGAATAATACACATTAGCAAACACTTTTATAGCAGAGATGGCGGCAAGAACGTTTAACAAAACTGTCAAACGTCATCACGTAGTGAGAAGTTGAGAACGCGGCAATTTCAAATTACTACAACACTCTCTCCAAATTACAGCGTTCCTCATTGTAAAGTGAAACAAATAATAGTAACTAACAAAAACAATAGGTTAAGTTACTCTACACATACATAGTATTACTAAACAAAGTATTACAGAATCAAGTTTTATAAGTACAGTTATATTTTCCTAATACCTAATTTACTTCTTAGATATTTAAATTTACTTTTACATAAGGGTTTAGTAAATATATCAGCCCTTTGTTCATTACTACTTATATACTTTAGATCAATATCTGTACTTTCATATTTCTCTTTAACAAACTTGTATTTAATATCTATGTGTTTACATCGTTTATGATAATTTTCATTTTTTATGACAGATATTGCACTTTGATTATCTATGTTAAGTGTTACAGAATCCTGATTATATTCATCTATATCTAACAAAAGTCTCTTTAACCAAATAACTTCCTTTGTAGCCATAAACTCTGCTTCAGTTGTAGATAGTGCTATCGTTTGCTGACGTTGACTGGCCCAAGTAACAGCAGCACCATTCTTAATGAATACATATCCTGTCATTGATCTTCTTGTTTCAGTATCATTAGCGTAGTCAGAATCTAGTGTATTATTTTGTGAAGGTGTATAGTACAGACCATAATCACTAGTTTCTTTGAGGTACTTCATTATTCGTTTTACGGCATTCCAGTGAGTACTATCATAACCATCCAGATATCGGCTGACTAAGCTAACCGCAAACATTATGTCAGGCCTGCTGACTATAGCTAGATGCATCAAGGAGCCCACAACTTCTCTATATGGAATGTTTCTATCTAGCTCCGATGTATTCTTTTCTAATTTGATACCTGTCTCTACTGGTGTACTGTTCCCATTGGCATTAGTCATACTAAATTTATTCAGCAATTTTTGTATATATGTGGTCTGATGTAGAAATATGTAGTTTTCTCCTTTCTCAATTTCTAGGCCAACAAAGTGTTTAGGTTCACATACTTTTATTTCAAAATTTACTTTTAAATCATCAATAACTTTGTTTAACACACTTTTATCCTTGGAAATTATTAGTCCATCATCCACATACAGTATTAGGTACACCTTACTACCATTTAACTGACCAATATAGATACACTTGTCTGAGTGACTATTGGTGAAACCAAATTTCTTTAAAACAGAATCAAATGTTTGATTCCAGCACCTGGGTGCTTGTTTTAACCCATATAATGACCTTTTAAGTTTACAAACATGCCCTTCAGGTACATCTAAACCATCTGGTGGATTCATATAGATATCTTCAGTTATGGATCCATAGAGAAAAGCAGTTTTGATATCAAACTGTATCATTTGCAAGTTATCCTGACACACTTTAGAAAGCAAAACTCTTACAGAGTCATACCTGACAGTTGGTGAGAATGTTTCTGTGTAATCAACCTGGTGTTTCTGTGAGCAGCCCATGGCACACAACCTTGATTTATACAGTAGTCCCGATGGTGTATCTTTCACTTTGAAAACCCACTTACAGCCAATAGTTCTCACTCTATCTGGCTTCTTCACCAACTCCCATGTTTCATTCTTACTGTGTGCTTGCAACTCTTCTTCTATAGACTTTTTCCACTTATCTTTATCCACTGATGACAGAGCCTCTCGGTAAGTTATTGGAGTATCATTTTCTTCGTGTTCTCCACCTTGACAGAGGTAAGTATTAGTTTCATATTTTCTATTTCTAAGTGTTATATTACTAGGTCCACTAATATTTATTTCTTTTTCAGGTACATATGCAGGATCATCATCGGAGAAGAATGTTTCTTCTTCATCATTATCGGATAATGTTACAGATGAGTTATTTAACTCTCTTGTGCTTTGATTTGTTAGCTCAACAGATTCATCAATGTTCTTTGTTTCATCAGCACATATTTTAACATTATTATTATTTTCTGTTAGCGGAACCATACAATATTTTCTTTGTACAGAATTTTCCAGAAATACAACATCTCTACTGATAAGAATTTTTCTTGTTTTAGTATCTAATAGTCTGTAACCTTTAGTGACTTCTGAGTAGCCAATAAATATCATTTTTCTTGCCTTAGGATCCAGTTTTTGACGTTTAGCATCAGGAACATGAACCATGACTTCACATCCAAAGATTCTAAGGTGCTTCAAATTTGGCTTCTTCCCGGACCATAACTCCTCAGGTGTAGCGTATGAAATGGATCTTGTTGGACAGCGGTTCGTTATGTACGCAGCTGTCGCCACTGCTTCAGCCCAGTAGTGTTTCTGTAAATTAGCATTAAGCAACATACAGCGAGCTCTCTCCATCAATGTACGGTTCATACGTTCCGCTAACCCATTTTGTTGTGGGGTATATGGATTAGAAGTTTCATGTATAATGCCACAATTTTGCATGTATTCAATAAACTCGTTACTTAGATACTCTCTTCCATTATCAGTTCTTAATTTCTTTATTTTACATTCAAGTTGATTTTCCACAAATGCTTTAAATTCTTTAAATTTATTAAATACTTCAGACTTGTTTTTAAGTAAATAAATAAATACTTTCCTGGTATAGTCATCCACAAATGTGAGGAAATATTGCGCTCCTCCAACTGATTTCACCTCCAGTGGCCCACAGATATCGGAATGTATAAGTTCTAGAGCCTTCTTAGCACGAGAACCTTCCTTAGGAAACGGCAGCCGGGACTGTTTTCCTTCTTGACAAAATTCACATATCATATCCAGCTTATTGTCAGTAAGCTTGACACCTTCTGCACATTTGGAGAGTTTGTTCAGATCAGTCATATTGAGATGAGCCATCCTTTGATGCCATAAGTAGCTGTCACTTTCCTTTGTATCACATGCATATGCTTGTGCACTACTTAAGTTCAGACGATACATGTTATTCACTAATTCACAAGCTACTACTTCTTTTTGAGATTTGTTGAATATTTTACAGCCATTGTTACTAAACTGTACAGAACATTCTTTCTTTATCAGCTGACTCACGGAGAGAAGATTGCTTGCTAACTCAGGCACATACAACACATTGGTTACTTGTATGGTTTGTGTTTGTCCTACACTATTACATATAGGCAGATCTATTTTTCCACAGCTCTTCACTTTAAGCATTTTATCATCAGCAATACGGATGCTTGTAATTGGAGGTGATGATTCATCGTATAGCCAGTCCTGCCTCATTGTCATATGCATGGACGCTCCTGAATCAACAAACCAGCTCTTACTGTCATTTGCTGCACTGGATGCCGAGAACACAGCGACATATCCAGTTTCTTTGCCTTGGTCCTTTTTCTTTGTTTTGCAATTTTTACTTATGTGACCATAACGATTGCATTTGAAACAACGGGGACCTTTATTAAACTTCGGAGAACTATCAGAGTCCTTTTGTTTATATTTACTTGACTTACTTGCATACAATGCTACTGACTCGGAGCTCTTTATTTCTTGTAAGAGCTTAGTCTTTACAGAGTCTGCTGTAATCGGCACACCAGAACTTTCGAGGGCCATAATCATTGGCTTGTAGACTTCGGGTAATCCAGCAAGGAGTAATGTACCCAGCCACTCATCATTGATGTCAAATGATATGTTTCGAAGTTTATGTGCTGCACTCATTATTCTGTTAACGTAATCTTCAACATTTTGACAATTTTCTAACGTCGTTGTAATCATATCTCTCAATAAGCCCACGCGTCTTGTCAACCCTTTGTCGTCAAAAGCTTTTTGTAAATTGGTCCACACTTCTTTTGCCGTTTTTGTCTCTTGTATATGTATGTAATTCACTGAGTCAACCAACAATATAATTTTTGCCTTTGCTTTCAGGTCGAGCTTTGAATCAACAGGTTCGCCTTTATTTTCGATACAGCACCAGAGGTCTTCATGTTGTAAATACGTCATCACGGCAAATCTCCATGTATTGTAATTATCTCGACCACTTAACTTTTCGATAAGAGTCATTGTATTTGAAGACATTTTGTATAAAAAAATATTTTTCTACACAAACCACGCAGCTTTAGGTTATGTCGTGTCAGTTTTAATGACCGGCGACTTTGTATATCGTTATTTCACTGATATTACTTCTCACTGATACTTATTACAAACAGATTACGTCCTGGGCCCATAACCTGATGTAATTAATAGGCTTTATACTTAATTACTTATTTATTTTAACAGAATAATACACATTAGCAAACACTTTTATAGCAGAGATGGCGGCAAGAACGTTTAACAAAACTGTCAAACGTCATCACGTAGTGAGAAGTTGAGAACGCGGCAATTTCAAATTACTACAACAGTATGTAAACGCGTCACCTTACTTTAAATAACACGTACATATAATAGAAACATTTTTTGCGTTTCGATAGTCCTCGGGAGTAGCAACGCATCTGTGAATTACGTGATATAGAACCCAAGTTTTATTTGACGTTGCTTACAGGTGTCCATGGGCGGCAGTGACCATTTACCATCAGGTGGACTGCATGCTCGTTTTCTACTTTAATCAGATAAAAAACTGTCATTGTATTTCGCTGAAACGTTAGGCTAGATATATCAAAAATGTATGTAAATACTAGTTTATTCCCGCGGCTTCGCCCGCTTCGGTCACGTCTACCACGTTAATAAGTATTCTATGTTAATGTAGCTCATAAACTATGTGAGCGCTCTATTTCGAAGAAATCAGACCATTATTTTTTCGTGAAAGAGTAACAAAATCACATACATCTTCATAAACTTTCGCACTTAAGATTTAATAAGATTATTTAATGTATTGTAAAACGAAGGAACAAGTTGCATACCTAGACAATATTTATGATGACAAGTTAATAAACATACTTATCGTGAATACGACGTGACATCATGCGCGACACAATGTTATATACATGTATAGTAATATACTAGATATACTCGCGGCGCCACCCGCTTCGGTCTCCTCTATCGCGGTATTGAGGATCCTACTTGTTTATTCAGCTCATAAAATATACTTGTGCTAAACTTTAGCGAAAACCCACCAGTAGATATTGCATCCCCTGCCTGTCGTAAGAGCTTCCGGGGTTGCAGGCAGCTAGAGTGGGAGCTCGAACCGTTCGATCAGACGACCCCGGGCAGAACGGCGGTATGTGTGGCCGCATACTGTCGTAGAGACCTGACGGAGGTGTGAGCCCAGCTGCTCACCTGGGAGGAGCCCGACGGGGCAGCGCGTTTAGACGACTCCGGTTGCGGTCCTTTGGAGATCCCGGAGTCCTCTTTTTAGCGCCGAGGACGGCCACCGGGGGGGTTTTAGTGCGGTAAAAATCCCACATAACCCTGCGTCGCTCCAACGGCGTCGGGTACTTTTTGAAGGTTTCCCCCGCGAAAACAAAAAAAAGATATTGCATGAAAAAGTAACAGACATAAATGAAGGGAAATGTCGTGTAGATGTATTTTATACAGGGCTACGGCTACTTTACAAATTGGCAGTTACAATAATATTCTTTGTTACACTACCACCGGAGCGGGACATAACCGTAACTAAGAAAATTCGGCAAGAAACTGAATTTTAGGATACTTTGTCTTTTATCATCATATAATATTTATTTCTTAAAAAAAACATGTTTCGCTCACGAATCGCCTTCTTTTTAATACTTATTTATTTATTAATTTTTGATCACCTACATAGTTTACACACATTATAATATAAAAAGAACAAAAGTCTACAATACGGAAAAACTAAGTGCAACTATATTTATAGGCGAAGACTGCTTGCAAAAAGGAGCGAGTAACAAGTCTAATCATAATAACGAAAATTATTAAAGAAAAGAAAAAAAATCTGGTATAAAATTAAAATTAAATTAAGTTACAATTAAACAGATAAACTGATAATCTTATATTACTTGTGATAGTTAGGTACTGTACAATTATTTATAAGCTAGAATGTGTGTACTGTCGCTGATAAAATGGGCGACAATTACAGCAAAGTTCAAGTGCGGAATATTAGCCGCCCGACCGTCACCACGCGTTAATTGAAACCACCGCAATCATTCTATTTGCTGTCTGTCACGTTAACGATAAATTATTACAATTGTTACGTAAGGACTTGATTGTAAACACTTGTTAGCAAATTAGTATTTTCAGAAAATAATTCGGAAATTACGCTATCAAATTTAGTCAAAATATGTACCATTTAACTTTTAATATAACACTATTATATTTAATTTCATAAATTAAAATATAATTGTTGTACTACCTTCAAAAGTCCATAATAAATATTGTAATCGAGAAAAGCAAACGGTACCGACTCGATGTCGGACGGCCGGGAGTAGCGGCGGTCATTCGAGCACGGACGGCGATAGTGAACGGACGCATACCGAGTGTGATACAGAGTGTAATACAGTGTTTAAAAGTGAAACTGTTTATTATTTTAAAAGACCCCTTCTGACTAATTCTAACACACTGATCTGGTAAAAATAGATTAATCGAAGTCTTTCTATAATATCTTTAAATAAACTTATATTATACATGTGAAAAATTTTGATGATGTATGAAAGTAGCAAAAACGCTACTCTTTCACGCGAAAATTACCTGTCGGATGACGTTAGACACACATACCTACATAGTTTACGATTTACATTAACACATGTGGTTGCCGGCACACTTTTATAAGAGGCGACCATCCTAGTCCTGAGTAGTAACGCATCTGTGATTGAGTTCAGATAGAACCTATGTCCTATGTGAAGTTGCTTACTGATGTCTATGGCCGGCGGTGATTATTATAAAAAAAGAACAAAAACAGAATATTCATTACCGCGGTACACGTGACCAAAACAAGCGATGCCGCGGAAATTGCATAGTTTATTGATTTGCAAAGTATTTACGAGGTATCCACGAGATATCACCACCACACCCATTTATAGCATAAAGCACTTTTGTCTCGATGAAAGGGTTTGGTTGCCAGCTTACTTTCATACGAGGTGATCATCCTAACCCTCGAAAGTAACAACGCATCAACCTTTGACTTCAGATAGAATCCTTGTTCTATATGAAGTTGTTTATAAATGTCTGTGGCCTGCATACTTATTGTACAAATCTATTTGAACTAATAGAAGTAATATGTCCGTTGATACAGTTGTTAGTAAATAATTGCGGTTTCTTCGAGTATTGTAAACCATAAATAAAACAATGATCTTGTCCGACTCCGTTTAAAGGTGCACCTCCGAGATTTAGATGAATTCGACGACCCGCGTGGCGTTACCATACCGGTCTGACGTGCAGTGGGTCCCGGGTTCGATTCCCAGCCAGTAAATCTGAACGATGAGTTGATTCATGTTCTGGGTCTGAGTGTATGTGTATGTGCGTGTCCATGGTGCCCACGACACAGGAAATATCCTATTGTGGGGCTATGAGTGTAGAAAGCGTATTAATTCGTCATATTAGTATTTTAATTTTCATGTATCGCACCCTTCGAATGAAAACAAAGCCGCTTTCAATGCTAGTATTATCCAAAATTTTTGTCGCATTGATACAACAGTCGGACTAATATGTGTTTTATCACCTTCAAAATAATGAGACCTTTGTACTGGAAACCAGTAGCAAGGTGGTCAGGTGGGCCGCGCAGCCCACGCTGCCGCTCCCGCGCTTCGCGTCGAGTAGCACTTTGCACTTTAGGCCGGTTACATATTATTTTCTTTAAGTTGTTTATAACCACAAAGTTAAATCTTAATCAGTATTTACACATTTTATATGTACTTTAATCCGACTGTGTCAGAAAGAAAGCAACATTTTTATAATACTATGATGATGCAAAATTTAAAAAGGGTTGAAAAAGGGTTGAAAAAGGGTTAAAGAAATTATTTTAAAAACAAAACCTCACTACTCAATGGACCTACTAAACAATGGCTTAAAACTTTTATTAATGATTTTTAATTATTAATAACCTAATAACATACATTTATTACTTGCTAGTGTAATTTATTCCGAATGTATTCATATGAAATTTTATTTGAAATATGTTTATATGCGGATGTATAACGACTCGTGGTTGTATTACATTTTGTCACGTATCGTAACTGCTCAATTTAGCTACTTCCGGCTTATAACGCAATCGTGTGTAAAATTCCTAAACAAAATAAGCAAAGCGTAGGACGGAAGCTTAAACAAAACAATTGAAGCCAACACACAAATCCCTTTTCTCTTACAGTTTTTAGCTCGTTAGCACCTTGTCCCCTCCCCCGCCAAATTTGTAAGTAATTTCTTAATAATAACATAACGGTGACATTAACACAACGTATTATGTTACTTTATCTGTCATTATTTTTCATATTGTGACACCCACTCACGAGTATTGTGGTACAGTTGGGCGCCTAAAACAATTGTTACTCAAGTCAAAGTCCCATTCATCACATTTAATTTGATTAACTTGCATGAAAAAGTAGTAAACGTGTCCATAAAATTGTAGGTGGCAACCATCCTCACACATATGTGGTTCTCATTCGGATGCTACAGACCCTTAGATTTTTTAAACGATTTTTTAGAGCACGGCAACTGAATCAAGAAATTCCGTAACGAAAAAAACCTAACACCCCGCACTCCTCCTACTATGTAGAGCGACCAAGCGTTCACTTAACTTGTATGTATATGGTACGACAGTATGAAGCTCGCACGAATCGAGACGAGCTGTTCGGAAATCGGACGAATATGTAAGCAACAACAAGGAAAAAAATCAATTAATATCAAAGAAAAAATACTGCATAAATAAATAAATAATTATAATTGCATAACTTGATAAAAAAAATGCTATGCAATAGCTTTACCGCGGCAGTCCGGTAGCACCGTGTATGCCGGTGACGGTTCCCTTATATATTTGAAGACCTTCTTAATCCTCGAAGTAGAAAATCATCTGTGATCGACTTCAGGTAGAACCCTTGTTATGTATGAAGTTGCTTATAGATGACCATGTCTGGCAGCAACCACTTACCCTTCCTACTTCAATCTGAGAAAAACTCGTACCATAAACCACGTAAAAATCGCTTGCAGTGAAAAAATACGAAAAAGTGCATAGCGAATAAAGCCGCCACCTTTTCTCCAATTTGCGGTGACAGCAAACGAGCTGCGCAGCGCTAAAAGCGTGTCGATACAAAGCGGCGACCACTCCCGGCTAACGCACTCGCAAAGAGTTATGGTCGCAGTGCTCGGTGACGAATATCTAAACTATTTCCCTGCCATTAAACACTATGGCAGTTGTGTTATGTGTTGAAAGTTTATGTTATTTTTTACATTGCAGTAGCACAGAGCATTCAGTCAACGTGATGGTAAGTGGTCACTGGCGCCCATGGGCATCCGTAAGCAAGTCAATTCAGGCCGGGGGTTGTATCTAAAGACAGTGGTAGATGTGTTTTATCTGACTGAAGTAGCAAACGAGAATGCAGTCCACCTGATGGCAAGTAGTCACTGCCGCCCTGCGACATCTGTATCAACTTCATACAGAACATGGGTTCCATCTAAAGCACTTGCGTTGCTACTCCCGAGGACTATGATGGTCGCCTCATGTGAAAGTGTACCGGCAACCACACCCGTACCGGTTGGAGTGCCGCCATTTAGGGGAGGCCTATGTTCAGCAGAGGACATCAAAGGACTGATGGATGGATGGATGGATTAATCTAGACTCGCCTTGAAGTAACGACGAATAGTCTTATTACTATTTCAAATGCTCTCTTTCCTGTATGTTTTGGTCATTTTTTACGTCAAAAATTACTTAACGCTAGAAATAGCCGCTGGTAAATCCACAATCGAAGCACTAGTTTTAAACCTATACCGGGTAAACCAACATCAACTTAAAAGTAGAAAAAAACGTTACCCTGACCACAGAGTAAATAAAAGTAGTATCGTGGAAGCCTCACCGCGCCGCCATGTAGGGCGGGCGGCGCTAATCGTACGTGAAGCTCGCTCGCTGTAATCCGTAACAACATTTATAAGATTTAATGTACTATCTTTCTGTATGAAACTGCCTCGTGTGGTCCCTACTAATCATTGACATCTATAATAAGTTCAATTATGATTTAATTAAGTTTAATAAATGAATTAAAAGTTTGTTAAATTAGTGTAATCATTTATCGTCGAATGCTTTGATTAATATGCAAGTTAAGTAGTTAATAGATTTGTGACTTAAATTAATGTTTTTTGAAGTGAAACGTCTTTATCGGGGTTGGAAAAGTGAAACTTCTTTATCGGGGTTGGAAAAAAATTTAGTGTAACATTTTTTCGTTACGCGCCATCTTTTTCTGTTACGCGCCATCTTTTTTTTCCGTTACGTTATTGAAGCTATTAGTTAGCCTATGTATTTATGTATTATACCAGATTATGTATGTATACCGGATTGCGAAGGTCGGATAGTTACGTAAATATTAGTGTGGCGGAACTATTGCTGGGCACTGTACACCTCGGGCCACAATATTACTAAAATTTATGGCTTAATTTAATTACATTCTGTATAAATTACTATTAATGATCAATTTGCATTTAAACTGGGATGTAGATGTAGTAGCAGATTATTTAGGTATTTAACGTGCCTTCAATGTGACTTGATCAGGCTGAGATAGATACAAATTACAGAAAAATATTTTTTCTAACTTAACGGTTGTACCTCCGTATAATATTTATGTTCTACTTTTATACCTTAATTAAATTATTGTAACACTTGTTTTGTCCTTTGACCGTTTCTTTTATTATTTTTTTGAGGCCAATAAACAAAAAATAAATAAATAATTCGTCCTCGGAGTATCACCGCTAACCGTTTTCTGGCTCATTCGTTCTTCGGAAAAAACATATTCTCAGACGTTTTTGCCCGTGCCTTAGCCAGACTTAGATATCTGTGGTTGATTACAAATGTTCAAATGATGTAACTAATATTCACATTCGCGTTTTATTTTACGTAGTTTATTTACGTAGTAGTGTCTTATTTAAGTAGCAAACGAGCATGCAGTCCACCTGATGGTAAGTGGTAAACAACTTCTTAAAGAACATAGGTTTTAACTGAAGTCAATGACAGATGCGTTGCTACTCCCGAGGAGTATGACGGTCGCCTCATATAAAGTGTGCCGGCAACTACACCCTTCCATTTCGCGCAAGAAATGCTTCACGCTAGAAATAGATGTGGCGGTGGTACCTCCCCGGTCGAACTACACTCGTTCTACCACCTTTAAAGGTTGTCGGTAATGGATTCGTATTCGCAAACGTTCAAATAATAACATTAGTTACATCACTAAAATGTACATAGGTGGCAGTGGCCACGAAAAGGTGGACTACATTCTCATTTGCTACTTCTAAAAAATACTTGATTAATAGTTACTGTCAGTGTTAGTGTAAATGGTAATAACGATTTCCTCAAAAACCTTCATTGAAGTGTACGGTAAGTGAAGCAGCGTCGCCGAGCGCCGCGACGCCCGCCGCCGACACTGATGTATTACAATCAGGAATACTATCTGTTGTTACAACTGTAATTCGATACCACTGTTTTCCATACAAAGTAATACCATAACATGTTTAATGTATTACATTACTGCTCAGTTATACAGAGACGCCACGTACTTACATAGATTAAAGTGTATGAGTTTATACAATTATATGTAGTTGCAAATATGTATACGGGAAGGTACATAATATCAAAAGGTGAAAATGAAAGATTAATCTTATCGACTACTTTCTTCTCTTCTACATAATAACTCAGTTTTATATTTGTAAAAATAAAAGTAATTTGGTACGAATGAATACGTACGTAGATCATAGAGTTAGTCTCTGTAGTACCGGGATCAGAATAGGGCTACGGCATCCCCTGCCTGTCGTAAGAAGCGACTAAAAGGGGCTTCCGGGGTTGCAGGCGGCTAGAGTGGGAGCTCGAACCGTTGGGTCAGGCGATGCCAGGAAGGACGGCGGTATATGTGGTCGCATACCGTCGTAAAGACTAGACGGAGCGGTGGGCCCAGCCGCCCATCTGGGAGGAGCCCGATGGAGTAACGCGCCCAGAGGATTCCGGTTGCGGTTGTTCAGAGTTCCCGGAGTCCTCTTTATAGCGCCGAGGACGGCCACCGGGGGGGTATTAGTGCGGTAAAAATCCCACATAACCCTGCGTCGCTCCCACGGCGTCGGGTACCTTTTGAAGGTTTCCCCCTCGAGAAAAAAAAAAGATCATAGAGTTCCGTAATATTAAAATAATAATAAAACCTGACCAAAGATCAAAAAGTTAGATGGATAGATTTATAATTATTGAAAAAAACAAGACAAACATGAGTTAACTATATTTTATTTTGAGTAAGCATTTTTTAGCGTGAGGTTAATGGAGAGCCACCGGCGCGCGGCGTCCCGACGCGTCCGCGCCCGCCGACACTGATGCATCGTCCGCGGTCGCACTGTTTACTTGTGCATTAAGGTAACTTAACTCTACGATACAAACACGAACATGACTGAGGTAATAGTTTGATGGCGGGAATAATTGCTGCACTAATATAGGTGGTAGAACCAGTGTAGTTCGACGGGGGAAGTACCACCACACCTATTTCTAGCGTGAAGCATTTCTTGCGTTTCGATGGAAGGGTGTGGTTGCCACACTTTGTTTTGAGGCGACCATCTTAGTCCTCCGGAGTAGCAACGCCTCTGTAATTGACTTCAGATAGAACCCATGTTCTGTTTGAAGTTGCTTACAGATGTCCATGGGCGGCAGTGACCACTTGCCATCAGGTGGACTGCATACTCGATTGCTATTTCAATCAGATAAAAAAAAATTAAGTATCCATATAAAATGAAATATTTATTAAGACTACATGCATGAAATTAATGTCTTTATTTTTATAAGGGCCTGTGAGGACAATTACAAATTATCCGTTATAATATATTTTTTATTATTTATATATTTTTACGCTACCCCTGGATCGGACCACGAGCTCAACTGAGAAGATCTGACAAGAAAGTCGGCGGGTTTTTCTTTTTTCTTTGTGTAAAAAAACTAATTAAGTAACGTTATGATGTTTGTAAAATAATTAATTGATTGTGGAAAATAACACTGCTCGTAAATTATCTTATCTATATCTTCAAGGTATTGACTAAGGCTTAAAAAAATAAGTAGTAAGCATATTTGATTGAAGGTTTTTATCCTATTGTAAATTTTGTAAATCCGAAAGTTTTTTTTTTGTTTGTTTTGAAAGGACGTATGTATGTTTGTTACTCTTTCACACAATAGTAATGTAATTTGGTGGTTTAGAAAACTCCACTGTAAAAACAAGATTGAAAAAAACATATATCTATTTATATCTAACTGACAATTTGTAAGCGCCCCCATAAGCCTACGCAACATAAAAACATTTCATTTCACTACATATGATTAAAGCTAAAGAAAATAGTTATTCGACTGAGAAACGGTAAAGAACAAATCCAAGTCTCACTTGTGAAATATATTTTAACGCAGTTTGATTTTCTCAAAAAAAATAAAGCCTGAAAAAGCATCTTTAAAAAAATATTAAAATCAACTAAAGTTCCAAGAAAGAAAAATCGCAAAGACAATAACGTGGCAGCGAAACATTGTTAATCAGTCCATCAGTACATGTTATATTTACACGTACAACATAATAATAAGAATAATAAGACTATTATGTTGTCCGTGGATACGAGCACAGTAAAATAAGTAAGAACACGAGTGTACTAATGAAGACGTGGCTCCGGGAGTGTCGCAGCGGACACTGATGAATGGGCGCCTGGACGCTGGAGGTAATTATCCCGGAATTATTCCTCGCAGTACAAGCTCACTTAATATCTGGATAACAAGTAAGCAAACGAGCAGTCAGCCTGTTGCCGCATAAGGGCATTTGTGACCAAAATGCAATAGTATCGAATCTCGAAATCTTACACTTTAATTTAAACTAGCTTATTTCCGCGGATTTACCCGCTTTGTTCACGTGTAACATTATATTGGGTATTCAGTGGTAATCTAAATTATAAATTATGTGTGCCAAATTCCAGTGAAATCTGTCTGGAAAGTTTTTCTTGAAGGGAACCACATATACGTCTATATATTTAATATATTGCAGGGATCGGGAAATAATTTTAAAATATATATACATATTCTATATTTGATATAACGGTGCGGTGGGTGCGTTTTAACCTAAATACACCATAATTGAAATTTGATAACACTGATAATACGTCCGAAATGGTAAATATTTGGTTCCAATAAATTTTAGTATCAAGTGATAGGTGGTGCCTGCATTCGACAAATATATGGAGAAGGCTCTTAAATGTTATAAAAATAATTGTTAATATTACGTTGTAGAGTCCTTGTAGAGTCGTTACCTCTCCTTCAAAGGACTTTAAGTATTAACTGTCGCTGCAATTAATCTTATTAATTTTATAAATGCAAAACTTGGTAAGTATTTATTTCTGTTTGTTTCTCTTTCGTACAAAAACTACTTGTGCGAATTCGGTGAAATTAGTGACACAGTTTATGACCTTTTTTTTAGAGGGGGAAATCTTCAAAAGGTATCTGACGCCGTGGGAGCGACAAAGAGTTATGTTGGAATTTTTACCGGACTATAATCCCCCCGGTGGCCGTTTTCAGCACTACAAAGAGGACTCCGGGATCTCCAAAGGAACGCAATCAGAGTCCTTTGAATGCCCGAAGTGGCTGGGCCCACCACTCCGTCTGGTCTTTACGACTATATGCGATCACACATGCCGCCGTCTTTTCCGAGGTCGCCTAAGCGAACGGTTAGAGCTCGCACTCTAGCCGCCCGCAACCCCGGAAACCCCTTTTAGTCGCCTCTTACGACAGGCAGGGGATACCGTAGCCCTATTCTGATCCCGGAACTACAGGGACAAATTGTTTATCAGCTAGACTAACACATAGAATACTCATTACCGTGGAATACGTTACAGAAGCGGGCGTAACCGCGGGTATAAGCTAGTTATGTCATAAAGTCTTTAAATTGACAATCGTATGCTTGGACTTAATACTTACTTATAGATTATCATTGGGATTAGTCATCATTTTAATCTAATGGGTGATTGAAATATAACTAGCATTAAAACTAAAGCGGTTCATTACTCCCGGCTTCCGGCGATAAAGTGATAACATACTTTAGTCTTATCTTTAAAATTTATTTTGAACTGATAACATAGGTGCTAACACGGTGTACTATCTGTCCATCATTTTAATGGTACATCAAGTGTCATCAACCTGTTACGGTCTCACTTCTAGGTACGGGTCTTCTCTCTGAATGAGAGAGAGAATTATTTTTTTCTAAATTATATATAAGATTATATCTTAGGGTTTTGGAAAATAAACAAATGTGTTGCTTTTGAAAATAAGAAACGACATTTCAAGTTTATTATTCCACCAAATCTATCTTTCTTCACAAAATATATTCTGAAGTTTTAAAATTAGACAGACATGTCAAATTAAAAAAAAGAACTAAATAATTAAAGAAAACCTATTTTCTTTATATCTCCCCTCCCGGGGAAGAAAATTCATCTGTGAATTTCTCTTCAGAACTCATTAAATTCTTCTTCCATCTCTTCTTCACTTGTTCCCTCCTCTTCATATTTTTTTATTTGTAATGGAATTAGTTTTGAAAGGGAATGTTCACTATAAATCTTTATATATATTGAAGCTATAATAGACCACTGCCTTGGCCAGTGCAAATTGGTCTCTATATACCTTTGAGAACTTTTTTTATGAACGCAAGTCTAAAGATAATTAAATTCTAATGCACATTTTTTTTTTAATTTGTGGTGCGTACCTAGAATTCGAACCTAGGACCCTCGAGTGAAAGACCTAGTTTTCATTCAGCTGTCACGGCTCTGTATACATCAAGTACTTTATAAATAGACCTAGAAATAAAGCAGACGGGCCACCGAACAACTGCTATTGACCCGATTATTTCACGTTTAAACTACGCTAGGGCTAAACTAAAATAAGTGTTGCAGTGGAACTAGCTGGATAGATAGTCACTGTAACAAAATTATGCTTTGGTTGATTTTGTTGTAGGCACACTTCATATATTCTATCGCATTGCAGTTATTATTAGCACTAGTTACCCGTCGCAATGGTCGAAATTCGGTCTAGCTTAGTGGTTCGGTGTATCTTAAGTGGTTTTTAATTTTAATTACATTTTATTTTGATACCATACATAATTAAAAAACAGTTTTTATGTACTGCAAAGTTTTGAAATGTTTTTTTGACTCTGTATTAATATTCGATTTATTTGTAAACACTTATTTTAAGGGTTTAATGGACTAAGCTGCATTTAAAAGTAATAATGCATATTTTGATAAAGGCATCTGACATTATTGTCAATGTGCTTTCATAGTCAAAAAAAATAATTAACGTTTTATTTCGTTTACTTTGTGTCTTGTAATTAATTTATTTTCTATTTATTTTGAAAATATGTGCCAATTTTCGTAGAAATGTGCCAAATTTCATACTCCTCCGTCTGCGTAATGTTGTTTAAGACAGACAATTTTGTATTAATACAAAGATATATGTATAAACTGACCAGTATTCTGTATATTGGTCAGTTCTTTCTACATTAAACAATGCATGTTATTCTTTCATTGCACACATCTCGAATATCCTAAAGAACCCCATATTTCAATCAAATAAAAAAAATTCATATTCGCGATAAAGGTATTTAAGTCTATGAGAAAGTCTATGAAAGGATGAAAATAATCACGACTGTATGCAGCGGACGGACTGTGCAGCTTAATGTGCAGCTTACGGCGACGCCGCGCACTTCCTCGAGGTATTTTTACACGCACGCTTCCGCACGCGCCCGCGCGCCGACGAGCCACGAAAGGAGCGATTATTGCCAAATACTGATTTATTACTGATTTATTGATGAAGTTGATTACAGATGTACATGGCAGTGACCACTTACCATCAAGTGGGCTTCATGTCCGTTTGCTACTTTAGTCAGATTAAAAAAAAAAGTAAACTTGTCTCAGAACGCCTTGTGAATTGTCTTATTCTACAGAAGTATTTATTGTACAGGATGGTCAGGATGGTCACCTAAAGAGGTACGAAATATTAATAAATTTATAGGGTAATAATAACATTTATTTTAACAATTTGTTTTGGAATCTCATCTGCATTTACTCAGAAGTAAACACAAAAAATAACGATTTTATATCATAACTTCCTCTTAGAAAACCCAGTGGCTGTAAGGGATGCAAGGAGAGTCAAGTACACAAATACTCAGAACTAAACAGAAATCTGTATTTTTTCACATTATCATTTCGATATCTGGTATATACTGAACTCGGGACTTAATATCGAATAAATATGTGACATAATCGCATTATCTCATAACGATCTTCTCACAAACTGCTGAACCAAAGCAGCAATAGCGAATACTTTCGTAACATCATTAGTTATCATTTACACAGCGAGTTAGCTTGCAGTTAGTTAAACTAATAATGAGGCAGCGGCAAGCCTGCGGGATGCAGGAAGTTATAACAAGATGTCATTCGTTCTTACGTAGAACAACGTCTGTTAGCTCAACTAAGGGTATTAATGCGAGCTAACTTCGGCTCAGTGATTAGCCCACGCCCGAGAACTCAACTTGCAGCTAATCATGTAGACTACAGCTATCATAATCTGCTAATGCGTTCATATCAACTGGCGCTTAAGTAATTAAATAGTAATATACTATAATAGATTAATATTGGATTAGCAGTATAAAATTGCAAGTATTATATCACGTAATGTATACGGAATTCTGTGGTCTTAATATAGCGATAAAAAATCGCTTTTGCTTCATTGTAATGGTAATCTTTATATTGTTATTTTTTGTGTAGTACCGAAGAGAAATTGACATAAAGCGTTTTGCGGGAGCGATAAGTAGGTACAACGCTTTCTTTTCTACACTCATAGACCCACCGTAGGATTTTCTCCTGTGTCGTGGGTGCCATGGATACACACAAAGACGAATACACAAACACCCAGACCCAGAACAAGAATCTAAACTCATCATTCCGATACCTGTCTGGCCGGGAATCGAACCTGGGACGTACACGTAGTGGCGTGTCAGGCCGGTACGGTAACCGCTGTGCCATGCGGGTTGTCAAACAAGTACGAATTGTTTTTTTTTTCATAACATTGAAGTAGCAATTGAGCCTGCAGTCCATCTGATAATAAATAGTCACTGCCGTACATACCTACACACAATAAGCAACTCCATACAGAGAAAAGGTTCTATTTGGAGTCAGCCACAAATGCTACTCCCAAGGACTACGATGGTTGCCTTATATAAAAGTGAGCCGGCACCTACACCACCATCAAAACGCAAAAATCAAACGGTCAAACGACGGTCGACGACTCCAATCTTATAAGCTGTTCATAAAGACATCCATGTCTCAGACCACTCTCAAGGTGGTACAACCAGTGTAGTTCGACCGGGGAAGTACCACCGCCACACCTATTTCTAGCGTGAAGCATTTCTAGCGTTTCGATAGAAGGGTGTGGTTGCCGGCACATTTTCACATGAGGCGACCATCATAGTCCTCGGGAGTGGGAACGCATATGTGATTGACTTTAGATGGAACCCACGTTCTGTATGTAGTTGATTACATATGTCCATGGGCGGCACTAACCATCAGGTGGACTGCATGCTCTCTTGCTACTTCAGTCAGATTTACAAAAAAACTCTCCACATAACACAACTATAATGACGAAAATATAATACGTAACAAAAGTACGTGAACTTCGTGGCCATACACGTACACACAGTCCCGACAAGTGTAGCGACCACCGAGCCTCGGTGACAAATGTACGATACTTACGCGTACCTACATGTAATTAAACAAATCTATAATAGGCAACTGACTTCCATTTGTATTTCACTTTTTATATTTCAGTTATCCATCGCCTGATAACCTTGTTAATGATATAAGTGAGAATAAAGCGGATTTGATTTCGATACCGATACCGATATTTGGCACTCACAGAGTTAATGTCCTGGTTTAATACATAATAACAATCATAACAGTGTAAGACGTGACATAAACGAGCGAAGTCGCGAGAATAGTGTTGTCATATTAATTACCTACTGTGCTTAAGTGCCACGATGAATTTAAAAAAAACTATATCAGCGGACGATTTGTCAGAATTTCATATTATCGTGGTATTTAAAAAATATTTTATTTTAAACAATTGTTTTTTTTTTTTTTTATCTGACTGAAGTAGCAAACGAGCATGCAGTCCACCTGATGGTAAGTGGTCACTGCCGCCCATGGACATATGTAATCAACTTCATACAGATCACGGGTTCCATCTGAGGTCAATCACAGATGCGTTGCCACACCTGAGGACTGTCTATCGAAACTATCTCCTATCGAAACGCAAGTAATGCTTTACGGTAGAAATAGGTGTAGCGGTGGTACTTCTCGCGTCGAACTACACTGGTTCTACCACCTAAATTGGTTTAAATCTACGACACGCTCAGTAATAAACATAAGTTTTTCTAGCGATTCCAAGTACATTTAACGTTCTCGGAAGTTGATCGTGTATTCAAGCAATGGCGCCCGACGCATTTGGTGGCAGCGTGCTGCAGCTTGCAGGCGACGCACAATCACCACAATGCCCGTTTATGGCCGCGCCGCTGTCAAGGAACCTGTAAATGACATAATTTATTATCCAGAACACTTAACAGAATAGTTCAATCATAGCTTATTAACAATTTTATACATCATCGAATGAATAGAATGTTTGCGTAATTGCTGAAGGTTCACTAGACTGGCTGCCAAAATCCGGTTCTATGTAGCATTATAAATACATAATAATTTTGAGGTCATTTATCATAGAACAACGAGGAGAATAAACACATCGGTTAAATTATTATACGTGAAGCAAACATTAATTTGTGATTCGTTTTTAAGATACTTGCCGCAGGTCGAAGATGAAATTACGCAAGGTTATAGTTGATGTAGAGGATTCTTTTCAAATAATGCATAAGACATACATAAAATCCAGATGATAAATGGTCACTACCTACCACTGATGGACATCTGCAAGCAATTTTATGCATTACTACTCTCAAGGACTAAGATGGTTGTCTTATATAAATAAACCGGCAACCTCCTCCTCGTCAACCCATTATTGTCCCACTGCTGGGCACGAGTCTTCTCTCAGTATGAGAGACTTTAGGCCATAGACCACCGCGATGACCAAGTGCGAATTGGTAGACTTCACACACCTCAGAGAACTTTCTTTTTTAAAGAACCCTCGAGTATGTAGGTTTCCTCACTATGTTTTCCTTCACCGAAAAGCAGTGATGATTAATTTCTAATACGGACAGGAATCAGTGGTGCGTGCCTGGGTTTGAACCTCGGACCTCCTGATTGAGAGGGCAAGTTTCAAACATTAGGCTATCACTGCTGTCCGGCAAACCGGCAACCACAATCACATAACGCAGGAACTACTTCGCGCTAGAAATGAGTATGAATTCGCGTATAAGTACCACCTATGGCGGTGGTACTTATACGTTTTACCACTTTGCAAAACGGAATGATATGGGTGATGATGTTGAGCAATGCGTCTGCTATAGAGCGTACTTGCTCATTTCTGCCCTTCAGTAGAAAAGCCGTAGTACCTACTAGGAAGAGCCCATTTTTTTTTATGTAATGTTGCAAAATTTATCCACGAGAAAAATATCGCATATCAAATCATGAAGAACACGAATTTTGAATTCCTTCATGAGCAGCGCGAGTGTGAACATTAGTTTTGATCGCTCGGCGCACACCTATATTCCATTATTCGGCTAAACAGCCTCGCCAATAACTAACGCCGACAATGAAAGCGTCGCGAAACGGCGCTCGGGGGACGCCGCGCGACGACGCGAAAACATCTCGTTGATTGAACGATATTATCATTTTACCTGCGCAATGTAATATAACATTTTATTTAGTCTTTCCCCGGTAAATCAACGTTTCCGGCGTGCCACGGCGCGTAATGAAAAATTCCTTTCACAACTCGACTGCATTCACTATTCGAGTCCAGAAATTGACGCAATCGAGACGCTCGAGTATGCAGGCTACCGGTTGAACTCCGACATGCGAAATCATTTTTTGAACCACCCCTCGCGGGTCGCGGCTGGAAATAAGGAATAATGAAACGACCGCGCACGGCGCCGGCCAATCCCATAAAACCCGGAGGTATGCAAATGACCAGCTTAATAGACGCTTCATAAGCTTTTATTATCAAGACGACATCATGTGTATCATCGGACGTATAACATATAAACATAAACCCTCGAGCACCGCGCCGGCTGGAAGTTATTTCGGACGGCCGCCGCGCGCCCGACGCCCGATGCACTTATTAACGACGCACGACGTCTATAATTACGTCGTCAACGCGGCGACTCCGCTGCACGTGCGTCGTGTCGCGTGTCGACGACAATCATGATTGGTAATAAAATTAGACGTGCAGTTGTACCGCCTCGGATCTGTTTTTAATTTACTTCCGAGGGCGGCGTGCGGCTACGAGTGTTATTAGATCCGTTCCCGGGCGCTGACTGATGTCGGGATTACTCTCGAAACACTTGACTCACGCACCGGTGACTAACCTCCGCGCTTCGTGTTGAACTTTGTCGCAATAAAATGTACCTACATTCAAATGAGCGCTGAAGAAAATGCAAACTTATCATTTTATGCAAGTCAAGAAAGGAGTCTCGCTTAGAAAGAAGTTTAATTATGTTTCTGTCAAGTAACAATAAGGTTGTTGACTATCGCCGCCGGTGTGTCCCGTGCGCCCCGTGCACCCCCCCCCCCCGCTCCCCATGCCCCCCGTGCACCCCTCGCCGCCGCCGGGTGATATTATTAAAGCGGCTCGTTACAGCAGTTTGTGTCTTATTTCGTAATTTCAGCCAGGTCGCCACCAGTCGGCGCGTTATACGTAAATACTTTAAATTGCCTTTCGAAAATCAACAACGCAGCAATTTTGCAATATAAACGTAACATACACCTTTTTGCTTATTTGCAATTCTCGTACAGCATTGAATTGTTTTCTGCTTACCATTATTGATTATTTTTTGAATTCTACAAACACAAGCACTTATAAACACGACACTGACACAAATTAATTCTAGGTTATAAATTGCTTTCGCCTTTAATTCTCAAATCAGCGCAAATTTCATTTTGAAAGAATCTAGATCCTATTACTTTTAGCTATCTTAAAGAGATTGAAACAATTAAGCTAGCATTTTAAAACTATGTGAGAGTGCTTTACATAACCTGCATATTCTCTACACAATACTTGTGTTATGTGATTAGGATACATGTTGCGCAATGTCACACACAACCGGCCTCTGATGTGAGTCACAACGAAACAACAATAGCACACGTGTGCAGATCAAACAAAAGGTGTTATAAGAACACTAATCAGTTGGTTATTTTTGTGATAAGCTCGACGGTGACTCGGACTAAAATTTTCACTTAATTTCAAGATTTAATGAACACTATCTACATGTAACTGCTGCTTGATCAAGTTACGATTCCTTGCAACAAGACTGATTATAATACAACTGAGAGCAGTGCCAGGCTATATAAACCATATTAAAAAGATACATTCCTTAAAAAAAATGGACTAAATTAGCACGCACTCTATGATGACTCAGTGGTGACTGTCGCCAATAAATTAATGTAATCAATCCTTATAATCTTCATAGATAAGGTATTACACAGGTTCTTGTTTGTTGTCGAGAAGAAAACCTTCAAAACGTACCCGATGTCGCAGGAGCAACGCAAAGTTATGTGGGATTTTTACCGCGCTAAAACCCTCTCGGCGGCCTTCCTCAGCGCTACAAAGAAGACTCCGGGATATCCAAAGAAACGCAACCGGTGTCCTCTGAACGCATTGCCTCAAGGGATTCCTCCTAGGTAAGCGGCTGGGCCCACCGCTCCGTCTGGTCTTTACGACGGTATACGCATACCGCCGTCCTTCCCGCGGTCGCCTGACATAACCTAAACCACTGTTCGCAACTTTAAATAGAAAATGGGATCTATCTGAAGTCAATCACAGATGCGTTGTTACTCCCGAAAAGTACGATGGTCGCTTCAAATAAAAGTATGCCGGCAACCACACCCTTCCACCGAAACGCAAGAAATGCTTCACACTAGAAATAGGTGTGGCGGTGATACTTTCCCGGTCGAACTACACTGGTTCTACCACCTGTTAATGTCCTATGCTCATATTTACTATTGATTTGACAACAGATAGGTCACTTCGCACATTTTTCACAAAATTTTATCCAACCAGATTAACATCCATATGGATACGACCTGAATATTAAATCCGTATGATAACTCTTAATGAGTTACCCCAAACTTAAGCCTATCTCATATTCAATGTAAGGATTTAAAATGTTCTCAATTTCGGCAAGAACGCGTCGCGGCGGCTCTGTAAGATTATTAAGGTTATGGATCATCAAATATGAACGTTATGGATGTTCGTGTATTAATAACGTGGCGTGTCGTGTTGGTTGTGTGGGCGCCAAGTTCTAAGCAAACCTGCTAGAATAAATATCACCGAGACGCGGCGGATATCGTGCGTAACTACTTCAATCCTTTGATAGAAGGAACAGTGTAAAAAGACATGAAGAATATTTTCTCTTTATTATTGTACCTTTACATTTTATTCAATTAATCAAGACAGTAAAGATAACAAAGTATTGCTAAATCAAAATATAAATAATACATTATAAAAATTAAAAGCAGGGATATATTAGGCTTCTATCACTCCTCGCCCTGTCAATCAGAAGGTGCAAACCCCAGACACGGATCTCTGATTTTTTCTAATAAATATGTGTGTATTACAAATTATATTTAAAAATCAAACGTTTACTTGCATATAGGTACAAAGATCTTACGTGTATAATGTTACAGATTGTGGTCTTTCTATCATATTATATTCACCAAGGTATGAAAAATATAACATTATATAATAATCATAACATAATATGGAATAATACGAAGCCAAAAAAATGTCACTACTTTACGATGAAGAAATATCTTGAGGAAACCTATAAACAAGTAAACAGTTCTTTAAAATGTTCTCAAAATGTGTGAAGGATACCAATATAACTTAGCCAACGCGGTGAACTGTGGCATAAAACCCCCCTGACTGTAAGAGATGACCCGAACTTAATAATGAGTTGATGAGATGAAAAAGTATCCATCAATTCATGTTTTTCCCTATCAATGCAGTTTACTATAAACCTACTACTACTACCAAGAATAAAATAATAAAAAATGTGTGCGTGTACTAGCGTACACTCATAAGAAGTGAAACTTCTTTATGACGTTATTTTTCAAAAAATAATTTACTATATGCAACTTTACAGAAATTGGTTAAATAAAGTTAAATTAGATAAAGTTTAATAAAGGGCTTTTATTAAACTTTATCTAATAATCTAATCTATAATAATCTATCTAATATCACGCGTGGTAGGGATAACGTAACGTAACGTAACGGATAATGGCGCGTAACAGAAAAAGATGGCGCGTAACGAAAAAATGTTACACTAAATTTTTTTCCAACCCCGATAAAGAAGTTTCACTTCAATAATTTATCATAGAGACGGAAACAAGGGCGACCACTGCCCCTATCCTTCCTGTCTATATTCGATTATTCTGCGAAGTGGTGACAAGTCAAAAACCAACCAGTCCTTCTACAAAGCGAATACTACTGAAATATAATTGTGCCATTTGTAAATCGAATATTGAGTAGTCCTATTTTACAGAAATTGACTTCTTGTACTAAAAATATTAGAAAAACGGACATCTATTGAAAGATCTTCGTTTGTCTAAGCGTTTTTATAAAACGGGACCCATCGAGCGATTGATTAATTGCCGTAGGAAAGACATTTTGACAAAAATACCCCGATTTCAATAGGTATCCCTATAGATATACGTTTTCATGACCTAATTTTTATTTCTGAGACATTTCGGTTTTATTCTGTATGAGTAAAAATAGACTAAATAATATTGGGATCGTCGCCGAATTCAACATAGCCTATTCAACTAGTCCTAAGTCCCAAATAAGATTAAAGTATTAACTCTTATTTGCTTCGCCTTTATAAATATTTTTTGTATAAAACACAAAAAAATATATATATACTATGCGTTACAATTAATTAATTGGCCGTATTGCACATTAATATTAATTAAATTTCCAGTAATTCATAAATAATCACGAATTTAAACATCTAGGTAAATAATCTCACACCAACAACAAACTTATTAGACGGAGTAAAAATTCCTACGAGTTTAATTAAACTTATATGGGTGCTCATAACTGCCGGTTCGTCTAAAAATTCCCCAAAACACCATCGTAAATTGAAACAAGCTGTCGTTGTGCGCTCGCCCGGAATCAATCCCTTCGTGTTCTTGTAAGTCTTCAGTCAGCAGAATCGTCGGCCACCCTCTACACGCATCCCACCTTATACACTCAACCGTACCGTACTCGGATTTTATTGTCAATTCAATGATGGTTTTAAATGCACTGCGGGCAAATGAATTTTAAAATACTCTTCAATGTACATCAAACTTTGCGATAGAATCCAAAGTAATTTAGCGCGATCTACAGAGTATGTTCGACAGCGCATAAAATCCTGACGATTTCAGTGACCAACGAGCGCGACCGTCGCTGACTTGTATTTACGTTACACCTCCATTCTTTCGTATTATTGATTTTGTATTTTCGAATGACTTTAACACCTTTTATGTCAGTGAGCACCTAAATTTTCAACTACTCACTGAGTTTTTAAATCTTTCAAAAGAATAAAGAGGTAAAACCTCTCGATAGGAATAAAGAAAATAAAAAGAATAAAGAGGAAAGAAAAAACAAGTAAGACTTTCTTACCTCGGACGTTAATATTACAAGTCGGATATTATTAAATTATTGCTTATCAAAGTGATTAAATAATTATATAGCAATTGAATGACTTTGTCGCAAGTCAACAATTTTGATATCAAGTTACAATTTATTCTGTTAAACGATCAGAGACTATATATCTAGTTGCAGCGATGGACGTAATTGTATCGAAGCGGAACTCGGTAATTCCTGGGAGAATCGATTAATTCAGCCAGGAGACATGCTCCGAATTTGCTCCGAATTTCTCTTGAATAAGTCACAGTCACTCTGAAGTAACATCAATTATACATTGCATAAATATACCAAGTTACGACACCGACCAACAAGAAATTGTCAACTTTCTTAGCGAAACATTTAGTTTATTCCGTTCGCAACCTTTTGCACATAAATTACCGTCTACTCTCACTCGCTTTAATTCTAAATGCTTTAGTTACCTCATCCATATTTCAGGTTAAGCATCAAGAAGGAATCAATTTGCACTATCGAATAAAATGTCCGTATCAGACAAATGGAGCGTGCCCTCATATATTAATTCACCAATACGCCGACACCAATAACTGTTCGAGGAGGATTTATCATTACAGTGATAGCAAGTAATACAGAAGTAATCGATGGAGAGGTCTTGGCACCGGCGCCAGATGTACCTACATTAAAACCTGGCGTTTAGCGTTCCAGCAGCATTAGGTACTGGCGGGAGATTAACGTGTTCGGGAAATGTGTCGCTGATATCGTAATGTTCCGTTCGCTATCGACCCGCTTCGCTAGAATGTTTGCATACCGAATTCAATCTCACAACTCGGTGGCATTTTTTGGTACAACCAAATGTGCTTTTGAAGGTGGTAGAACCAGTGTAGTTCAACCGGGGAAGTGCCACCACCGTTTCGATGGAAGGGTGTGGTTGCCGGCACACTTTTATATGAGGCGACCATCATAGTCCTCGGGAGTAGCAACACATCAGATAGAACCCATGTTCTTTATGAAGTTGATTACAGATGTGCATAAGCGGCAGCGACCACTAACCATCACATGGACTGCATGTTCGTTTGCTACTTCAGTCAGATAAAAAAATGTACTGTCAAATGTGTTACGTCCAACTTCGAATAGTACCCATGTTCTATTTGAAGTTGGTCTCCGATGTTCATGGACGGCAGTGACCACTTAACATCAGCATGCTGCATGCTTGTTTGCTACTTCAATCAGAAAAAAAAGTCAGTTCTTCTGTTTAATTTAAGGTTTTATAACTAAACATATTTAAAATTAACAAAATGTATACTAATTTGCTCACATTATCTTTCAAAATACTTGTTAATCCGTTGCATTATTTTGTCCCAAAAAGTTACAAACGTCTGCTCGATACCGACATAAAATTAGAATAAAGCATAATATAACTTTAGGTGTCCACTGACATTTTTATTTGCTATGTAGGTATTTGTTTCCGATCCACAATAAAGTGGTCTCAAATATTCATCGACGTGTCTCGGGCGGAGTGTATTGACAGAAGCAACAGGGCGCTTTGTTCTGCCACTTGTTTACGATCCAGTGATTACTCGATCCTGCGGCTTACTTTGGCTTATCTTCCAATAGTTCGGTATTAATAGCGTTATGTAGATTCCTTGTGGACACACCAGCTATCGTTGTTTGACACTTGACACCGATTAATTAAACGACTATTTGATTAGTTGGCTCAATTGGCCCGATAACCGTTACATAAGAATACTTAATCCTTCTTATTTTTATAAATTCAATTAGAGAAAAAAACTGACCTTAGTCATTTTCTAGTCTTAAATAAGAACCAAGCAATACAGTTAAGCTTATTAAATACCTTTATTTTGTACTAGCTGTACCCGCGGCTTTGCCCGCGTGCAAATCAACGTGTCACAAAGTTTTTCCCGCGCAAATCTCGACACCATGGGAATTCTATGATAAAAAGTAGTAACATTAAAAATCGGTTTGGCCGCTCAAGGATTACCTGGTCAAACACAGAGTGAAAAAACGAATTTATAGTGTGTATTTGTGGGTAGGAACGTATTGTTATGTATTTTTTTTTTAATTAGACGAATTCTAATATTGTAAACCGCTTTTTTGAACCAATTTACATTCTTAGTGGTCTAATTCACAATATCGGGATACTTTTTTTCAATCAACTCCTCCACATTTGAACCAAAACGTATCGATTATAAAGATTGATTTGAACTTTTCCGAATTGGAAAATACTATTTGAAGTAATTTTGGCGGATTCAAATTTGTAAGTAAGAAATAAAATAGGTAAACCTACTTTTAATATTAATTTGTGTTCAGGAGTTCCGGAAGGCATTAAGGAATTCAAAAATTCTGTTGGATAATGTACTGCTTCCGCCATCTCAATGACTGTGTCTAACGAATAGTAGATCTGTGACGCTGGTTTAAATTTATTTTATCGACACGTTCATTGGTGAGTGGATATATAGCCCTCCTTTGGAACCAATTTATAGTGTTATTGGTTGTATTAACAATATCGGGATATACTTTTTCAACCAACTCCTCCACATTTAAACGAAGACGTATCGATATAAAGATTGATTTTAACTTTTCCGGAGTACAAAGCACTATTACCTACTTGAAGTAAATCATTAGAAAATTGGAATATCACTGAACAGCGACATATATTCTAAATTCATATTTTGTTTCATGTAACCAAAGATAAGATCTTTTAAGAGGTATTTGTATGCGTAAATCCCGCATTGTTCTTTGTAAAGCAGAAGACATAATCAAAACGCTTTTACAATTCATACGAACAGGGCGCACCCGCTCGCAGGGCGCTGCCGCACCCTGCTCGCTTATTTTTTATGTTTTCTTTTATGTTCCAACCTACCCTAACCCATCCTGTTTAAAAAGCTACAGCTAAATCCAACTCTTAACAATAACATGACAATACTCCTGCATTTTCAGGATTTAGGTATTCAAAGTGACACTTTCATCATAATGTTCTGTCAGGAACGGGTTGTAATGTATTGTAATCAATAAGTACCAAACTCATACGGCTTAAGTAGGTTGTGTACTTAGATTATCAGGGTTGATGAATTGAAGTTTAATTCATTAATCACATTTTAGTTTAATGAGCTGTCATTAAACTTATAATATATACTAAAAACAACCGTAGGCATTATGTGACTACCTTTTATAATTTAGGCTTGCACTATCCCGCATCATCAGGGAGGAGTTGAAGGTAAAAAAAATATCCCGTGTCTTTGCTTAGTATTCTTATTACTCATACGTAAGCACTTGCGAGCCAACTTCTATAGCTTGGGCTTGCAGTAGCCTGCATCATCAGGGCTGAGGAGCTTAAGGTCGAAACTGTCATCATGTGTCTTTTCTTAGTAATTATATTACATACCCGAAAGCACTAAATAGCTAACTTCTATGGCTTAAGCTTGAAGCACCCCTGCATCATCAGAGATGAGAAGATGATGGTCAAAATTTTCATCATGTGTCTTTGCTTAGTAATTTTATTACATACCTGAAAGCACTAAATAGCTAACTTCTATGGCTTAGGCTTGAAGTACGCCTGCATCATCAGGTATGAGGCGTTCAAGGTCGAAATTTTCATTTTGTGTCTTTGCTTAGTAATCATATTACATACCCGAAAGCACCAAATGGCCATCTCCTATGGCTTAGGCTTGAAGTAACCCTGCATCATTAGGGTTGAAGAGTTGAAGGTCAAATTTTTTACCGTGTATCCTTGCTTGGTATTTTTAATACATAACCGTAAGTATCAAGTAGCCAACTCTTACGGTTTAGTCTTGAAATACCCTTACATCATCAGGGTTGAGGAGTTGAAGATCAAATTTTTGTTCCATGAATTTGTTTAACAATCTTATTATATATCCATAAAAACAAATTGACTTACTTCTACGGTTCAGGCTAGCAGTACCCCTGCATCATCAGGATTGAAGAGTTGAAGGTCATTTTCTTTAGGAAATATCTGCTTAGTAATCTCATTCTACATTCAACCCAATTGGACTCCTACAACTTACATTTGGCCGCGTATCGCTAATTTCGTTAATTTGCTTCAAAGAAATGGATCCTATGATCAAAACCGTATCAAACTCATCAGAGTACCCTTGAAGTTTCAAATAAAAGAAAAATCATTAAAATCGGTTGGCGGGAAATTGAGTTATTCATCTATTTATCGCGCACATCGTTAATGCAAATATCAGACTTATGCGCTTTTCTTATAAATGCAACTGTCAAAAGTGAACTAAAAATAAATGGGACCCCATTACATGCACTATCTTTCAAATGAAAAAAAAATCATCCAAATCCGTTCACCCAGTGCGGAGAAATCGAGTAACAAATATAAAAAAAAAAAAAAAAAAATACAGACGAATTGATAACCTCCTCCTTTTTGGAAGTCGGTTTAAAACTATGTTTTAACATAAAAATCAAAGCGAAATACTAAATTATATTGAGGTGGCCTCAAAATTGACTGACTTTCATACGAACTTACATCTCCTATTTGGGTTAAATTTCGGGGGGGGGGGGGGAAGATCAGAAAATTCATTCTTAACTGACGTCTACGTCATAAAAGGAACCCCTAGTAATAATCATATTCGTATCTTTAGCAGTTTAGGCTCTACGATGTTTATTCAATAGATGAGTGAGAGAGTATCCTTTCGTTTTTATATAAGTATATATAGATATAGAGATACAGATTTGTATAGTATCAAATAACATAGGTATACACATAACCAATAAAAAATACATAACAAAGGATTACATTTTACAGACCATAACATGTTTAGTTTCAACCAATTCAACTATGCAGTTACTTATCTTATTAACACTTATCGAACACAATAAATACTGCGTAGTTTTAAATTGACATAACTTTTTTATTTATAAATCGATTTACATAAAATAAACACTAAATGTTAAGTGAAGTTTCCCACAACACATCGGTGAAAATTATATTCAAACTGGATAAGCCGTTTCTGAGATTAGCGTTTTCAAACACACAGACAAACAGACAAACAGATAAACAGACAAACAGACAAACAGAAAAGATTTCTAAAAACCATTATTTTGGGTTCTATATCGTATTAAAGACCCCTAGAAATGGTTTTCACCTAAATTTATTCCATGTACAGACAGCGACCTCTTACAGATTTATTATAGTATAGATAGAAGATAGAAGAAGAAGAAGAAGATTAGACACTTCGGTTGCTTTATTAGAAGTAAAGCCTTATAAGGAACACGTAATTTATTAACGTAACGTTCACAACATTTTTGTATCCCAGTGCTATTTTAAGCAAAAGTTGTGATGGCGTTAAACCTCTGAATCTGAAGGCCCGAGGTTCATATCCTTAAGATTTATCTAAATAATAATTATGCGTATTAGAAGTTAAATATAAATTGTTTTAACAGTAAAAGAAAACACTGCCAGAAAACGCCTAAAATATTTTACTTTGAGAAAAGACTTATCCCCAGCACTGAAACAATAATAGATTGACGATGATTCTAGCAACAAGGACAGTTTAATCCAATTGTTGACCACGCCAGCCTCGTACATTGCCAATGAAATTAGACGTGTTTTTTTTTTATTAAATCACGATGTATTTCTTAACTTTTAAAGTACCTAAACATGAGTTAAAGAAAAAATGTCCTTAAAATTTCCAACGCGTCGTAAATGTTATCGGCTTTGATCAGGGTCGACCACAGAGCACCGCGTATTAAAATTTAATCCAAAAAAATATAGTAATAAGGATTACTACTTAAATATCCACAAAGCTCACGCTTAACGCGGCCGATACAGCGGGCTGTTTACTGTCCTGTAATCGCTCCCCACACCGCGACCAGTACATTAAACACCGATATGATAGCGCTCCCGCACCTACTTAATGCGATATGGAATCTAGTGTATACGATCCGAGGCGAGGCGAGTTCCGAAGCGGTTAAGAGATATACGCTTGAAGGTACAACGTGGTTCGACTTCAGAAGTACCGCCATACCGCCGCTTTATAATGCTAACGGTTCGGAGGAATATCTTCAGTAGATACTTGACCTTTTTGAGGAACAGCCAAGTTATGTGTAATTTTTATTCACTAGAACCTTCTCGGTGGCCTCATTGCGCATAAAGGGAAACCCCACCACAGGCAAACGTACCGGTGCTTCCCTTGAGTGCTGCCCTTTAAGGCAGCGATTAGCGCTGCTACATTTTTGTTTGAAAGATATCTTAAAGGAGACACGTAGATTACTTAGTCCTCAGCAGTAGCAACGCAATTGTCCGAGCTGAGGTCCGAAGCGCTAAACAAACGTAGCAAGTCCATCAGCTGCAGGAGATTGCAGTCCGCTGCAGTATCTCATAATGAACGTTTCATCTCGTAACGAGGTCAGCGAGGAGCCCATCTCCGGGCATGCAGATACTTCGGCTTAATACGAACTACGAACTGTTCCGGAGTATGCTGATGTAAGCGCTTTAAGGAATAAAGTTAAGCGGAGATCGCAAAGTTTCCATTTTAAGGTATTCGATTCACTTTGTGAAAAATATCATAGCCAGTATATGCATTTTGTAGTTGCATATGTCCAAATAACAAGCTAAGAAAACTTATAATTAATAATTTATTAACTTGTAATTAATAATACTACGCAGACGTCCACCGCTACTGGCCGTACCGGTGGCCAGGACCAAAATGCTGGCTGAGGCACCTCTCACTAAAGCAATTAAGATCCTTAACGCAGCTCATGAAAAGCTTGATATATTTTCATGCAATTTGAATGAGTTCGCAAAGGTTAAATTGTAAATAATATGTTACAGATCTTACTTTATACTTATATTTATGTTATATTAATATAGTTATTATCAATTAATTCATGATTTACGTTGTACGGTGTAAGGCCACTCTATCGCATTGGGGCAACCTGTAATGACAGATCTAATGGTGTTTTTAAAAAATAAATAAAAAAGAAAAATGCTCGTAATCTCGCAGCCATCTAGTATCTCATTAATCAAGTTGAGGATACTATTGAAGCTCTCAGACATAGTACAGTATAAACCAGTTAACACAAGACACCTGTTGATATCGAGGATTTTATTATAGCAAAGGGTCAATATATGTATTTACTTTCATCCCCTATAATATAGATACAGAACTATTTCAGACATGAACTAAATATGTAGTCAATTCTGATTCTGAAAATATTCTACAGTATTCATTAACCGCTACAGCTATTTATAAAATATTGTACCAATGTTTGAAATGTTTGACTTGAAATTATGAAACCATAATTCCGACGCTCCGCTTGAGAGATGTGACGGCAAGTGAAATTAACTGCGAGAGATGTTATAATTTGATTTGTATATTTTTATTCCTTTCTATATCTGTCGGATGCGGCAACATGGCGTGTAGCGGCCGCGGTCTGAATACGGAGCTGAACAATGTTTGTCTCTGCCTTCAAAGAACTTTGTTGTATTGTCGTTTCTACTGTACTAGATCCGACCGAGCGTAGCATAATATCATTTATGTTAGATACCGAGCTATATGGTAAAATTAAATTCTTGTCTAAACATAAACTTAATTTTTCTTTACAAAATGTCGATGAAAATTAAAAAATAATAACAATGGACATGAAGTTGTTTCTTCAAGGAAGTCTAATGTATGGTGTCAGGTTGAATATGGTTCGACCGAGGAGATACCATACCTACATCTTGGGTGTTCCAATTTCTAGCACGATTGTTGCCTTTCGGTGGAGAAGAGTAGTTGCCGGCTCTCTTACATATGAGGTTACCAACTTAGTGCTTGGGAGTATGCATCTGAGATTGATTTCAAATAATCCTTGTTTTTTTTTTAAAGTTCCTTAGATATTCATGGGCAGCAGTGAAAACTTCTATTAAGTGGACTGCTTGCTCATTTGCTTCATTAATCTGTTAAAGAACTAATTGAATTTGTAGATACATTATTATCTTTATCCATTTAATCAATATTGCCTTCGACTTATTCGTTTTAAAGCATATTTGCAGTACACTCGTCGCTTGTATCTAATCGCAGGATAATGATCGCCGGCGCCGATCGGAAGCAGGCTGCCTAATAACTGCAGATTACGATTTATTGTGCCTTATCACCAGCTCGGCGTGTCGCTGACCTCGCGGTGACGTGCCACTCCACATTTGGAGCATATTTGCTGAGCTCGGTCAACATGGGCTACAAATGGAATGTCAGCTTATCGTAGTCCAACTGTTGCTTGTGTAACGATGCTGATAATCGTGTGGGCTCTTAGAAATTCCGACGCGGTTAATATTTTTTCGTTGTTACATAGCTGGGTTGGTAGGTGCTACAAGTTGGAATTGATAGCAAAGATGCTATAAATAGAACCTTTAAGTGTTCTGAAAGATCAATCTACATATGCTACTCAAGTACCTAAGCTATTAGGACTCTTGTAAAATTATGTATAACTAGGTTATTCCCGTAGTTTCGTCCGCTTCGGGCACATCCGTCACAGTATCTTATGTGTAACCTAGGTAGTAAACTATCTGTGCCAACTTTCAGCGACAAAGATACCTACATCCGCACAAATTTTTGCAATTTTTCCGATTGAATAAAGTTTTTATTTAGTCGGATATTCTGTTTATTTAATTAAACAATCTATAAATGAGTAACTTAAAAGTTAAAAAAAGAAACAATATGCCAAATTAAATATAAAAAACAGCATCCAAATTACTGTCCCTAGTCCCTATTACCTCTTTGAATAGCAAGAGTAATTTAATTTTTGCGTTTATAATATTAATAAGAAAGATAAGATATACGAAAGTTAATTTTAAATAGGATTTAGTTTCCTCTTGAAAATCTATTTGAATTTAATTTCCTTTCAAGTGAAAGAAATTGTCGGTAACGCATACATTCTCGTCAGATCCTGTGTACTATTAATACATTGTACGTTCGATACACAGGCGATGATGCTAGACGCCTTTGAAGTCCTCAGAAGCGAAGTAATTAGTTTTGAAACATCAAACGTTTGTCGAAATTTTAAATAGCAGATGTGAGCTGTACGCGCGCGGGAGTTATATATGCCTCGCCGGCGTCCGCCCGCGTGCTGCCTGGTAGTGCTTCCAGGGCAGCCTTAATCGTAGGTACTTCTGAGAGTAACAAAATTCAAAATGTTATTGCCTTTAATGTATTCTGTTTAACATTGTTTTATCTGATTGAAGTAGCAAACAGCATGCAGTCCACCCGATGGTAAATGGTCACTGCCGCCCGTAAGGAACATACGATCTATATGAAATCAATCGCAGATGCGTTGCTACTCACAAGGACTAAGATAGTCGTCCCGTAGTAATAGTCGTATGAAAGTGTGCGGCCAACCACACCCTTCCATCGAAACGCAAGAAAATAATGCTTCACGCTAGAAATAGGTGTGGCGTTGAAATAGGTACCAGTCGAGCTACTTGGTCTACCACCTGGGATTTACCCAAAAAATGATATGCGTTCTGGACACTATAAATTAATATTTCTTAAATATGTACACCATGATAAAGTAATTGAACAAAAGAAACAAACTTTCTCTTTTTCAAGTCCCGGTTGATTTCAGAAAATCAATATGTAGGCACCCCTCTCAATAAGTTGAATTTGGTTATAAATAATAGATATGAAGCAGTGTGCGTACACCCACTTGCATTGACTGAAGGCAGTGAGGGCAGTGAGGTATTCCATCCGCACAAGACAGCTGTTTATGCGCCGGGCGGTTGCGGGGGTGCGGCGCAGCGCGGGGAGGGGGCTGCGGGGCTGACAATAAAACACGAATATTCTCGAAGGGCCCAGATTAAGCATTAGGCGAAATCTCGAGGGACTTACAAACACAATAAATTTAGCTCAGAGGTGGGTACACCAGCTGTCTTGCACTTGTTAAAAATACACTATTTCGTTACAAAAACCTGCAATAAAGTATCCCAAATACTTCCAAGCTTAACTGAAATAGAAACATATGTCATTAATATTTTCAAAAAGTGTGTCATAAAATTTATTTTTTCATTAAAATTCACAAAGCTCCATTTGCACTTCAACTGAGTTCGACGGAGTATGAATTCAAAAAAATTGCCACGTACCGTCCACTCTACGGAGTAATAAACGAGTATTCATGAACGATACGATTCAAACGGTGAGGGTATAAAGAACCACACACTTACATTTACAGCCCGGGAACCTGGTAAAGATTTTAAAAAGCATCAATTAAAAAAATGGTTAATTAACATGAGCGCCGGGTCACATCGCTGTTAGACGCAATAAATATTTAACCCCGTTCCGACGTTTTAGTTCTGTCAATAACATCGCTGGAAAAGCTAACGCTTTGAATTTAACCTTTGCCATGGCACTGGGTCAGTAGTGCGCAAAATACAACGTTAATATTTATCGTCTTGTATATTTAATCAGATAATTTAAGGAAGATAGGACAGATGGAACTGAAATAGCAGATACGAAATTTTCAACGTAAAATCTTGACGAGCGAATAAATTGATGTTTCAAGTCCCAAAAAACAAATTTATATAAAAATAACTTTAAAACGAAGCTTTCACCGTCAGTCTTAAAAAACAACAAAAATCAGACACTTATTAAACGAACCCGACCACGTGTAAATTTCATGCCATCAATAAATGTCATCGTATCCTCGTACACATTTCACATAATTTGTCTCCAAATAATGAATAATTGTTGAAGTGTCGAATATCGAAAGGAGACGGATTAGAATGTTCGTGGCAAGAAAGATTGCTACTGCAACCCTTGTAAATGTATGTCCCACCGCTGGGCCCGCGGAAAAAGGGGAAACCTAGATTGTACTCCATCACGGTGCTTCTATGTGTATTGGTAAAGTGCGTCGAGTTTTTAACTACTGTTAGAGTATGAAAACTGTTACGACCTCAGAGCTGAAGCGAGCATGAACTTTTGTTAATAATGCCGGGATTGAAGATTTTCTTAAACGAAGTGTGCCTAAAGTGGAAAAATCTAGTTCCAATAGGATTTGTGCCATATTATTGCCTGAAATTAAGCAAGTAAGAACTTACTTCAGACTATAACTAACTTAGTAAAAACTAAAATATGGGGAAACATAACTCTTAGTAGGAGTAACGCGTCCATGATAAACTTAAGACCTTAATCGACTTAACTCCTATTCCACTGATTCTCCAAAACATTCTTGTTTAGTGCTTCCTAACAATAACATACATCAGTCAATACTAATCTCCGACCAATTCGGTTACACGGCAACTACACATGTAGTTGTACGCTGCGATTCGTTGTCTTATTTTAGAAATTGATAATAAAGATTGTTCGCTCGACCTTCGCTCTGAAAGTTTTTGTACGTCGAGATCAATCAACCAATCTAGGTCTATAAAAACTATTGACGTCTACAATGTACTTACTGCTTCGTTTCAAATACCCGACGGGAATTAACGTGCCCGGTTAATGAAAACGTGAATTTGATATTTACACCAATGTATATAATATACTAATGCAATATCGGACTACACTTACCGGGGAGACGAGATTTGAGGTTTTATGAACCAGAATAATTTAAAATTTATTAGAAGCTACGATCTCATATTTCTGTTCTCTCTCTAAGTTCAAGTTTACATGTCCAGGATCAAGCATATAAAGATTTTTGGGGTAGATATAATTACAAGATAATGTTAGACCCGTTTCGTTCCACAAAGTATAACTATTGGGGAACTGTGCCCTCCTTCCAGTCGATTGGAAAAAGCAACCGTGGTCTGCGCCGGAGGTACTTCATTATCAGTCCCTCTCTCTCCCCTCGCACCCCGCAACCTGCACCGCCGCCACTGTTGCGTTGCGTTGAAAGCTCCTCACGGTCTCCAGCAATGTTATTTTACTTAGCTAGTGAGTTTTTGTTTGGACACAAGCTTTGGATCACCTACTCAAGTTTCCGCTCTTTTTGAGTCAACATTGTGAGGAAAGACAAAAACAGGTTCCAGAATTTCGACACGTCTTACTCAACGGTATCTGGCGACGAACTCCCACCTGCTACGTCGCGCCATTCAGTATTTCTCGTCGCCGTCACTGCGTGTGAGCCGCGCGTAGGTACTGTAGGTGGGTACTGGGTACTATCTAAACAAGCTGCCATTCAGTGCCCGCCCACGGCCGCGGTCTTCCCGTGCGTACTGACGTACACGATGCTTTCACGGTTCCCACGACGGTACGTACGAGATGCCTACGTTTTCGTACAGCTTCATGTTTCGTCCAGTAACTTCGTAACGTAATTCACATTGGTGTATGTGCCTACTTCATGAAGATTAATTTAAAAAGTTCATGATTTCTATAAGTCCCTGAATGTTAATAGGTACTTACATACCAGCATGAGCTGTGAACTTGAAACGGTAACCGGCCGTATTACTGCTGATCATTCGCTCGGTTGGTTTTGCATACATAATGTGCGTATAGACATATACAGGTAGGTATCAAATGCAGCCGCGGCGATGCAATTTGCCTTTCACAAAACTGCACGAGGAGCCAGCCAGCCTACTCACGATATGAGAGCGGGCAAAAAGCAAGTTTATAGGGCAAGTTGCGGAGAGGGCGCCTCCCCTCCCGACGCGCCGCGGCCGCCGCGTGCGGGCCAGTCCGCCGCCGCTAACGCCGCGCGCTGCACGTGTCGGGCCGCGCCGCGATCCCCCCGCGCACCTCTGTTTACACGCGCGATCTATATCACGAGTCGCTCGAGAGCCGCTATCCCTCGAACACCACTCTCGAGTATTGGATGTGAGGAGCACATGTGACCAGTGTCAGTGTGGTGAAAACGAGTAGTGCATTGTTGTGGAGAGACTGGCCGCTGATCCCGCGGCCGGTTTGTGTTCAGTGCCGGGCGGCCCTGCCACTCGGTCGTGCTTTCTAAACGAACCCGAGAGCGACGGCTGCGGCTGTGCTCCGTCTATCCGCACAGACACTCACTGACCATTCATAGGATTTCTTGCTTCAGGTGAGATGATGTCACCGGTCCGACAGAAGACGCTCGTGACGGACCGTCGCTTATCTGAGATAAAGCATGTTTGTCGCATGAACCTTGTTTTGATCGACATCATTGGAATCTAATAAAACTATCAAAACCAGGAAAACAAGGCTGTATAGTCAAGAAAAGATTTGTAGCTCGCGTAATCGTCGGCCACTCACTGATCGGACGAGAGGTGAATTTGTAATACACGCCTGGTTCTTGGTCTTAACAAACGACTTTCATGATCCCCGTGCCATGCGTCCGCGAGACAGTAATAAATTACAATTTGATATTTATTCTTCTAGTCGTTCTTATTCCTATTATGTTAAACATGAATAACCCAAAAATATGACCATAATACCAAAGCCCGACTTAGCCTTAGGCAAATCATAATTTACAGGTTCAAACGCGTCCGTTACCAGTTTGGCGACTTGGCTAATTGTGATGTAGTCAATTTAAGATTCTTAGAAGTACAAATGACTAAAGACTACGTTTTAGTGTAAGTAATAAAACACTAAACGCTTTGCAAGATTTAACTTTCGCAAAATTCAGTTAGTCTTGAGCGCTGCACGCAGGTAAAACATATTGGGATAGAAGGCCGTAAATTCCCCTTCAAAACTACCTGAAAGGTAAACAAAGAACTTTTAGTATGTACCTGAGCAACCTACACCGGGTCTTTTCAATTGACCTATTATTGAATGAATTCGTTTCTATTGAAAAGTACATACTTAATTAGAAATATTAAGTATCCACCTACGACAAAACGCTATTTTGATAATATACGAGAAATTCAAACGCCAACGACCGATATAATTTTAAAATAATTGTTATGGCCTTTAAACATAAAACTATATAATTTTTCAAACCTTAATAATCATAAGTACCTAATATGTTTACCAAGTGAATAAAACTGGTACCTATTATAATGGATGATAGTTTATTGGTTTCCTTGATACATTACCTACATTTGTTAAGAAGAAATACATGATAAGATAAATCAACCTTTATCGGATTTCTGCGCATAATCGTCATCGTCATCGTCATAAACCTACTTTTCATTAATCGCACAATTATGAGTATTTTCTTATGTACTTCAAAACTTTCCACTCCACGAACTGAACTTCTTAAAAAAAACTAACTCTTACTGTTTTATAAAATAGAAGTAACTAGCAAGCAGTAGATGTGATGATAAGTGGTCATTGCCAACTCCATAGAGAAGGAGTTTTGCATGAAGTCTCTCACAAATGCGTTGCCACTTTTAAGAACTAAGATGGTCGCTTCGTATATTCGTTTTTTCAACTTTCTATTGAATTATTTTTCAAAGTTTCCTAAACTGTTAAGAAATAAAGTTTATAAATAAATGAATACTGGTTATCATTTAAAACTAGGTAATCTTAATATTGTGCAAATCTGCACTTGAAGAAATTATCAAACACTTTAAAACGGTTTAAGGACAAGACAAGAAAGAAACTATTAATTTAAGTATATCATGTGACTTATACCTCAATGTCTATTTATTCCTATTTATTCCTTTTTATTCTTCTCTGTTCTGATCCCACTGCATCAACTCAGTTAAAATAAAAAATCCTATCCAAAATAGTCCCCTTAAAATAATACCACGTTCTCGTATTATGTGTATCAAAATAATTCTGAGGTCCCGGTAAGCTATTCATTGCATTACTTTTAACAATAAGCAAATTAGTCGATATTTGCTACATAATTACAGCTAAAAGAAAGAACAATTTCTTAGAATTATCTTATTGTGAATGAATTTTCTATGCAAATGTTCTCTAATTTCTTACGGGTTGGACTACGCAACCACGACATTATTATATAACCCAGTCAAACACACATACACCATTGCTCAGAAAGACGCTGCTGTCAACCTCTTGAATTTTGTCCCTTAGAAGTCTCAACATTCACGGCAAGATATGGAGTGGTGCTAATCAAGACCGACACGGTACATCACACGTCACCACTATACAACATACAAATCACTTGAAATGATAGTACCTATTAGGGATGTAACGAATATTTGCATTTGCATTCGCAAATATTCGCATAATTTTAGATATTTGCATTCGCATTCATTTTGCGAATATTGAATTGTTTTGAAAAAAGGTCCCCAAATCTATCCACATTGATATCGAACTGCGGTGTGTCGACCAAATCTAACAACATAACGTAACCAAATCTAGATTATCCTACACCAAAATGTGAAAAAAAAAACAATATTCGCATTCGAGAATGTTCAAATAATAACATTCATTCCATCACTAATATGTATACAAATTTATAGGTACCCTACACTAACTTAGATTTTTAATGTTCAATATGTGACTGGTCCACCAATTCGCACTAGGCCCGCGCGGTGGACTATGGCCTATAACTCTCTCATTCTGAGAGAAGACCCTTGCCCAGCAGTGGGATAATAATGGGTTGTCGAGTCGATGTGACTGAGCATTGACCATTCTTCGAACGGTAGTTATTTATTAGAAAGTTGCGATTTTAATTAGATTGAGATTAGATTTTTTAAGTCCTTCTTAAAATCTAACTTTGATCCTACTCTGATGCTCCCGTTGGAAACTAATTTCCAACTATTCATAAACTAATGTATTCTGCTCAGACAAAATTGTTACTAGAACAGTAACACGTAAACTGATAGCGATTGTAATTATATGTATGGTGGAAACTATGCAAAAACGACTGCCCCAGCTAAAGTGCCTGGTAATGCATTATTGCAACTACCCCCATCCTTCTTACAGTGCTTATTCCTTATCTCTCATCAATATACTTCAAAGCAAAAAAAGTGTGTGTAAGTGGACCCGGTGAAAATGTTAACCAAAAACTAGAGAACGTTAAATCAATTAGATCAATAAGTGTGTGTTTAAATTTAAACAAATTTAAATGAAGATATATGAATACATTTAAGAAATCTTTGCATAATTTGTAGCTTTCATTAGTTCACATTGAACGCCAATAAATAAAGCAATATAACATTTAATTTTACAAGTATTGAATAACTTTTATTTCATTAAAGCTACGAGAGTTAATTTCAATACTTTAGTATTGAACGAACAGTTCAAACAGTTATTGTATATTAATGCTTAGCAATCACCGATAATTGCAAGTTTTTGTTCGCTGCCGTATTAAACACGCACCACTATATAATTAGATGTAATACTATCTCCATCATATTATTAACTGTTAACGTTTATTAAATAATCAGAAATTAACAAAATATGTTGACACAGCCAATCTGTTCCAATACAACAAATAAAAAATTTCGTATTTTAAATTTCTTGTAATTTTTGATAATGGCAAGTGCAGTTAAAAAATCTCTGCGTATCACACGTAAAAAATCACTACTCACTGCGGATTTCGAAGTTTACGGTAAAGTTCAACTTCAGGAAACACACCCGAAGAAAAGGAGTTTGGTCTTAAAGGATGGGTGATGAAAACTGCCCAAGGTACAGTTATCGGACAATTGCAAGGGCCTCAACAAGCCATAGATGATATGAAGATTTGGCTCCAAAAAATGGGAAGTCCGAAATCCAAGATTGAAAAGGCAGCTTTCAGAAACGAAGGTGTGATTGGCAGCTGTGCGTTTAAGACATTCGAGATTTGACGTTGAATATAGATTATATTTCATTTCATTTAAATTATTAACGTAAATCCTAAATCCTTATCGTAAATCACCATTTGTTTCTGAAGTAAGAGTAGAAACTAGAAATTAGTCATGGTACCAACCATAACTTGAGCTCAAGTATCCTAACGGGTGAAAGATAATTGAATGAAGTTGTGGCTTTACCTGGAATTCTACTGTAAGATTCTGGTGCCAATGTAATAAACAAACGGAAGGTATACAAACTGATGTTACGTAGTTTGTCAGGTGTCCGCGCTGCTGGAACAGCGGTTCAATAAACAAACAGCAGAGCAGCTCCGGCGTAACTAAACACGGCCCTGTTGTTCTTCGCCGATCAAAAGGTCAGCGTTATACTAACACTGACATCGTAATAAACTATACACTACTACTTCCAATCTGTCCAAACGTTCATGCTTAACTGGTAATTTTTGATATCGAAATGGTTATAAAACCTTATAATTTAGCCTTTAGCCTTAAAATATGGGGCTTAATAAAAACCTTTGTGAGATTTAAGTAAAACAAGTAGCAAGGAAATTAAGAAGCTCAGTTTAGTATTGAAACAGGATAGACAAGGCAGACGCTGGCAGCTCGCCAGGACACACTAGAAATAAGAGGCAGACAAAAAGATGAACGCTTTGAAGTTATTAATTTTAATACTTAAGATTAGTGAAACGATGATTTCAAATTATAACTAACTATATTCTTTATTACTTATATCTTATACTTAAGTAAAATATACAAAAAACAAAACAATGAGCATCATTTATGTGTCAAAAATTACTAATAAGTACCAAATACTAGAGCAGTGATAGCCTAATGGTTGAAACTTGTCCTCAAGATCGGGAGGTCCGAGGTTCAAACCCAGGCACGTATCAATGATTTATGTGCGTATTAGAAATTAATTATCACTGCTTTTCGGTGAAGGAAAACATCGAGGCGTGTGAAGTCCACCAATTCGCATTTGGCCAGCGCGGTGGACTGTGGCCTAAAAACTCTCTGATTCTGAGAGAAGACCCGTGCCCAGCAGTGGGACAATGATGGGTCGACGACGACCAAATACTTATAGTAAGTAAATAAAATCAATACTTTTCGTTTTTCGCAGTGTTACAGTACAAGGAAAATCAAAACAAAAATGTAATGCCAAACCTTTCTTACTCACAGAAAAATTCGCCAATATTCGACTTTTGGAAATTGATAAGTGTTCGATACAGCGAAATTGATGAGCCGTTATTTATAGCGCAGTAAACCGATATCTTCGCAACTCGACGTATCACTTTAAGTAACCATTTTGTTTGTTTGCCGTCCATTTAGCGACTACTAACATGTATAGATATTTCAGCGTTTACTTTTGATGACAGATTAATTGATCGAAATAGGTATAACGAGGTGGTAGGATACCGGCAGCGTGACAAGTGACGTCAGGAAGGTCAGGAGTCTTTACAACTGTCCATTCTTGAATATTTCAAGTAAAACACAGGAGTAAACTTCTTCGATTTATTCAGTTTCGGAGGTCCTATCGCTTCGACGGTTAAACAAGAATCTTTTTCTACCGACAGGCGCTCGCCTTTTTATAACAATGTTTGGTGAGGTGACAATTACAAATTTATGGAGGGTAAACTAAATTACAATTCTAAAAATCACTAAATATTGCTAATTTAATAAACAAACCATTTTCAATCTTTAAACTAATTAAAATAATCATTTTCGGCGACGTGTTTTTCATAAATACGCGGTGTCGCGCCGACAGGTAGGTATATCATGTAAGTCTCTATAGTTACATGTCTCCATTAACGCCGTCAATTTCCGTAAACTGTATCGTCAGATCACCGATCATTTATCAATTTCTCCAACCATAATAATGTGGCACCATTTTAATTTTTATGTTACCAAAACGAGTGTGTATTTTGGTTTGTAATATCTTCCAAAAAAAAAACGTACAAATACATAAGTCACTAAACCTTTGTAAGATACAGATAAGACACAAAAAACACACAAAACAGACACAAAATACAGATACAAAAAAATACTTTATTTGATAGCTAAACTTAATACTACAGAAATAACCAAAATATTTAAACAAATATCTAAAAGTGAGTGAAATGTATTTCTTTCTGAGAGTCATGAACTAGTCCCTCATTGGTTAGTGTCACTTAGGCTTCTGAAATAAATACCTAAACAATAATGTAAAGTGCATGCATGGGCGATGTCGTCATTTTAATCTGTATTAATGTCGCGACTTGAATAATAGAGGTCGATCTAGTTAAAAAGTCAATTATAACAAAAGACAACGCTTCAAGCCAGAGGTTTTGAGCTAACAAAGATGAGAATTTCAAGATGAGAACTTGAAAAATAGCCTAGTTAATGGTATTGAAATTGTTCAATATAAAATCCTGTATAAACATTTTTATCTTGATCTTCTATACATGTATGTCAACAATTCCTGCTGAAGCTGGTTGTGCTTACAATTAAAAGGAAGCACCTCCTAGATCAATATTTAGGGAACTAACCGTTCAAGTATTACGTAAGCACTATTAAGGGGTAGGGGGGGGGTCTTTGTTTTGCTTATTTTGGACGACATGGGGGTAGAGGGGTCTAAATGATGATTACGTCATCGCTAGTTATTTACATTTTTACAATACTGTACAAAAAAATACATTTTTAATTGAAAAATATTTACGTAAGCATTGGGGGAGGGGGTTAGAGCTTTGCTTTTTTTTTTATTATAACACAAAAACTCCACAGACTGATCGTCCGTGCCTTTTGTCACAATAGTTCTTTTTTTTAACAATATTCTTTATTTCTTAGCTCCACGTTAGGCCATCGCTGTCACCATCACACTGTCGTGTGCGGTGGTGACAACGTTGGCAATTAAAGAAATCTTACAATAATTACGCTTAATGTACATATAGGACCATTTATCCTTTTTATTTACGTGGTATGTATAATTTGGTGCATTGTACATAGATGTATCAGTGTTGTGATTTTGTTTTTTTTTTTCGTATAATGCTAAGCTATTGTATATAATTCTAAGGTCACTATACTCTAATTACATTGTTATTACTGTATATTATAGAGCTTTGCTTACTTTTACTGACAAGGTGGATAGAGGGGTTAATTGTAATAAATCTGCTTACGTAATATTTGAACGGTCCCCTAGCGCTGAGTTTCAGGACATACCTCGTTCTAAATTGGTTACTACTACGAAAGCAAATAATTGTATTAAATAGGACACAAATTATAAAGTCCGTTGTGATAATTAGTATGGGCTCAGCACAGCTGCGTGACGTGTTCCTGTAAGCACCTGCGCTGTGCCGCGCTGCGGGCGCCGGCGCTGCAAAAACCGCCCACTTGCTCCACATTACTCCACACAGACGGAGCAATTACCGGCGCCACAAAAAGTATCCCTGAGCAGACAACACGATGTGCTCGAAACACGTAATGACACGAGTGTAGCGGAATTGGTGAGAAAATGACGAGCAGACATATTACCTTGAATACCAATCTTCTAAGACTAGGTTAAAAGCATATTAGAAACGTGGAATATTTACTAACTTTTACAAGATGATATCGTAGTGGCAAAATGCATTTCTTATAAATAAAAATGTTAAAAATACGTAGAGTTTATAAATAAAGGCTTAGCATGTAAAACCCTTTTAACACTGTGAACAGAAATAATTTAAATAAGAAGACGGATTAGCTCAGGAAATTGAGGTACGCGGTGAAAGATCTTGACCCTTATGGAAATGGTCCAATTTATGATGAATAAAAGGGTTCTCGGAAAAAATGTTTTGTCCGCGCTATAAAGATGCGTCAAAATTGAATAAAAAGAATTGCAAAGAAAAAGGTACGAACTAAAAAGCCATTATAATTTATAATCTCATTCATAAAAGAGGTTGGGACAAGAAGGATATAGGAGTTTTGTATGTGGAGTATATTTAGTTTTCTATATACATCATTAAGATTAGAGTTAAAAATTATACGCATTGTTTGACATCGGCTACTCAAAATATATTTCTAATTTGTATGTAATTTGTATGTCGATGATTTTATACTAGGTAAATGTAAAATTTGACTACAAATTCCAACTCAAATTAGGTACCATTGCAACTAAAGACTTAATAAATAATGCATCGGTATTGCTTAAGTTCTCGAGTGGTTTACGATATGCAGACAAATGAGAGTTAAAACTAGTCAAAATTGTATTACCTACGACAATGATTTTCCCGAAAAGGATTGACACAGCCAACGGATGTCTGTTGGCGGCAGCTGTCTAGTGATCACTAACAAAAATTATAGTAATTGACAGCTTCCCGTAGGAGCGCCGCCGGTGCGCTCAGAGGCAGCTCCTGCTCATGATATTATTAGGGAACATTTATACTTGTGTTTCCAAATAGACAGCGGATATAAACCATGCGAGTTGAAAATAAAAGGAAACGGTTCCATGATCGAAACCTGTCGTGGAGTTCCGACACCGAATGTGTGTTTTTACATTACTTCGTACAGAATTTTACAAAACGAATTCTGCATTTTCTAGTTTTACGAATTCTTTTGAAACAATGAAAGCATTTGATACAATTTCAACAATATTGACAATATCGCCAGATTGAGAGGCTAGCGTCCCCTCTGGATAGAGTACTATTAATATTAACGGAGATGGATTAAAGATTTACCAGCTTGTCCCTGGTCGCCGCGGCAACTGTATTGAACACAATTCGAGAGACCGACGTGAAGTTAACGACTCCCCATCCTTATCGACACCTTCCCTAATTATTTCATTAATGCTTCATCTATCTCGTTTCGTATAATAGCATTGTTATTTCCATAACCTTATTAATGTGTAAATACGAAAGTTTGCGAGAATCGACGTGTGCTTGTTACTCTTTTGAGGAAAAACTACAAGATGGGTGACGCTAAAGCGCACACATAGCTTATGCCCTAAATTAACCCATATACACTACGTTAGTAGACTTACCGAAAACTGAGAGATCACAGCAAAAACTCAGTAGACGATAAGGTTTTAATAGTTTAACGATATTCAAGCTCGGCCAGCTGACTTTGACGGGACGACTCGTCTATCGAGATAAGGTAGCTTCCCCGGGTCTTGACCCACTAACAATGAAAGTCTGCGAACCTATCCGTTCTGTTCCGTTTCATTTGTATTAATAAGCACGCTGCAGTTGACACTTCGAAATATCAACTTCGTGCCGGAGAGCCGAACGGCGCCAGTAAAGGGTATCATTTGTAAAGTTTGCTTAAAAGGAACATCTTTAGTCAGTGTGACACTTTTTTTCAAAACAGTTTTTTTGTTTATCTCTTCTCACGATTACATATATTGTTGTACATTTTAATGATCTGTAATCATCGTTGCCATTATTCGCCTACTTCCATTCCTCCTCCATAGATTATTAAATTACGTCCACCACATTGGATTTTCAGTATTTTTTTAATGGATTCACAAGTTATTTTATTTACACTTTGTATCTCTGCGAAGATATTCTACGTACGTTTTCATTCTACGTACATTGGCTGGATGGTTGCATCAAGGGACCACGACGTGATACGGGAGTGAAATTCAAATCTCCGCAACTATATCTTTTATTTAATTTCGCTCGCGATCTTGTATATCAGGAGTCACACAAGAATAAAAGCACTTGTCTAAAATTCCTCCTAAATCATCAAGGCACAAGGAAGTTTAATGTTCTATAAGAGACAGAATTCTACAGTTTAACTTCGACATGGAGGTAGTATTAGGTACTTAGCAATGGTTCTCTTAATTTATTTGTGTTACTGTTATAAAAAATGTTTGCAAGAAGCAAGGTTTTTTTATCTGATCGAAATATCAAACGAACCTGCAGTCCACCTAATAGTAAGTGGTCACTGCCGTCGATGGTCGTCTCATATAAAAGTGTGCCGGCAACCATCTACTGCTTCACGCTAGAAATAGGTGTGGCGGTGGTACTTCCCCGGGCGAACTACACTGGTTCTATTACACACATGTGTACACATATGTATGCAACACGTTATAAATCTGTTAACTCTCATTAGTCGAATAAACGCATTGGGGGTGAAATACAGTTAAACGTATCCAACGTCAAACTACATACATATAGGTATACAATACATAATAGGGATCAAAGTAGATACGTATAACAATGATTGAACTGACTACGTTAAGCTGCATTTGACTAATTATTGAGTGAATTATCGAGTAAAAATTATTGAGTGAAAGCTAAAGCACAAATTATCAGGAGTAAGACAGTACCTACTACTGAAAGTGGTCCATCATAAGAAAGAATATGCGCTTACCACACACCCCGCCTTCCTCGACATATTATTAGGTTTCATTCATCAAGTAGATCGTCATGAAGCTGATATTATTTTATTAAACCAGTGCATCTTAAAAATCATCTATCAGAGATAGAAATCGAATCCTGACCTAGAAAGCGACTTTAAGGGCATTGATAAAAAGTGATAATCTTAACACTTTCTAATAAAAAAATACTACCTAGGTATAATTGCAAATTTTAGGGGTTTAACTTCAGCTTTTACTGAGCTCCGGAACCTTTTTCATGGGCTCTTGCTGCAGCACTTTATATCATAAATTAGATTAATTATAATTATATTTATTATTGTTATCTCTTCTTTTTGTATGTTTGTTTTAGTTATTTTTTTTTCTTGTGTTGTGTCTTAAGCTGTGAAATAAATGTGTTACCTATCTATCAAATATTGCGTGCAATTTAATTTCTGTGTATGTTACTAACCTAGGTATATGAAGAGTGTTCTACTTTGAAAGACATTTTAAATAAGAGTCTTCAAAATTAAAAACGTACCCATAGCCGACCTCAGATAGGACTTTAATCTTATTTAGAGGTTTAAACTGATATCTCCGGCCAAAGCGGCCATTTCGTTATGATTAGAGATGCGCCGAATAGTGGTTTCACCGAATAATCGAATTCCGAATACTATTCGGTTTAACTTTTACCGAACCGGGTATTCGGCCGAATTATTCGGTTTAACATTTCTTATTAAGAAAAACAGTGGAAGTGTGTTCATAAAAAAAATAAATGTTAATTTGAGGTTTAAAAATAAATGACATATAAGTTTAGAAAAATGCGAATCTGATTGAGGTTTCAAAAATGTTGATTTGAAGTTTAATTGCTTTATATTATTAGCTTTATTAAACACACTCTTCATTGGATTTATTTGACTGATAACATAAATATGTCGTAAAAAGTTTTGTCTTTTTGTTATTTACCGTGACATGTAGCCAAGAAAATAGAACATCTCGAACCGAATATATTCATCACTAAAACCGAATAATTCGGCCGAATACGAATAGTGAAAAACATGCCGAATACGCCGAATATTATATGAATTCTATATTTTGAAACATTAACATTGCCATGGCTTTGATGAAGCTGCCAAAACAATCCCATTAAGTATCTCGTACGAATGCCAGTCAAGTGTACAATATTACAACAGTAAATGTTCGCCTTTCGCAGCGGCTCCCCCCGGCAATAGCGGCCGATCCAATCGCGACGCTAATCCGGCACTAAGGGCTGAGTAATACCACATTAGTAATATAATACAGTATTCTAACTCAGCCCAGTCCTTGAATTTTATACCTACAGACGCGGTGGACGAGAGTTCGCGTTAGGGCTACCCGCCTACAGTATTTTAATTACATCTGCATATTTGACTTTCTTTATTACTTATTATGGTTTTTATGCAGTACATTACGGTAATAAACAACGCTTAAAATATTTGAAAGCCTTAATGATAAATCGTACACAAATAATAGTTATAAATTTTACAGTGAATAATTTTACCAAGCAATATTAAATAACACCGGATGTGTTTATATACAATTATTATTATTTATATACAATTATTAAGTAGGTAATTGTATATAAACACATCCGGTGTTAAAGCAATCCAAAACAGCCCAATATAGTTTACAACAGCTCTTAGCTACATTATGATTTAAATAAAAAGAACCACTGCTTAAAAACCGTCGCTCCGCCCACTCGTCATTACGGCACATTCGCTGGCTGTTACGTACTGAGTGCATACCGGAATCGATACGCGTTTCGTTCGTTTGTATGAAGTTAGAATGCTGTAGATACTATTACCGTGTAATACACCGGCCCGATTAACGATCTTCCTAACTCCCCCTTTATTGGATTTTAACTTGAGTGATGTTGCATATATGAATTAGTAGTGCTTCAATTTACAAGATTATCGAAGCATCGTTTTAAGAACGATGCACTTTTTTATTTTGTTCCATCCCGCCCCCACTTGTCTTTATTATTATTTTTTGTATAGGTCTACGGAGGCTCCCGCAAATTGTTAGTTACATGTTTTTTTTTACACTACCACCGGATCGGAACACGACCTCAACTGAGAAGATCCGTCAAGAAACTCAGTGGCTTTTTTCTTTGTATATCTTTTTTTTATTGCCTTTACTTACAATTGGCTTCTGGAACTTTCGAAAATTCTCAGAATATTTACCTCCGTGCCTTTCCCACAAGTAGATTTTTCTTCAAAACAATCATTGTTACGTTTTTGCCCATATATTGCTATCTAGATTGCATATTTATGTTTTTGTTATCGACCATAATTTTCAATGGAGGTACTTTGCCATGATGCGCAAGTCAATTTGTTTTATCTTAATAAAACGAACATAAAGAAAATATTAGTGTTTAAATTAGTATTGGTTTAAACTTATAATAGTAAGTTCCTCAATTTTAAGCATATTTTGTACTTCCTTGTAAGGTGCAGCTTACAATAGAACACTCGGGTACCCATATGACATAATTATAAATAAGGAGCTTACAAGACGCTGTTAATGGCTTGGCTTTCGTCTAAACTAGTCACTGTGGTACGGTAGCTTATGAGTTGTGAGCAAGTTAATCCCCGCAGCCCCCGCCCCGTGTTGTAATAATAAACAAACGAGTCGCTGGTCGAACACCTCACAGCTACGCGGTCGCCAGCCGGTCGGTTGGTCGCTCGCCACTCGCAGTTAGACGCGACGTCATTACGACTGTAACGGGTTCCACTAACACTTTACATACTCTATATAGGTCTATATGAAATGTAAATAACAGTTTAAAAATACGGACACTAATAACGTCTAAGGATGTAGACATTTGAGAATGTGAAAAATTGTAACTGTTGAAGACATTGAATGACTTCTAGTGGTTACAATTAAATGAAATAAAAAATACAAAAATAAAGAATCGTAAACAGTATCAAGTATCTTGATAGACCAAAACTTTGATGTCGACGATATCGAACTTATTTTAGTTATATTTATAGAAAACAATATAACGACCCTTAGCAGAGATTTTATTCGATGAAACTTCATGCGGACGTGGTCATATGTACCGCTGCACGCGGCTGCGCGCGCGCCGCTCGTGTCGAAGCTCCCGAGATCTAACTGCTACTGCAAACTTAAATACACGGCCAAGTATCGAGCGGCTGAACAAACTTATCCTTGTACTTACAGTGTATACTTATAGGGTATCCGCTAGGTACCTGTTAAACATTATAAAGCTTTATTGCAATACCATAATATTCACACAAATACAACTTGGTTCCATTTTTTTAAGTAATTTAAAAATTAAATTAAATCCTTACGTTTCCCCGTTTTAACTTGGCTGTGCGTATATATGCCTAAGCCATTAAACAAAAAAGAAAATATATCTTACCATATTCAAATATATATCATATACCTATATCTTAGCAAATATCATAGTATTTTCGATACAAAACGTGCCATTTAACACCTATTGCGCTAATGTTTATACATTGCTGCTAAAGAAATAAAAAAGCTTTTGATTACATGATTCATCGTAATGAAATATCATCGTATAGTTTGTAACATTATACCTAATCTTCAGTTACATAATAATATGATCAGATCGGATCTGCAAATAGTTTTACTGCAACTTTCAGGCAAGCTGTGCAGAGCTCCGTGAAGTTTAAAGATGTTCATTTATTTCTCGAGCCGGCTTCCGAGAACAATCGCTCGCTGGCAACAGTGTGGTAAAATATAACACAATTTACTAAATATCGCTGGGGAGATGTGTTGTTTATCCTTTTTCCATCAACAAAATGTATTCAGATCGACAAGGCATAATTTTTCATTGATACACGTACCTATATTTTATTAATTCGAGAAAGGTAGAACTTTTAAAAATCGTCGAAGGAAGCTTATGAGTTTTGTAGCAATACAAATAAGATATTAGAATTGTACTATCAAAGTAAAGTTTTATATAAGCGTTGGCGGAGTTCTTTCCGTGGCAGATGTAAAACCGTGCGAATTCGTTGATAATGAAAGTAGAATCAATATTATTCCAATTGATTGCTATCCAAGGAGGTATGTACTCGCCACATCTATACCATATAGCCGTTCTTCTGCTTCGATAAGACGTTTTGGATGCTAGGTGACTTATATAAATGATCCTGTACGCACTGTCCGTCCCTGCCTGCGTGTTATATTGGTATATAACACTAAGTAGAGGATTTTTGTATGACATTTTGTATGAATTCAAGAACAAACCTTGTGATAAGCACTTCCAATTTATAAGGTACGTACATTAAATATGTTCGTACTTATCTTTTATATACATAAGTACCTTTTCAAAATGTCATAAAATATATTGTTTTACCTGGAATTTGATAGTCACTGACCACATAACTTGTCTAAAGGGCGTGCGTGTAAGTAGAGCCACGTTAAGGCACTTCCTATCGAGCAGCAACTCGTCAGTCGCAGGCTCGTTATTTTATCGCTTAAGAATTTATAAATCATTTTAACAATAAATATACCCATGAAATATACTCAGACCATAAAACACAATTATACTTACTTTAGAAACTTTGTTAGAACACTTTAAAGTTTAAAGCTCTCTTACACCAGTTATTATAAATAACATACCTACCTAACTGTATTATTTTAATTGTTTTGAATAATCGTAGTACTAGTGGTTTTTAGTTACATATATAAAATATGGCTAGGTTGCAAGGCATATTAATATAAGGTATCAAACGTGTATTGTCATCGTAAAGTCTTTGTTAAACTTCCGTGATCAGAATTTGCACCTCGCCATTCAGATAATACCTGCCGTATAGCCATGTGTAATTTTAACCTGCAGATAATGGCCGTAGTTAATTATGTATGCAATCTAGCGAAAGCGGTTCAGCTATTACAGCTAAGCTCGGCGCGATTAAAGAGCCCAATATGGCAGTGAACATACGGGTTCGTGGCGTGTACGCACGCTGCGCACCCTGCGCCTGTGTGCGCTGGGAAAGGAGCCGCTTGCGTGTGTGCGTGCGCGCAGCTGTCACCCCCCCCCTACCCCCGCTGCTCCCCCTCCCTCGCCCCGCCCCGCCGCCGCGCGGGATGTTTGCCGCATACCTGCGCCCGACGCGCGGCCCTTCGTGCCCTTGTCTTGTCCCGCAATAACGCTCGTCTGCATATCTTAACTTTATTTAACTCCGTCTAAGTTGTCTCATAATTCACGTCTAAGTTGTATAACGTTACGCCAATTGGCGGTTCGTATCTTCATTGGAGTTTACGAGGCGCGGGAGGTTAGGCCGATGACCTGGCGCCGCGCTGACATCATCCACAGTTCTCCGTCTGGTGTGCTGCCACTCACGGCACTATATCTCCCGTAACTAGTTTTATCAGACATGTTAACAGTTGTACTAAGAATTCGGTTGGCAAGACTTTCATAATTTTCAATCGTCATGTTTATATCAATGCATTTATCATCGCCTCGTTGCCGTCACTGTCCGACGCAAGTTTCCTTTTAGTTAGACACAAACCAAATGTATTGTAAGACGTTACTCTGTCCGAATGTATTCTGAAATTGTATACGTGTAAAATCGTGAGAATATAACAATGTTGTACATAATGTGTCGTTTACTTTGGCCATCCAATTCTACTTCTGTAACAGTATATAATTTAAATCCACACGTTTTTGGAAACATCGGAAAAAACTCTCAAGTACATTAATTTATTCACGATGCTTTCATACTCTTATTCATCCTTAAAGCGAACGATGATTATCTTACTTTGTAATAAATAATATCACAAGAATGCGAATCAATATTCGAAACGCCTTGATAAAGCTTTCGACAGAATCGAGAAGCTTTCGACTTTGTTACGTCCTCAATTTAAGAATGGTAATGTTTATTACATGCATAATCGCTATAATATAATACGTGAATCAAAAATTTGTGGTGCATTTTAAGTAATATGCCGCGAACGGATTAGTATGAAATTTTACACGGTTATAGTGGACGTAGAGAAGGAGTGCAGAATGTTAATATTTTTTTCAAATAATGCATATATCATACATAAAATCAACTAAAAACACATACCGTGCAATCGTCACAAACACATAAATAAATAACGAAATAGAACATTTAATGCATATTCAATGTCTTAATACACATAACGTCAAAATGTTAGATGTCTTTGTCAAAAAACCGCTATTGCTTTTAAATGCGGCTTAGCTAATTAAACCTTTTTTTATATTTAACGGGCGCGTTCAAATTAACCTAATAATTATTACACTTTGTTTGGATTTGACAAATATTCGTACTACTTTGGACAATATAAAGTTTATATTTTTAATTTAATTTACGGCTGAATTTCGACCGATGCGACGGGTGACTAGTACATATTTAATATACAAATGAGTGTTGAAATGACGTAGATAAGATCATTTCTACGCTTTATCTTAACAAGAAACAGGTCAAGTAGACCTAACCGAAAAATATTCTCAAATAAGCACGAGATATCACGAGACCGTTAACTTGTGAGGGCGACATTGCTGATGTCCTTTTGTTTACTAATTAAAGCTGTGCCCTTAGTAAGAGTTATTATGTTTCTCAAAACAATCAGTTATTCATGTATAGCCCATACATTGGACAATTGAATTTTCGTTTTCGCGCATATTCTGCAGTGTAATTTGCATTGATGCACAATAGTGTAGGTAACTCAAACAATCAAATGTCTTTATTTGTGAACATAAGTCTTACAGGTATTAAAATGGTTACCTACATAAGGTGTTCTATATTCAACCCCTTTGGGTATACAAATAACATAAACTATAAGTACGTTTGGAAAATATTAGAAGAGTATCATTACCATTATTTACAATTTAATAAATAATATTAAATATCATATAAGTCATAAATCGGCGTCGGTAAGAAATTCATGAATAAAGCTGTTTTGCATGCGAAAGCTGACAGCTTTGCTTTATGTCGATTACTTCATCGTAATCAATGATCGTTTGAGAAGAAATAGTGAACTCGTATAATTAAGGACACGGTTCATTCGAAATTGTTCGCCCTCATATCGGTATCGAGGAGACTTTAATTATATACGTAGTCAAATATCACGATGAAGGCATGTAAAGTGATTGTGTTGGAAAACCCAGTTTGAGGTTGGATCATACATAAAACTAGGGCTTCCATCCGTAGTTTCATGAATACATTTAGTATAGTATTAGCTTCGTGCTATCTTTTCATCGCTAATTCAGATGCAGCGACCTCAAATGACCCTCTCCTCGAAATCGTTTCATGAGTAGTGACGTAGTGTAGGTTGCCAATAGACGGAAAAGATCGTTCTGATTATCAATATTACAGTTAGTTTGCAGTCCGCAAAAAATAAAAATATAATCGTCATCAGAAAAATACGTACTTACGTACTATATTATAGTGAGTCGAAGATGTTACTTTTGTCATGGATGTCAGAAAAATACTTTAAAGTATTAATTTACGAAATTAATTGTAAAAATACATTTTTCATTAAAAAATCTGTTACTTAATCTTAATAATAATGTAGAAAATTTCAAGTGTTGTAAGTAATAATCGTGCATGTGTGCGCGACGGTGCCGGCGCCCGACGCGGAGCTGTCGATAACAATAATAGAGTATCGCAGATTACGCTGCGTACTACAGCGGTCCGCGTGAGATGTGAGTGTCGTCCGACCGCGGACAATGAGCACGGAGCGGGAGGCGCGTGAGTCACGCCCGCGTGACGTCACCGCGCACGCGAGCGGAACACCGCGTTACACTTGCCGAGTTTCCACTGCAACTTCAGGAAAAGTCTGTCGTATGAGCACAACACAGCGTCGCGCGCCATTAGCTCCCAATCACCGCCGCAGCCATGCAGAACAACGCTGTTCTAGTGAACGTAACGTCATTGTTGTTCTCCGTGCCTCGCTGGAAATTAATACTCTATAGTTTCTGAATGGAGCGAGTTTGTAACACTAACCCATATAGGATATGCTTCAACTTGTTCAAATGTATGTAAGCATTTGAAATAGAAAATATTTCATACAACGACGTTTCGCTTAGGAACTAGAGAGCAAAACTAAGCTTTAACTATATGTAGGTATGTAGAATTAAGACAATTTATACAGAACATATAACAAACAAAGGTTTATTTCGAAACCGAATACAGTAGATGCTATTAGGCTGACCTATATGTACCTAGTCTAAACATATTTTTTATTATACAGTCAAACGCGGTTACTTTAATATAGGTACAGGCATACAATTCAAAGTAATGACAAAGTTGAAGAAGACTAAGATTAGGTACGCGCTAGTACTCCAAACTGTAGATAAGGGTAATATTTATTTATGGCCATGAATCATGATTAATTTCCGATTACCTACTTACCGTGGCCACGCCTGTGTTATTATAAAGATAATGTGTATATTTATGTAAGTGATATTATACGGCTCATGTCGTATCCAGAGTGGAGAGCTCGACATCCTCACATTCTTTTTAGGGTATCGTAACCAAAGAGTAAAAACAGGACCCTATTACTGAGACTCCGCTGTCCGTCTGACCGTCCGTCTAACACCAGGCTGTATCTCCTGAACCAAGATAGCTTGACAGTTGAAATAGTCACAGATATTTTATGTTGCCGCTATAACAAAAAAGCCTAAAAGTAAATAAAATACACATTTAGGGGCGGGGGCACGTGACGTGATTTTGTTTTTGACGTGATTTTGTTTGCCGTTTTTTTACAAATAACGGTACGGAACCCTTCGTGCGCGATTCCTACCTGCACTTGGGCGGATTTTTTGCGCTACCAAAGCCAACCCGCTGCTAATTCAAGTTCTCACAAACTAAAATCCTGCATTGTATCTACTTTGAAAAAATCAATGAAAAGGTGTTTCCTGTGCAGCCGTTTACTGTACATCGCCTTCTTGAAACTTTTTGAAGTGTTAATGTGATTATGTATGAACGGTATGTCTAGACGAGGCGTGCGTCCGTCAACGCGTGACACTCGCACACGCAGCACGAACAATACATGAATACAGTGGCCGCGATCCTGTCGCTCGCAGATCCCGGCGCCGGCGGGAAACATACCACGCGGACACGTCCGCACGCGTGTTCGCAGGCTCTGACATTGTCCCCTGCCTCTACCACCCCCCTTTTATTATTACTGTCTGTGCATCAACCCATTATTGGCCCACTGCTGGGCACGGGTCTTCTCCCAGAATGAGAGAGTTTAGGCCATAGTCCACCGCGCTGGCCAAGTGCGAATTGGTGGACAGTCCACCGCGCTGGCCAAGTGCGAATTGGTGGATTATTACTGTCTAAGTACCATAAATTGTCATAAATATCTGTTTTTCGGCATACATTGAATTGATGAATGAATCAACAGGACAAGCTAAGTAAAACCGTTTAATAAATTCTTGACATATTTATTATATATTGCATTCCTGCCTCTACCACTACTAAGCTATTTGGTAAATACTGTCCAAATACCATGAATTGTCTGAAATATACGCTTTTTGTTCATAATTCGAATGGACAAAGGAATAAAATACCATCATACATCTCTATATTATTATATGAACGGCAGCAATATAAATATAGATGTAACCAGGTACTTATGTGTATTTGTTGATGTTGTTGATGTATGTGCATCTTTCACGCAAAAACTACTTTTCGGATTTTATTGACTCTCAGTATGAGCTTATTTTTTGTTCTCGAGGGGGAAACCTTCAAAAGGTACCCGACGCCGTGGGAGCGATGCAGGGTTATGTGGGATTTTTACCACATTAAAACCCCCCCGGGGGCCGTCCTCGGCGCTATAAAGAGGACTCCGGGATCTCGAAACGACGGCAACCGGAATCCTCTGAGCGCGTTGCCCCAACCTTCCAGATGGGTGGCTGGGCCCACCGCTCAGTCTAATCTTTACGACAGTTTGCGACCACACATACCGCCGTCCTTACCGGGATCGCCTAACCGAACGGTTCGAGCTCCCACTCTAGCCGCCTGCAACCCGGGAAGCCCCTTTTAGTCGATTTAAAGGATAGGCAGGGGATGCCGTAGCCCTATTCTGATCCCGGAACTACTGGGACGCAGTATGAGATAGATTAACACAGGATTCTTTACCGTGGTAGACATAGCCGAATCGGCCAGACCTGCAAAAATAAGCTAGTTAGGTATACCATAGAATTTACTTTTCACGTGTCTGCATTTACTTTGAACCTTGACATAATTAATTTTGAGCTCTAGTTTCCACGTAACGTAATTCGTACTTCATTGAGGCGCAGGCAGTATGAACTGAAATCCGAATTTTAAAATATTTTGAACAAACATCCCGCTTTTCAGCCGCTGTTACCTTTCATGTGAGTGTTGTCTCTACGAGCAGCGCGTAGTTGTGAGATACGTTGCATAGTAAACAATACTGTCGTATTAAAGAAATGCAGTATGCATTGATAATTTTCAGATAATCGCTTTTAGGTGCTCGTTTCAATCACCTCGTTGATATATTTTCTGCTATTTCGTACAAATACGATTTACTACATTTAAGTTAACATTGAAGACATAATCACCTAACAATAATAGCGTAAGTTATCAATTTTCGTTAACTTATTTTTAATAAAAAAAAATCTTTCTTCTATCCACGTGTAGGTAACACTCTTCTAACTCAATGTCTTAAAACATGTTATCTATATATCTATCTTTATTTCGAAGGCGAAATTAGTGAACGTAGATAGCCAGCCTAAATGTATGTAAATCCTTGTGATACATACCTACATGTGCGTAAATCAAATGAGCAGGAAAAAGGCACATCATGCTATTCTTAATTCAATAAGAACGGGTAGGTACCTATGTGCAAGTAAGTCTCGCACACGAAGGTTCCGTACCATAATTTTTAAAAAACGGTAAATAAATCACGTTTTTTTGTATGACAGCTTACCTTAAATATGTATTTTATTCTATTTTTAGTATTTTTCGTAGTTGTGTTGAAAATTTCAACTATCATGGTTCATTAGACTTTTACATTGTGAAAAATAGGAACTTCAACAGCTCGTTATACGCACCTACACGTATCAATCGGTTAGCATGTAAATAAAAAGTAAAAACCAAATCAGTAAATGTTGATATGACCCAGTTTCGGCGCTGGTCGCCGCGCGCCGCCGCCGGCCGCGCACCGCCAGTGTGATTAGCTGCGCTTTACGGGCTTCACGACTGAAACAAATCTTGCCTTTATTTATCAATTCATTTATTTCATTTTTACTCGTCATATTTTTCTCCCCTTAGCTTGTACTCTAATTTACGTAATAAACTAACGGATACGCGATCAAAGTTAACCTTTTACCGCAGATCGTGAAAATTCGGATGACTCGAATTTATAGTTTCTTTAATACTTAGAATTGTAATGAGTTGTGGACTGCAGGTAATCCCGTACTTATTCGCGCGACTTTGCAAACTTCTATCAAGTCTACCACAAAAATGAGTGTGTTACCTATGTATGTGTTTTAGCCTTTAGTCTAATATTAAAAATCCAAGTCTATCAACGTTAAAATAGAAGAAACTTGAACAACTGCGCAATGACGTGATGAGCTGGAGTAACATACTCAGGTGAAATGCTTGCTTCGCAAGTAATGGTCCGAAAATATTGAAAAGATAGTTGCAAACTAAAATTCTGATACGTAGATAATTGTGATATAAGAATGATAAATAAATAATATAAATAATTGTAAACTAAGAATCTTATAAATAAGTAATTGTGATGTGGGAATGTATATTATTGGTACTCTAAGAGAGTTCTTTACAAATGTTTTCGGAGGTGTGTGAAGTCCACCAATTCCCACTTGGCCAGCGCGTTGGACTATGGCCTAAAACTCCCTCATTCTGAGAGAAGACCCGTGCCCAGCAATGGGGATATAATGGGTTGACGAGACTCTAAGAGGAAACCGTTTAACAATATGTTATGGTTTTTGAGAAGTAGCACAGTAATCGTAATCACTCTTGGACTTGTTTTCGAACCTTCAGCTTCGGTCTAAGGTTGTTGCGATAGCCGAATAATTGGCTTCGGCTTCGGAAATACAACCTTCAGTCGGATACTATGTGTGATTGTAATGTCAGTCAAGTGTTGAAGTTGCCCCAGTTAATCGGTCACTAAGTACTACGTCAATTACGATTCAAAAGATGTGACAGACAGCCTGACAATGATATATCAGGTATATGAATTAGTTGACCCGGCGAACTTCGTTCAACCTAAATATCAAAAATCAATAATCAGTGTGTCTTTTCTATATTATATATAAAAACCTTCTTTTAGAATCACTCTATCTATTACAAAAAACTGCATTAAAATCCGTAGCGTAATTTTAAAGATCTAAGCATACACAGGGACAGACAGCGAGAAGCGACTTTGTTTTATACTATGTAGTGATAGGGTTATTTATTCCTTTTATATGACAATTAACAAGTGCAAATCACTGACTTAGATGAAATTTAGCAGTAAAGCATACTATTTTTTTATTACATAAGTACAAGATAAAACAGCTTGGGACTAAGTAATAATATAATTTTGCCAAACAACAATTTAATTAAATGTATGGCAAAATTCTGGAACAAACTTTTTTCTTCATCTCAAAAACTACAAGGTATAAAAAATATGATTACAAGGAAAAAATACTAACCCGCTGAGTTACCCGGACTTACTCAGTTAAGATCGTGTTGCGATCTTGTGATAGTATAAGTAAAAATATAGTAAGTGATTATTATTTGTAACCCCATACACCTATAAAAATAAAGACATTTCATTTCTAAAAAACGTACAGTACTCATAAGTGTGTACAAGAGTCACCAATCCCTTCGTTTTGTAAAAAGTTTCCGGTCTCATGTCTTATATTTTGCATCTAATGAAGTCTAAGTTTCTTCTGTCGTCAATCCTGACACTCGTTTCTTTATAATATATACAATGGGAAAAAATAATATCTCTGTTAACTTGATCTAAGAATGAGGATCGTCCAGGATGAGTCGGCTACAGCAGCGAGGCTCGCGCGCGGCGGCCGCAGCGGGATCGATCCTGGACTCATTACAAGCGCCCGCTCCGCTGACGCTGCCATTATGTAATTCGCTGTATGAACTGTCTTCTTTTTATATTGTTACGATGTTAACTCAAGTTTGGCAGTTTTTGTTTCGCTCGACCATACGTAGCAACCGAGGAGGAACCTCCGTCTACTAAGTTATCATTTCCTCTAGAATTAACAAATTTAGTAGTCATCTTGAATTTCTACTTTTTAATTACCCTAAATATTTTAATACTAATAACTCGAAAGTTTGTGAAGATATGTATGTGATTATTACTCTGTCACGCATAAACTGGTATTTTGCTCAATTAAGACGCGCAGATATAATCTGGATTGACAAATTGAATACTCATTACCATAGTAAACGGGTAAAGTCGCCGGTTAAACTAGTATAATATATCTGTATACAAAATTTACAACGTTGAATATGACATCTAAACTCCACGAAGGTATCTGTGTATATAGGTTTCAAGCTAGCGAGTTCAGGTTACCAATTCATTTTATAAATTGAAGCCCTGAACTCAGAATTCTAGCTTAACCTCTCTGAAGCAGAGTGTATAAATAAGTAAGGTGATGTCACGTTGCGAGATTCTTTGAACGTTTGTGAAACCGTGGAGCAAAGCCAGCTCAAATAAGGGAAAAAGTGCAAATTCTGTACTTAATGGTTACCGACTGAAAAATAATAATGTTCAATATTACAAGAACTGTTTTTTATGACGTTGTTTTTTTAGTCCCTTTTTTTTGAGGGGTGAACGTTAACCTTCAAAAGGTACACGTACACGGTGCCGGGGCGAGCTTCACACGGGTTATGTAGCCGTCCTCAGCGCGACGTCATATAGACATTATCTGAGCTCATTTCAAGACTTTTGGGTGTAAAGGCAATATGTGGTCACGCGTACCGATAAGACGGTTTAAGCTCTACTCTTACCACCCTAATTCCAGTGATGCCTTTTTAGTCGTCTCTTACGACATGCAGGGGACACCGTTATGAACCCAAGACTAAAGCTTAAATTCTCTGAGTTAGAGTATATAAATTTAAGTATATCTCATGTTACCAATTCTATGAACAATGGTAAAACCTTAATATTATAATTAAGTATTGCAATTCATGTAAGTCCATATTCATGGAACTGACTTTAAAAGATTTATACGAGTAGAGATTGTTCATAAGTTCAATATTAACTTTACGCCGTGTCTCGCTTTCAAAAGGAAAATCTGTTTTTCATTAATTTAATAACCGATCCAAATTCGATTGGCTGCTGCCCATCAACAGAGGACGCGCTCCGCCTCCGACGCCGAGGTGACATCAATAGATATTATGGATCTCCATTAAAAGTAAACTTTACAAGTAGAATTGGCCTTGAAGTATAAGAATAATTACGGTAAAGGCACCTTCGAGATAAGTATACCGGGATTTATAAATCATTTTTTCTAAAAAGGTAGTTGACTACTAACAGATGGACAGATTTCTTTTATTATACATAATTAATAACACTCTAGATGTAGACCTTTAGAATTAATTAAAAGTGCATCTAAAACTACAAAACTAATAAAACATTTAAGTGCCATATCAGAGGCGTACACACGCGTATTAAACTTAACAATTACTTTTTAAAGAATTGAATACCAGGCTGATTTAAGAACAACCTTGTTAATAAAGAAATATTTAGATTCAGAAAACATTAGTAAATACTTCGGCTACTACAAATATTTTTGCTATTTCGTTTAAATTATAGATAATAATTCTGTGGAAATAGGTGCCTTCACCTTACCATTGTCTGGAAAAACTAAGCAGCGACGAATTGGGATACGATCAATAGAAGAACAACTAATTAAATTACACAGTATTTTCAGTTTTAACTTTAGTAGAAACTAGCTTATTTTCCGGCTCCGCCCGTGTCGGTCACATATACCACGGTTATGATTATCCTGTGTGCTAAACTGCTAATCCAAGCCATGAACTGTTTCCCTGCCAATTTTCAACGAAACCCAACTAGTAGCGTTTGCGTGAAGGGTAACAAATGTACATATAGCCCCACAACCTGCTGCCATTATAATATTAGTAAGCTTAGAAACCGAAATATGTACAATCTAGTAGTCAAATGCCATTAGCAATGTATTTTGTCCCTGTGTGTGGTATGCCCTAGCTAGGTAGGTAGGTATCTAAAAACGTAATAAGGTTTTAGATGTCCATTTTATCCTGTTTTTAGTAATCGTATCGTAATCAATTAGCATGTCGTTGTTAGTTAGAAATACGCTTTGTAAATTTTTCGAAGTAGAGTCACCAATATTAAAAAATCCTGCATGAATCAAATGAAAATATCAGACCTTGTAATAAAGTTCCATGGTAAGGTACAATCGGCTCACTTTACTAACAATAAGAGGCAACGATCTAAGTCCTCAAGAGATCCTCAAAGATTCGAAGATTTATTGAACAAATAAACGTTTTCACAACTTGCATATTCGTAAACAACTGCAATAGTTATAAAGACTGTGTGTGTGTGTGTGTGTATAATGATAGAACCCTTGTTCTGTAAGAAAATGTTTTTTTTTATTATAATGCAGTAGCAAACGAGCATGCAGTCCACCTAATAGTAAATGGTCACTACCGCTCATGGACATCTGTTAGCAACTTCATATAAAAACATAGATTTTATCTGAAGTTTATCACAGATGCGTTGCTACTCCCGAGGACTAGGATGATCGCCTCATATAAAGTATGCCGGCAACCACACCCTTCCACCGAAACGCAAGGTATGCTTCACGTTAGAAATAGGTGTGGCAGTGGTACCTCCCCGGTCGACCACACTTGTTCTACCACCTGTTTGCATGGGCGGCACTAACCACTTACCATCCCCGTTTTCATGCCCGTTTGCTACTTCAATGTTATTAAAAAGACCTTATACCTAATAATAATCTGTATTTCGCTGTATGCAAAAGTACATACAGCTGAAAATAAATAGATTCACTTATTAACCATCTTCACTTTATGAAATGAAAACATCACCACAAGCGTCACTCGATGTTTTCCGGCGAATGTCGCGAGCGTTCACGCGACACCGTGGGGCGGCGAGGCGGTGCTCATAAACACAATCAGCGAGAGGATTATAACATAGTGAGAGAACACGCCGACCCCCGGGCCTCCGCACTTGCTTTGTTAATAATTAACGGAGCCGGCGAGCGCGGAGCTCGCTCCCGATCAGCCCCACGTTCCTCATACTCTAATTGTTTTCACTCCGCTCGCTTGCTTTGAGAGGGACATTTAAACGACATTATTCGTATATTCTAACTTTTAAGAAATTAATAGGTATATAAATTAAGATAAGTAGTAGGTACATGCTTATGACAAATAGAGTACCTAAGTTATTTCTGGCGCCTTAACCGTGGATGACCAGCAAAAACAGTAGGTTTGGTCCGACGGCGCAATATATTTTTATTTAAATGCGAATGCGGAAACCGTAATTTTTACCATATTATTATTTAATTAAAACCTATACTTTTACTGCACTATGTGTGTAGAAATATTAGATCATTACGATATAATAAAAACGGAAATGCTTTTCACCTGACTCAGTGAAGCTCATTGCTATTTGACATTGATCTCGAATATGATGCACATCTCTCGGAAAATAAGTCGGAAGTACACCATTTGGAATGTTTGAGGGTCAGATAAATACGATAAGTATTTTGTCGGAAGACACCTTTGAAAATGTGTAGTTCATTTCAAAGGTATATCGGAGACAGTGACGGAGCAACGAGAAGGCGGAAGGGCCGGCCCGTCCCTGGTCTTTCGTCCTAACCACCTCCAAATGGCTCAGTATTTGCCTAACCGTATACTTTTGCAGCTAGACTGGCGACGTCTTCCAGCTTCGCCATTGCAAGCCATAAGTATTTAGCTCCGCCACTCCGCGTGCCTGGTGGGCATACTCGAAATATCATCAAGTAGAAATTTGGTTTTAAAAAAAGCCTTCAATTTTATCTCTGATTCCGATTTAGTTAAGTTTTTACTCTTGAAGCACTAATTCTTTATAAAAAAATCCAATTATATAAATCACTTCCTCCCTTCACTGTTACAGAATGCTATTCAGCTGATATAATACCAATAAAAACATATGAATCGCCAGCCTAAAGTGTAAACATTGTTTGTTGTTGCAGCCCCCGGAGCCGGCCGCGCGCCGCGCCGCCCTCCGCCGCGCTGCCCGCTGCTACATGAGGTAACTCTATCAATTTTAAGAGCTATTGTACACTACGTTTTAATAAATTTCTGATTTTTTAAGGTGGTAGAATAGTAAATTTTCAGTGTAGTTTGACCGGGGAAGTACCACCGCCACACCTATTTCTAGCGTGAAGCATTTCTTGCGTTTCGATAGAAGGGTGTGGTTGCCGGCACACTTTCACATGAGGCGACCATCATAGTCCTCAGGAGTAGCACGCATCTGTGATTGACTACAGATGGAACCCATGTTCTGTATGAAGTTGATTACAAATGTCCATGGGCGGCAGTGACCACTTACCATCGGGTGGACTGCATGCTCGTTTGCTACTTCAATCAAATAATAATAATAATAACGCCGTGTTGAGCGCTATTATAGTACAAAGGGTGTGGTGAGAGATACGTATTTATATAAGTTATTACAACTCAGGGATAGTTTCTGTGACCATCATCAGGTATGTCTCTGTTGTTATCTATCAAATGGATTGCTAATGCTACTTCAAAATTATGAAAAAAGGATAAGGAACTATAGGTACATCTACTTTGTATAATGGCTCTCTGACATCTACAATACAAGGTAGTAGTGTGTCGTCGTCAACCCATTATTGTCCCACTGCTGGGCACGGGTCTTCTCTCAGTATGAGAGAGTTTAGGCCATAGTCCACCGCGCTGGCCAAGTGCGAATTGGTGGACTTCACACACCTCCGAGAACTTTTTTTTTTTTTTTTTTAAAGAACTCTCGGGTGTGTAGGTTTCCTCACGATGTTTTCCTTCACCGAAAAGCAGTGATAATTAATTTATAATACGCACATGAATCAGTGGTGCGTGCCTGGGTTTGAACCTCGGACCTCCCGATCGAGAGGGCAAGTTTCAACCATTAGGCTATCACTGCTCTGTAGTAGTGTACTTACTACCAACCTTGGTACTTAGTGTAGTTCAACCGAGGAGGTACCAACGTCACACTTATTTTTATAGTGAAGCAATGTGGAAGGGTGGGACTGTCGGTCTTTTATATGAGGCGCCCAACTTAGTTTTCGCGAGTAGCAACGAACCTGCGATAGAAGTCTTGTTCTATATGAAGTTGCTTACAGATGATGATGAGCGACAGTCGCCACTTATCAGATGGAGTGCACGCTCGTTATCTATCAACGATCAATCGGATAGAAAAATTAAATTAAGTCTTAATGGAAATGAATGATGATTTCAGAGAGCGGCAGAGAGTATGGCGAGCGCGCGCGCGCTGCTGGTGCTGGCGGCGGCGGCGCTGTGCGGCGCGCGCGGCCCCGGGCCCCCCGCCGCGCCCGGCCCCGCCCCCGCCGCGCCCGCCGCGCTGCGCTTCGGCGCCGACCTGTACAACGTGAGCATCCCCGAGAACAGCCCGCCGCGCTCCTACGCCGCGCAGCCGCCCGGCGCCGACCCGCTCGGCCTGCGCCTGCCCACCCCCGACGCGCGCGTGCGCTTTCGCATTCGACACGGCGACAAGGACAAGTTCTTCAAGGCCGAGGAGCGCGTCGTCGGCGACTTCTGCTTCCTCTCCATCAGGACGCGCGCCGGACACTCCGATGTCCTCAACCGCGAACGAAGAGACTCCTACCGTCTCGAGGTGCGCGCCACTGTGCAACTCGGAGGCCGCCAGGTCGAAGTCGACACGGTCGTGGCCGTCGAAGTTACCGATGAGAACGATCTCAGTCCCCTGTTTTATCCCACGGAATACGAGGCGTTGGTACCGGAAGATGCACAGCTTCATTCGAGTATCGCGAGGGTCTCCGCGGAGGATGCAGATCTAGGTATCAATGGAGAAATATATTATAGTCTCGCTGAAAAGACTGATCGATTTGCTGTGCATCCGACCAGTGGCGTAATAACAGTAACGCGAACTTTGTCCGTAACCGAAAGCGCGAAACATGAGCTGACCGTTTTGGCTAGAGATCGGGCCTCACTCCTGACGCGAGGTGAAGATGCTCCCGCGGCACGTGCGTCTCTTGTCGTGCGCGTCATTCAAGCTAATTTACATGCTCCCGAATTGCACGTACGACGTATGCCAGAAGTTATAGAAAACTCTACAGCCGAAATATATGCCATAGTTGAAGTTACCGATCGGGACTCTGGTGAGCACGGACGAATCGCTGGATTAGAAATAGTTGACGGTGACCCCGACGGACATTTTAGAGTTCGGCCCTCAAAACAACCAACAGAATATGATATAATTGTACATGCTCTTTTGGATAGAGAAAGTGCACCACACGGTTACAATTTGACTCTTCGTGCAACTGATGCAGGTGAACCACCGCGCTCATCGTATTTGACGTTACCTGTAATGCTAATGGATGTGAACGATAATGCTCCTGTATTTAGCCGCGAAGTATACGAAGCAAGCATACCGGAGACGGCACCACCCAACACTCCAGTAATAAGGCTAAAAGTAAGTGACCGCGACGAGGGTGCCAACGCTCGTGTATATATAGAAATAGTAGGTGGGAACGAAGGCGGAGAGTTTTATGTTAATCCAGAAACCGGAGTACTGTACACTTCAGTGGTTCTTGATGCCGAGGAAAAATCTTTATACACTCTTACTGTCTCTGCAATAGACCATGGAAATGCGGGCACTCGAAAACAATCCTCTGCCAAAGTTAAAATTGCTATTGTGGATGCAAATGATAATGACCCAGTATTTGAACGTGATAACGTGGAAGTTACGGTAGCTGAGAACGGCCCCACTGGTGCAGTAGTAGCTCGAGTGATAGCACGAGATGCAGACTCCGGAGAAAATGCATACATTTCTTACAGTATAGCAAATTTACAACCGGTCCCATTTGATGTCGATCATTTTTCCGGTGCCGTAAGAACCACCAGACTCTTAGATTATGAAAGCATGCGCCGTGAATATATTTTAAGGATACGTGCCAGCGATTGGGGCTTACCTTTTCGTCGGCAGGCTGAAATGCGTTTAACTATACGCCTGGAAGATATTAACGACAATCGACCACAGTTTGAGCGGGTCGATTGCGTCGGGTACATGCCGCGCCGATTATCCATAGGATACGAAATTGTAACACTTTCAGCTATAGACTTTGATTCTGGTGACGTCGTTTCATACAGAATAATTGGCGGAAACGAAGATAATTGTTTCTCACTTGATTCTGGAACTGGTGTATTAAGTCTTTCTTGCGATCTTACTGACGTTCGTTCCGAAACACGTGTATTGAACGTAACTGCTACTGATGGTACACATTTTGCTGATGCAACATCGTTAACACTACACTTAGTAAGCGGCGGTGGTGGTGAAACAAGCGGATTAGAATGTAGAGATACCGGAGTGGCACGGCGCTTAACAGAATTACTAGCGGCTGCTGAAAGAAGTAATGCCCCAATAGACTTCGCCGATGACTTTCCTTTGGCACCATCTCGTTATGGCGAAAATTTACATTCCCCAGAATTCGTAGACTTTCCTGTGGAGGTTAAAGTAAATGAATCAGTTGCGCTTGGCACGTCATTAGTTCGGTTACAGGCAAAAGATCGTGATCTTGGTTACAACGGCTTACTAGTCTATGCGATATCAGGTGGCGATGCTGATTCTGCATTTCGAATAGACCCCGATTCTGGTGAACTCAAAATAATAGGGTACTTAGACCGAGAACGTGAAAGCGAGTATTACTTAAACGTAACAGTATACGACCTAGGTAAGCCTAGAAGATCATCTTCGCGCCTCTTACCTGTTACCGTTTTAGACGTCAACGACAACGCTCCGAAGTTCGAAAAGACTCTGGCAAGTTACCGAGTAACAGAAAATGCGATCAACGGAACTTCAATATTTCGGGCGAATGCGACGGACCGCGACGGCGGAGAGTTCGGGAAAGTGACATACAGTTTAAGCGGAAGCGGAGACGGTGAATTTTGTGTCGATCGCGAGACTGGTGTAGTTTCAGTAAGTGCTTCCTTGGACCGCGAACGACGCGCCTTGTACGAACTTACCATTCGTGCAACAGACGGTGGTGGTCTCAGTGCTGAAGCGTTGGTCCGAGTGGCCGTTGATGACGTCAACGACAATGCGCCTCGATTCGCTTTGAGCGCGTACAATGCACGTGTGCGCGAAGACGTTCCGACGGGCACGCTGGTGGCCGTGCTCGAGGCGTTCGACCCCGACCTTGGCGCGGGCGGCGTGGTCACCTACACGCTGCCCGACCAGGCCGCCGACGATGTCGTGTTCACCGTCGACAGCACATCCGGGACGCTGCGCACCGCCCGACGACTGGATTTTGAAGAAAGACAAGTAAGCAATAATTAAGAAATTAATTAATTGAGAAACTATTCTACTAGTCCTAAATATTTTGAATAAAACTATTTTTGGGAACCTATCACCAGAAATATCTAATAATCATAAGTAATTTATTAATTTATTACATACACAAACACAACTACTATTTCAGATTTATCCAATGCGGCAGTGTGGTCACACAAACATAAAATATTAAAATTAATTTACAATTTATAGCATAATACTTACAAGGAAGAATTTGTGAATTCATTATGAGTGTAGGTAAACAAGCCAATAATTTCTGCTACTGTATTTAAAGCATGCAAGGCGTGCTTGATGGGTGATTTACTAAGAATATTGGTACGCCCGATCGGTACTGCTAACAACTGCAGCCGTCGTAATGTAACAATCTAAGGCTGGATTTTGAAGATAGTGCATATTATTATCGTAACGTTTACCTCTAATCAATTTGACTAGTAAGCATTGGCAATGCAGCGATCATTTTTTTAATTGAATAATATACGTGGATGTATCATTTATTCTCTATTACTTTAATGTTTCAAACATCCCCATAATAATCCCCATCATTCACATTTACTTTACGTTACATCAAATGTTCCTAGTGTAGTAGCATGATTCCTTAAGCAGTGCAGGTGACTTTCACGCACATATAAAATGAGATGAGTGACGCAGGTGTATGGAGTGACTGTACGCGCGACGGACGGCGGGCGGCCGGCGCTGTGGGCGGAGGCCACACTCATCGTGGAGGTGCTGGACGTGGACGAAAACGCGCACGCGCCGGCGTTCGCGGACCGCCTGGCGCTGTCCGCCGCCGTGCGCGAGGACGCGGCGCCCGGCGCGCGCGTGCTGGCCGCGCCCGCCGCGGACGCGGACGCGCCGGGCCGCGACTCTCGCCTCGCCTATTATATCGTGGCGGGCTCCGGCATGGCGCACTTCTCCATTGACGATGCTGGTGAGTTTATAAATCTCAACAATTGCAAGTGGCAAGTAAATGCCGTTTATTAGATTCCGCAATCAACACAAAATAGCATTATTTTAACTGAATTGTACGTTATTTTTTTGACATCATTTGCAGGTGTCATCCGTACTCTGACTCCCTTGGACCGAGAGACCACGCCGCACTATTGGCTTACAGTGTGTGCGCAGGACCACGGCCTCGTGCCTAGACATGCATGTGTACAGGTATACCCCCTACATACCACATATATTATTATTTGTTTTACATATTATACTAATTCATATGGCTGTTGGATGGTGAAGAGGGTTAAGGGACAATTTCTTCCAAATCATCTATCACCTTGAAACGACTAAATGTCAGTAAGGTCTAATAAAACCTAAAGTATATTCTCCTTGTATGATGTTCTTTAATTATTAATATTGTTAAAAGCTTTTTCGTCTAATTCAAGTCGCCCTTTGGCCGAACCTGGACCAAAAATCCTGTATTTAACAGTGAATTTATACAAATATATTCAAAGATAGTTCAACACTAACATTCTATTTAGTTTTATATATGTATTAAAAGAATCTTTATCAGGTAAAAAATAATTGACGTATATTTCGTTGTCTGTCGGCAGGTGTACATCGAGGTGGAGGACGTGAACGACATGGCGCCGTGGCCGGAGCGCGCCGCGTACGCGGTGTCGCTGCCCGAGCACTGCGCGGCGGGCACGCGCGTGGCGCAGGTGCGCGCGGTGGACGCGGACGCCGCGCGCGCGCCGACGCCGCTGCGCTACTCCATCGTGGCCGGCAACCCCGACGGGCTGTTCTCCATCGACGAGCGCACCGGCGAGATCGCGACGACGGGCCGCGCGCTGGACCGCGAGGCGGCCGCCGCGCACGCGCTGGAGGTGCGCGCGTGGGACGGCGCGCTCGGCGGCACCGCGCGCGTGCTCGTCGCGCTGCAGGACATCAACGACCACGCGCCCGCCTTCACGCAGCGCTTCTACGACGTACGCGTGCCCGTGCCCGCGCACCTTCAGGTTAACATCACTATATTTATTTATGTCCAAAGAATCATTATTTCGTATCCAAAATCGAATTAGTTTGCAAATTGCTTTCGATATCATAGGTACTTTTTGTCATTCTCAAATTCACTCACGTGTCAAAATGTTCGAAACGTTACAATGAAATTTGACCTACAGGACGACGAAGCCGCCGATGAGGCCGCGGAGGGCGAGGAAAGCAGTTCAGAGGGAGACACGGAGGGCGACGAAGAGGAGGAACGCATCGCCTGGGATGTCTGGGACGACCCTGCACCATCCGGTATCTACATCACCACGGTAAGCCGGTACATTCTCTGGCCATCAGTATTTTGAAAATTTCCGACTATATTATTAAACTAGTCGAATAGTAGTTCTGAATGAATGCATTTATCGTCACAGGAGACAAAGTAATGTAATGAAACATGTCATAGGTATCGGAATGTAATGAACACAAAGTATGTTTGTCAGGTGACGGCGCTGGACAGCGACGCGGGCGCCAACGGCACGGTGCGGTACAGCGGGCGCGCGCGCGGCGCCGCGCGGGGCGCGCTGCGCGTGCACGCGCGCTCCGGCCGCGTGTACGCCGCGCCGCGCCTGCCGCTCGCGCCGCATCGCACCTTCGATCTTACTGTATGTATTCATATTATGGAATATACGTTTTTTAATAAGAAATAATTGCTTGGTGTAACAAATAAGCCTAATGATATTCTTATTCTGCAGATACACGAAGGAGAAATTGTGTATTAATGTTATTTTTCGTTAATCTTATTGTAATCTAATGAACTCAGGATTAAACCTTAGGTACCTCCCCGGTCAAGCTACACTAGTTCCACTTTCAACACTACCCTAAACTAGTTCAAAATCGACACGTTAGTGTAATGTACCTTGCCCTGTCGCGCAGATCCGCGCGTGCGACGGCGGCGTGCCGGCGCGGTGCGCGGTGGCGCGCGCGCGCGTGCGCGGCGCGGCGGCGGGCGGGCGCGCGGCCCCGCGGCTGCGCGCGCCGCCGCCGCTGCAGGCCGCCGAGCTGGACGCGCCCGGCTTCCTGCTCGCGCTGCTGCAGGCCACCGACCCCGACGGCGACGCGCTCTACTACGACATCGTAGGTCAGTGCCCTTCCTACGACTACCGTGTCGTTTATATCGTGTTTCATTCGAACGCACTTCAAGTTTATTCATTTAATAATTCATTTTCTTAGTACATTTAAATATATTTCACTTTCAAAATTACTTAGTCAAGTTACATACTACATTGAAGGTACAAGATGATGAAAACATTCCGGCGTTCGTTACTTCTGTCGAGCGTTTTACTTTACTTTATTTAAAAATATCTTGAATTGAATTTCTACGATCTCATAATTTAAACTCCCAAAACATATTTGTACTTTTAAAGTAGATTTCCATATTTTTGCAAATTTATTTTGCATCATGACACTGCCTGCATCGAAATAAATATGAACCTTAAAAGGCGCCTAAATCAACACATGAAACGTCCCACACTAGGCACTTATTTTTTTTATGAGATGAAGACCTTTTATGCTTCTAGAATCACTATTTTCCTGCTTCTAATTAAACCTACTCATTCTCCAGTCATAATCTACAGTAAACGAATCTACTATAATTATATTGATGTGTTTTCAGATGGTGACCCACGACATCAATTTGCGTTAGGTCGCGAGGACGGCAGCTTGGTGCTGGCGCGGCGATTGTTATGGGAGGAACAACCGCGATACGCCCTCAACGTCTCCGTCACCGACGGCACTAACGTCGTCTACTCGATCGTGAGTTCGTCATTTTAAATTACACACGTGTGCCTATTCGGATTCTGCTGCTTCTTGTTATTCTCGATCATAATTACGACGCTACGACGCTATTGACGACCCTCGTGGCGGAGCGGTTACCATACCGGCCAATCTGACTGGGTTCGATTCCCGGCAAGACGGGTGTCTGAACGATGGGTTTGAATTCATGTTCTGGGTCTGGGTGTTTGTGTATTTGTCTTGTGTGTGTCCATGGTACCCATGACACAGGAGAAAATCCTCGTGTAAGCTTATGAGTGTAGAAAGCGTGTAGCGTGCATGTATAATCCCACTAAGCTCGAGTAACATATCATTATCGCCCTGCTGATAAAATTGTAACGAGCGTAAGTAACGGATGGCGATATGTTTGCAGATAAACATCACGGTGATCAACGACATGAACGAGGGCGGCGTGTCGTTCTCGCAGGCGGAGTACGTGGTGGAGGTGTCGGAGGCGGCGCGCGCGGGCGAGGCGCTGGTGGCGCTGCGCGCGGCGGCGGCGGGGGGCGGCGCGGGGGGCGCGGGGGGCGGCGCGGGGGGAGCGGGGGGAGCGGGCGGCGCGCGCCTGCTGTACGGCGTGAGCGCCGCGCGCGCGCCGCGCGACCTCGCGCTCTTCCGCCTGCACGAGCTCACCGGCGTGCTGGAGCTCGCGAGACCCCTCGATAGGTACGATATGGATGGATGGATGGATGGAATGAACATTTTTAAGGATGTCCATGGATTATATGGATTTCGCCAGCAACCATTTAAATATACGTTGCTACTCGTGAGTATTATGACACTCATCTCATATGTAATTCAGCCGGCGTCCACACCATTCCACCGAAACGTTTGAATTTCATATTGGCTTTTCTCGATCCCATCGTGTAAATTTCAAGTTACGCATCCGAAAACTTTCTGAATCGACGAATCGATCGCAGGGAGACCGCCGCCGTTCACGAGCTGACGGTGTGGGCGCGCGACCAGGCGCCGCGCGCGTCGGTGGCGTACGCGCGCGTGACGGTGCGCGTGCACGACGCGGACGAGCACGCGCCGGAGTGGGGCCGGCGGCTGTGGGAGGCGCGGCTGGCGCGCGGCGCGGCGGCGGGCGCGCTGGTGGCGCCGCTGCGCGCCGCCGACCGCGACGCGGGCGACGCCGCGCGCGTGCGCTACTCGCTGGCGGGCGGCGACGCGGGCGGGCTGTTCGCGGTGGACGCGGCGCTGGGCGACGTGACGCTGGCGCGCGCGCTGCCGGCGGGCGGCCCGCGCGACTACACGCTGCACGTGCGCGCCGCCAACCCGCCGCCCTCCGCGCGCGCCTCCACGCTGCCGCTGCACGTCGTCATCGTCGAGCCGGACGACGCTCCGCCCAGGTTACATTTTGTCCACATTTAACTTACGCTTACAGTTATTATAAAAGCAAAGCTTCTAAATATGTATTATACACACAAAAGGTGTACACTCCACTTTTGTCAAATTAAAGCATTCACCGATACTATGGATAACTTTTCTAAAATATTTTCGACCCATGAGTGAAGTGAATGTCTGAATGAAATTCAATGAGTGATGACGCAATTTTTTTATAATCAAATTAAATAAAAATATAAATATTATTTATAGAAATAGCAAGTATATAAGATATATCTTTTTCTGTTGATTAAACTAATTAATTATTAAGATGTTTGCTTAAGTTTATTTGTTATTTCATAATAACTATGTTGTCGTACTTTTTAATAGAGTTTACTATTACTAACAGGTTCACGTCAGAAGAAGTGGTTTGCGAAGTATACGAAAACGAACCGGCAGGAACAGTAGTGGCTACATTGGAGGCGCGCAGTTCGTCAGCTGTTTGGTACTCGTTGAGCGGCGGCGAAGGACGCTTCCGCCTCAACCCCGCCGCCGGCGTGCTCGCCCTGCAAGCGCCTCTCGACTTCGAGACCCAGGAATCCTATGACCTCACCGTTACCGCAATCAACATGGTACTTACCGTCATCTCTATTTACAGCGTCGTAGTCGGGTTAGGAATGCTTCCATGCTCCCTTCCGAAATTTTTGTAGTTGTCTTAATCAATCAACCTTAAAAAACTTCAGAATTTTTTGTCTGATTGTAAAATTATAGCGTATAACTTATACCTGCAGTCTTTTTGTTGTATGTTTTAATATGCAATAATTGTTATGTAGGGTCGTCTTTAGGTCTGAGATCATTCGAGTGTAGATGATACAGCGGTTTGGTTTCCCAGGGCGGCGGCAGCGCAACCGCGCGCGTGGCCGTGCACGTGGTGGACCGCAACGAGTTCCCGCCGCGACTGGCGCGGCGCGCGTACCGCGGCCGCGTGTCGGAGGCGGCGGCGGCCGGCGCGCTCGTGGCGGACGCGGCGCGCGCGCCCGGCGACCCGCTCGTGCTCGACACCGAGGACGAGGACTCGCCCGCCAACCGCCAGCGCGCCTTCGAGATCCTCGAGCCGCGCGCCGCCGCGCTCTTCCGCCTCGACCCCACCACCGGCGCGCTGCAGCTCGCCGCGCCGCTCGACTACGAGCTGGCCGCCCTGCACCAGTTTACCGTTAAGGTTCGTCGATTTTAATATGCAATTCCATTAATCACTTGACTTATTGTATGATGTAAATATGGCAATATGTATAATTGCAAAAAAAATGATCAAATCTTTACCTTCTTTAGGTCATCGACATGGGAAATCCGAGATTGCCGTCGGATAGCGTCGCGCAGATAACCGTAGAAGTATTGAACGTGAACGACTGCCCGCCGGCCTTCTCGCAGACATCGTACGAAGCAACTGTGCTGTTGCCGAGCGCCGCCGGCGTAAGCGTGCTGACGTTAACGGCAAACGACCCTGACGGCTTGCCCACGCCCTTAAAGTTCGACATCATCGACGGCGACCCGCGCGGCGCCTTCACACTTTCAGCGACGGGCGAGCTCGCCGTGGCCGACCCCAGCGCCCTGTCCGCTACGCAGCGTCTGCGCGTGCGCGTGTCCGACGGACTGTATTCGAGCACGGCGCGAGTGGAAGTGCGCGCGCGCGAGCCCGACAACTCGGGTCTCGCCTTCCAGAAGGCCGACTACTACGGCTCGGTGGTGGAGAACTCGACGAAGCCCGCCGTGGTGGCCGTGCTGAACGTCCTCGGCGCCGCGCTCAACGAGCACGTGGAGTTCCGCATCCTGAACCCGGTGGAGGGCTTCGCGGTGGGCGCGACGTCCGGCGCCGTGCGCACGACGGGCGCGCCGCTGGACCGCGAGCGGCGCGACGCGTACGTGCTGCTGCTGCAGGCGCGCTCCGGGCCGCGCGCCGCCGCCCGCGTGGCGCACGCGCGCCTGCACGTCGCCGTCACCGACGTCAACGACAACTGCCCCGTGTTCGTGGGCCGCCCGTACGCCGCCGCCGTGCGCGCGGGCGCGGAGGCCGGCACGCCCGTACTCAAGGTGCACGCGGTGGACGCCGACGCCAATGACAATGGAGAGGTGAGCGATCCTCCCGAGTTTTTAATTCTGTGTATATTGATAAAACTCTATCATCATCGACTAATGTGAACATAGTAATGTAATGTAATCGACTAATGTGAACATTTAAAGACGTTATAAAATTATCATTATTAAAAAGGTGCGATACGAGATGAAGCGCGGGCACGGCGAGCTGTTCCGCGTGGAGCGGCGCTCCGGCCAGCTGGCGCTCAAGCAGCCGCTGGACGCGCACGGCCAGCTCTACACGCTCGTCATAGCTGCTTTTGACGGAGGTATCATTGCTCATCGTTACATAGTATAAAACAGTTGCTTTCCGATATCTGTCCCTATGTATGGGTAAATCTTTAAAACTACGCTACGGATTTAATGCAGTTTTTAATACATAAAATTATTCAAGAGGAAGGTTTGTATGTATAATAAATGCATAATATAGTAAGGGAACAGTAATAATTTTAGATTTTTGACGTTTTAGGCGGAACGAAGTTTGGCGGGTCCACTACTAAATTATATAACTCTAATTTATAAGATAACCAACTACAAATACTAACTTTATAAAAAATAATTCTGAATCACTACAAATTAAATTTGATAACAATAAATTATGACCGCACCGTATTACTTGCACTAACAATACTTAAAAAAAAAAACAATTGTTAAAGTATGCATGCTCCTCTTTTTTAGAGCCTAAGACCAGGTGAAGTTATTTCTCATTATATTTATTTATTTATTTATTCATTTATTTAAAAAATGATCACCAACATAATATACACCAAATTAGGCCAAACAACATAAACAACATAAATTACAGATAAAAGAACATAAGTGACATTACAATTATAGGTGAAGACAGATAGCGTACGACAATAGCAAATAATACAAAGAAATAAAATAATAATCAGAGCATAAATTCGATAAAGAAATTACAAATACTTCAAAAATTCAAATAATAATAATATTAATGTCAAAAAGAAAAGAATAAGTACATTAATACTAATAGATTATTGAAAATGTCAAAAAATATTTTACATTAATAGGTCTTCATTAAATATACTAATAAGGATTACATTCATGTTTCATAAGATTTATAACAGAATTTTTAAACTTGAATGGTAGCAATAAAAATGTCAATGTCTTTGTGTTTTGAAATGCACCTGTATTCGCGAACAATTCTGTTTACAGGGCAATTTTGTCCAAGTTTAGTATTGAAATGTGAAACATTTAAAATATTGAACCTAGAGGCTCTTGGAAGTTTAGATGGAGCAGAAAATTGTAGTTTTGAAAGTAGTTCCGGACTGTCAATTAAACCATTGGCAAGCTTATACAAAAATAATAAATCTAGCATGCGTCTCCGATCTGATAGCGAAATCATATTGAAATAATGAAGTCTTTGAATTCTTTCAAGACGTTTAGCATATACATCATAATAAGGATTCCAAGCAACACTACAATACTCCAAGCCACTGCGAATCAAGGAGTTGTAAAGCAAAATCTTAGTTACAGGGCTTTTAAAATCTTTACAATTGCGCAATACAAAACCGAGGCATTTATAGGCTTTTTGACAGATACTGTCAACGTGAACATTGAACCTGAATTTGCAATCCAACTCTATACCTAAGTCCCGTATGTTGGGTACCTGTGCCAAAACATGATTAAAGATCTTATATTCATAAAGAGGTTGTGTGATTTTCCGTGAAAAGGAAATGGAATAACATTTTGACGCATTAAGTTCCATTCCGTTAGACTGACACCACATAGTATATTTTTAATTTCTCGTCTGAATATCTGTTTTGGTGTGATCTTGCTGCAAACGGGAGGTGTCATAGGATATCGTCGCGTGTTATCATAGGCATTTTAAAAACATACGGTATGGCATCGATCCATATTGAAACGAGTGATCTGGTGCGGCAGGCACGCCGGCGTGCGGCGCGGAGGCGGAGGTGAGCGTGCGCGTGTGGGGCGGCGGCGCGGCGCCGTGGTGGGCGCGCGCGCTGGAGCCGCGCGCCGCGCGCGAGGACGCGGCCGCCGGCGCCGCGCTCGCGCCGCCGCTGCAGGCGCGCTCGCCGCTGCAGCGCCAGCTCATCTACACGCTGCACGACGGGCCCGCCGACCTCTTCGAGATACACTTCGACACCGGTGAGTCTCCGTCCCCCTCCCCCCCTCCCCCCGACCGGCCTCGTTCGCCCCTCCCGCTCCCTCGACTGTTGGCGTCGCCACTAAACTTGTGATTTTATCCCGCAGCACCCGACAGGGGGAATAGCCCATGTGAGTATTCGCTGTCGCTGTCCGTTCGCCTCGCTCGCACTGCGCTCCCGCTGGACTATGTTGAATGATACTTTTTTTGTTCGCTTAACGTTCATTCTATTCGACGTGAGCTTCGTTGGCTCGTTTTGAATCCATTTCATTTTTGTTAATAACATTTTATTCCATAAATGCGCCAAAAGAAGAAAATCGGTCAGCATAGTACTGCATCGTCCGATACACGATTGTTTTATGTATCCCCTTCCATAGTTCCCGAATCTGGATTTCGCTTATTGAATATAATTTTGTTTATGTCATACGTATGATTTTTATTTTTGCATATCATAGTTTAATCATAGTGTTATCGATCATACGCTACTTCATGCATGCCGTACTGTGACTAACGAAAGACTCCTCGATCATCTCGCCGGCTGTACATTTGCCAATGCTCATCACCGTTGGTCTCATTTGGCGCTTCTGGTGCGCGGCGCAGGCGCGGTGGTGGTGCGCGCGGCGCTGGACTACGAGCGCGCGCGCGAGCACCGCCTCACCGTGCGCGCCACCGACGGCGTCACCGGCGCCTTCGCCGACGTCACCGTCGTCGTCTCCGTGCTCGACGTCAACGACTGCGCGCCGGAGTTCGAGCGCGACGAGTACCGCGCCACCGTGTCCGAGGCGGCCGCCGTGGGCGACCTCGTGCTCGCAGTGCACGCCGCCGACAACGACACCGGTGCGTATGCCACGTATAACTCCACCCTGGCAATTGAATCGATAACCGAAGTCCACGTTAACCACCTCTCTTTTACGTTAACGATTTCTGCTCTGGTGCAGGTGAAAATGGTGAAGTGACTTACTCGCTATCGGCCTGGGGACCCGAGGCCGACAGCGAGGAAGCCGCGTTATTCACGGTGGATGAACAGAGCGGCGAGGTGCGCGTGGCGGCCCCGCTCGACCGCGAGCGCCGCGCCGACCACCACCTGCTGCTCACCGCGACCGACCGCGGCCGACCGGCCCTCCTTACCACCGCACACCTGTTTATTACTGGTTAGACATTATTCTGTACGTAAAACTTCATAGCTGTCAAGTTTTTAAGATTTGATTTTAAATCTGTAATTTACTGTCCAGTGGACGACGTGAATGACAGTCCGCCGCGCATGGAGCGCGCGGTGGTGGCGGCGCTGGTGTCGGTGGAGGCGGCGCGCGGCACGGCGCTGGCGCGCGTGGCGGCCTGGGACCCCGACGCGCGCGACGCGGGCCGCCTGCGGTACGCGCTGGCCGGCGCGCCCGCCGAGCGCCGCGCCTTCGCCGTGCACCCGCGCACCGGCGTGCTGACGCTGTTGGATCCGCGCGCGTTGCCGCCCACCGGCGCGCCGCGTTCGCTCAACGTGTCCGTGTCGGACGGGGCGCACGCCGCTTTCGCGCGCGTCAAACTCTCGTTAGCTCCCGCCAACCGGCACGCGCCACACTTCCCGCATCTGGTACACGAGGCTCGTGCGCTCGAAAATCGACCTCCGCCGCTCTTGCTCACGACGGTGAAAGCGCACGACGAGGACGCCGGCGAGTACGGCACGGTGACCTACTCGATACCGTCGGCGAAGTTGCGTGAGACGTTTTCCGTGGACCCGAGCAGTGGCGCGCTGACCGCGCGAGTACCACTCGACCGCGAGGCGCGCGCTGAGTGGGAGGTGCCGGTGACGGCCAGCGACGGCGGCGGGCTGCTGCGGCACACCACGGTGCGCGTGCGCGTGGCGGACGAGAACGACAACGCGCCAGTGTTTCCGCTGCGAGAGTACCGCGCCGCCGTGAGCGCCGCGCGAGCGCCGCACGCACCCTTCCTCACGCTGACGGCGCACGACGCGGACGCGGGCGAGCACGCGCGCCTCACGTACTCCGTGTACGAGGGCGAGCTGCGCACGGACACCGCCGGTCTATTCGCTGTGGACCCGCTCACCGGCGCGCTCTCCTTCGCCCGCAACGCCACCGCGTTCGGTGAGAACCATATCATCGTTAAATACAATTGTGATCGATCTTTTCTTATTTAATGCGTTATTACTGTTAGTGTTGAACCCAGCTTAAGTCAAATTTTAAAATACTGCTCAAACGCACACATAGACAATGTTACTTTAATGTTTAAATATTAATATGGAAAATATTTGCACAATACAACTGAATAATTGTGGATAACTAAAATGGAGTATTTATTATCAAAATCCAAAATAATCAAGTATAATTTTTACTTATACACGATACGATAACACCGGTAGGCGGGCGCACGGTGCAGGTGTGGGTGCGCGCGCGCGACGGCGGCGGGCTGGCGGGCGAGGCGGCCGTCGCCGTGAGCGTGCTGGCGCCGGCGCAGCGCGCGCCGCGCCTCGCGCCGCCGCCGCCCGCGCTGTTCCTGCGCGAGGACGCGGCGCCGGGCACGCTGGTGGCGGAGCTGGCGCCGGCCGCCGCGCGCGCGCGCTACCGCCTCGCCGCCGCCGCGCGCCCGCGCGACCTGTTCGCCGTCGACGCGGCCGGCCGCCTGCTGCTCGCCGCGCCGCTCGATCGCGAGACCGCGCAGGACCACGTCATCGGTGAGCGACACCCTCTCTAACACTCGGGATCTGAAATGAAATGTGGCACCGTGCATTAACAACATCCACAACGATGCATCTCGAAGCTGACGGTAAACGGAACTGAAATCCAACGAAAACGATCCTTTACTTTGTTTATGAGTGACCGTTTCGTTTCGTTCTTTTCAGGCATTATCGCTGAGGGGGTTGAGGGCGAGGAGGGCACGGAAGGTGTGGCGGACATGGTGGTGACGCGGCTACATGTGCTGGATGTGAACGAGCATGCACCCACCTTCCACTCGCAACCCTACGTTGTGCACCTTGCAGAGAATACACCGCCGCATTCTAGCGTGGTGCAATGTTAGTATACTCACAAATCGTCCGTAACTTAATAAAAATGCTATTACGTAAAATATAACTGTATTGTAACGGCATATGAATCTTTGTTGCAAAGAACCTCAGTCCAGAAAGATGAAATCGGAAAGAATTGCGATACTTTAGTTAGTCAGTATTAGTAATTTTATTTATTTGGTATTGTAAAGTGATGGCGGACGACCCGGACGCGGGCTCGAATGGAGAGGTGCGGTTCGCGCTGGTGTGGGACGAGGGCGAGGAGGGCGAGGCGCCGTTCGCCGTGGACCCGCACTCGGGCTGGGTGACCACCACGGCGCCGCTGGACCGCGAGGCGCGCGCGGAGTACCGCCTGGCCCTGCTGGCGTCCGACGCGGCGACGGCGCGGCGCTCGGCGCGCGGCTCGCTCGTCGTGCGCCTCGTCGACTACAACGACTGTCCGCCGCGCGCCGCGCAGGACACCTACAGCGCGGAGGTGCGCGAGGACGCGGCGGCGGGCACGGTGGTGGCGCGCCTGCAGGTGGAGGACGCGGACGTGGCGGGCGCGCCGCTGGCCTTCTTCGTGGCGGCCGGCGACGAGCGCGCGCGCTTCCAGCTGCGCGCGTCCGGCGAGCTGTTCGTGGCGCGCCCGCTCGACCGCGAGACGGAGCCGCGCTACGAGCTGTCCGTGGCCGTCACCGACGGCAAGTTCACCGCCTACACGACCGTGCACGTCACCGTCCTCGACGTCAACGGTACGTAATCGAAACCTTAACGATTATACCTATTGACTAGTTAGTGTATACATGTATGTTTCTCCATACTATATTGTAGGATCACCACTGTAGGGTGTAGCGGTGTCCTACTGACTCCAGGTGGTGTAGATAAATAAAACTACTGGTTCTTCAGAAGGTTGAGGCTTGAATGGAATGCTTTATTGAGGAAGGCACCCTATATTTATATTCCCGGCTACAGTTTTGATTGACCAATAAAGACTTAATTAATTATGCAAACCAATAAAATAACAGGAATTTTTACCAATAATTCTTATGTAACTAAGTAAATAATATTATAAATAATGAATAAATAAAAATGTAAATAATAGATAAGGTAGTTACAAGAAATGTTAGAAAGAAATAGAAATCTAGGCCGTCTCGCTTGTGCTGCCGGCTTGCTATAAATATAGCGCGGGTTGCTAGCGCGCGCATCCTCGGATCGGCGGCGGCGACGTGTGGACATCTCTCAGCGGCGGCGAGTGCTCCAGGAAAGCGGCGGCGAGTTCCGGCGATGATGCTGCGTGATGAAGATTATATGGATAATCTTGAAGCTGAAGATATTTTGCCGGCGATGGAGTTGTTTCTTGTTTCGAAAACAAATTATTCAGAACGTCTTTAGATGGTTTCCTCTTCGGAAGAAATCAAAACATCATTGTAACCATAGCCGGGGTAGTTGCATAATAAATGTAATGTTGGTACTTGATGTAACTCATTGTTACCGTAACCGGGGGTAGTAAGAATACAAATATTGTGCGGTACTTGCACTGCCGCTACAGTACTCTCCCCCTAGCGAAAGCGTACCGGAGGCTTGACGGCTCGCCCATATCTTGTAGTCTTCAAGATAGATTTTCTTTGACTTGATGTAGATGTTGATGGGCTGTCTTGCTTCCTCTCTGGTGGGTGACGTGATGGTACCGGTAGGTCTTCCGAAGTATCCTCATTGATAGTATAAGCAGGCTTGAGTCGGTCGATTGAGATAACGGATGATCTGTGACCGGGTAATTCCAACTTGAAAGTCTTGCTATCTCGCTCTAGGACTTTATACGGTCCGTCGTATGTAGGTTGGAATGGTTTCCTTACAGCGTCGTTGCGAATAAAAACTTCTTTGCAGTTACGTAGGTCTTGATGGATGAATATCGGCTTCTTATTTCTGTGCGAAGTTATTTGATGCGATACATTGCGAATCGATTCTTGAAGTCGATTGACGTAATCGGTGTCCATCTCTTGGTTGTTTATTGATGTTGAAGTGAAGAAATCGCATGGTAGACGTAGGCTGCATCCGTATGTGAGTTGTGCGGCGCTAATACCAGTATCTGTGCGAGGTGCTGCTCGTAGACCCATTAATACGGTAGGTAACTCATCAATCCACGTTGTATGCTCAGATAGACGAGTTTTGATAGAATTTTTGAGCGATCTGTGCATCCTCTCTAAGATTCCATTGCAAGATGGATGAAACGGCGTTGTCCTAGTCTTCTCAATACCCATTGTTTGAAGTAATTTTTTGAAGAGATTGCTTTCGAAGTTTCTTCCTTGATCGGTTGTAATTATCTTTGGTGAACCGAATCGAGTAATCCAATTTTCGTAGACAATTCTCGAAACAGATTCTGCTGAAGTGTCATCTGTAGGTATTGCTTCAGGCCATCTCGTTGTTCTATCGATCATCGTAACGAGGTATCGATATCCTTGAGGTGAAGTAGGTAGTGGTCCGACGATATCGATGTGTAGATGTTCGAATCGATCCGATGGTGGAAATGAAGATGGGCTGCTTGATGTATGTCTTTGTACTTTGCATGTTTGACATTGTAGACATTGCTTCGTCCAGTTTCCGACATCAACTTGCATTGAAGGCCAAAAGAATCTTTCTGTAATGAGCTTCTTTGTTGTTCTGACGCCTGGGTGGCTAATGTTGTGAAGAGCGTTGAATGCTTCACGACGACATTCTTCAGGTAGATATGGACGCATAGTAGATGTTGAAGCTTCACAGTAGATAGGTAGATGTGACATCGGTAAAATAACTTGCTTGATAGATAAGTTATTTTGATTCGATAGTTGCTTGATCGTATCTCTATCTCTGTCTTGCGCTTCTGCTATCTTGCAATAGTCGATTGTCGTTGGACATGATACACTGTCGATTCGTGTGCGACTGAGTGCGTCGGCGACTAAGTTGTCTTTCCCACTGACGTGACGAATATCAGTTGTGAATTCACTGATAAAAATTAGTTGTCTTGCACGACGTGGTGTTTCTGATGTTGAAGGTTTCTTCTGAAGTACATAAGTCAATGGCTTGTGGTCGGTGAAAACTATCAGGTTTCTTCCCTCGAAAGTTTTTCTGAAGTGCTTAATAGCCATGTAGATAGCAAGTAGCTCTCGGTCGAATGTACTGTAGTTGCGTTGTGCATCGGAGAATTTCTTCGAAAAATAGCCAAGTGGTTGCCATTTTCCATTAATATGTTGTTGAAGTACGGCTCCCGCTGAGTTATCAGATGCGTCGCTGAAGATAGCAAGTGTTGCTTCATGTGATGGGTGAGCAAGTAAAGCTGCATTTTGAATCGCGACTTTACAAGCTTCGAATGCCTTCGTGGCGTCATCGTTCCATTCGATTATAGTTCTATCTCTTTTCTTTGTATTATGAAGGTAGGCGTGAAGCGGTGCTTGTATTTCGGATGCATTCGGAATGTGTTCTCTATAGAAATTTAACATTCCAAGAAATCTTCTGAGTTCTTCAATTGTTTGTGGTTTGGCGTAATCGACAATTGCTCGGACTTTTTCTGCAGGCGGTTTGATTCCTTCCTTACTAACGGCGAAACCAAGAAATTGAACTTCTTGTTGTCCAAATATGCATTTTGATGGGTTGATAGTGATTCCATTTTCTTCTAGTCGATGTAGAATAATACGTAGATGCTTCTTATGAGTTTCTTCATCTGAACTTGCAACTAGAAGATCGTCGATGAATGCGTATACGAAATCGAGTCCTTGAAGTACTTCGTGTATGAATCTTTGGAAGGTTTGACCGGCGTTCTTCAATCCAGGTGTCATTCGTGGAAATTCAAATAATCCCATAGGTGTGATTATTGCAGTCTTGTCTATGTCTTCATCGCGTACTTTAATTTGTTGGTAGGCTCTGTTGAGATCGATTGTGGAGAATATCTTCTTGTCCGACAGATGATGAGTGAAGTCCTTGACTCGCGGTATTGGGTAGCGGTCAGGAGTTGTAACAGAGTTGAGTCTTCTGTAGTCTCCACAAACTCGTAGTTCGCCATTCTTCTTAGGTACGACGTGAAGTGGTGATGACCAAGGGCTTTTGCTTGGGCGGCATAATCCTTGTTCTATCATGTTCTCGAATTCCCTTCGGACTTGCTCGTAGCGGTGTGGTGCGATTGGACGTGCGCGACAATGAAGTGGTGGGCCGGTTGTTTCAATGAAGTGTTCCACGTTGTGCTTCGGTGTGAGCTTCATTGAAGTTAATCTTGTTATACCGGGAAATTCAGCTAGTAGCTTATGATATGGCTGTTCGACGTCTATACTTCTTATAGTGGGAAGGTTTGTTGCTTGCACGAACGAGGTACACGAAAGATTGGTCTTCCCATCGATGATCTTGCGATTCTTAATGTCGACAACTAGTTGATGATGCGTTAGAAAATCAGCACCGATTATAGGTTTACTGACTTTCGCGATGATAAACTTCCATTTGAATGGTCGACGTAGATTTAAATCGAGTTCCATTGTCTTCTCTCCGTATGTTGGAATTTCTGTATTGTTTGCGGCATAGAGTTTGAATTCCAGTGGCTTCATCTTCTGTTGCGGCGGAATAACTGAGATATTCGCTCCAGTGTCGATCAAAAAATTGAGGTTGCTTCGCTTGTCGGTCACAAATAGACGGTAGGATTTTTCCGTGACGCCAGATCCCGTCGCATCGAGCGTGGAAGTTAGTTTTCCGACTTCGTCTTCATGTTTTCAGTTTTGAATGAGCATGGAGATGTGCATTTTCTTGCTTCATGACCGAAACGACGATGGTAGTAGCAGTAAAGAGAATTTCTTGAGCTTGAACGACTTCGACTTGTAGAACGGCTGCGACGATAGGGTGGTCTTCTGTGATGGTGATTTTGCGTGTTGTACTGATTAAACGTGGTTTCCTGCGATGCTTTCAGCGCGGCAACTTCTAACGATAACCGCCTAATTTCTTCGACAAGAAACTGGGTATCGTTGGTCTTGGGTGAAGTGCCTTGAACCATCGATACTTGTGAGCAGTTGCTGTTCTCCATCATCTGGTCTGCTAGAAGTGCGAGCTCATCGAGTTTCGTCTGCGTGCTAAATGTTTCGCTCACTACCAGGACTGAACGGACGTGCGGGGGTAAGTGGCTTGTCCACATCAATCGAAGAGTCGAATCTGGGACTTTATCTCTTGCCAATGTACGCATTCTGCGTAGAAGTTGTGATGGTTTCTGGTCTCCTAGTTCTATTTCTGACAGCAGTTTCTGAAGCTGGCGACTATCTGATTCTTCAAAGGCAGAAATAAGACGATTCTTCAACACGTTGTATTGATCGGTATTCGGTGGATTGTACAACAAGTCGGCGATCTGTTCGATATCTTGCTTCTCAAGTTGCGCGATGACCATCTGAGCTAGTTGTGCTTGGCTTTTCTTCAAACCGTCCGTGGCTGCTTCAAAACTGACAAACCATAGTCTAGGTTTATCTCTCCAAAACGGCGGGATTCTCAACGACAGAGAAATACCGGCGACTTCGTGTTCTTTAGGTAACGCTGTCGGCAACGCTTCTTTTTTCTTTAAGGCTTCCTCCATAGTGTCGGCAATAGGTTACACTGATTACTTGCAGGGATTGATCTTCAAAATTCTTCAGAGCTTCCTCGCTGGATTGCTGCAGAGCTTCCTCGCTGGATTGTTGCAGAGCTTCCTCGCTGGATTGTTGCAGAGCTTCCTCGGTGTTCCAGAACGGGTCCCTCGGTGTTCGAGCTCGGGGTCACCACTGTAGGATCACCACTGTAGGGTGTAGCGGTGTCCTACTGACTCCAGGTGGTGTAGATAAATAAAACTACTGGTTCTTCAGAAGGTTGAGGCTTGAATGGAATGCTTTATTGAGGAAGGCACCCTATATTTATATTCCCGGCTACAGTTTTGATTGACCAATAAAGACTTAATTAATTATGCAAACCAATAAAATAACAGGAATTTTTACCAATAATTCTTATGTAACTAAGTAAATAATATTATAAATAATGAATAAATAAAAATGTAAATAATAGATAAGGTAGTTACAAGAAATGTTAGAAAGAAATAGAAATCTAGGCCGTCTCGCTTGTGCTGCCGGCTTGCTATAAATATAGCGCGGGTTGCTAGCGCTGCTAGCGGTTGCTGCACCGCCCATGCCGCAATTCGCGACAGGGGCACGCATGACGCGCCCGGCGTTCCCTCCCCCAAAGATATCCGCAGCTGAACGTGAGGCAGCTGCGCCACCGCGGACTCCGAAGGCAGGTCGTTGCCCGGAGTGGCTGGCGGAATTCTCCCCAGGCACGAGGGAGAAATACGACCGCCTCCTGGAGTCGCAGCTGCTGTCGCCCGACGTGACGCCGGAAGACTTCAAACAGAACATCGCGGCGTTCTTCTGCAAGATCGCCGCCCACCGAGCAACCCCGGAGGAACGCGAAGTGGCGGAGTTCTGGAGTAGCTACCTGGACGAGGAGGCCAGGCTCCCAGAACGACGAAAAAGGAGTCCAGAGGAGGAGGTGGATCGGCGGAGAGACGCCAAGCGCCTCACCCGGGACCCGCGCCTCGACAGAATGAGAAGCAGAAGCCGAACTCCCGGGATCCAGAGGATTTTCTCGGATCCCGGTCCCTCCCCAGATTACCCTACGACGGAGGAGAGGAGAGCGCCACTGCCGGCGCCGACGCCGTATTCCTTTGCGGCGGCAGCAGCTGGTGTGCCGCGCCCTTCACTGCAGCCATGCACCCCGCCGACTACCCTCCTGCCCGGAACATCCGCAGGTACCCCCATTGTGTACACACCTACACCAAACACCAAACAGGTATACACACAATTTCAGAGTACCCACACAAGTGCGGCACCGGCTGGCGGACCAGCGGTGCCCGGACCCACGGCCACAAGCGCGCCTCCCGCCGCGCCGCCGAGGACCGGGCCCGCTGGACCCGCCGCCGCAGCCGCACCCGCACCCGCACCGAGCACCAGTGCCACAGGTACGGTCCCGCAGGCCCAAAAGGCCCAATCGAAATTCCCCCCCCTGGTGGTTGAGAAGCTCCCCAATTGGAGCTTCCATTTCAGGGAGCTAAAAGCCAAGCTGGGCAGAGCTCCCAACGCGCGCCCGTACGGACAGGGAGTGAGGTTCTCCCCGAAGGACTCCGGCGAGTATCGGACGGTACAATCGTACCTTACCGCGCTGGAGTCCCGGGAGAAAATCTCGTGGTTTACCTACTCTCTGCCCGCCGAGCAGAGCGTAAGGGTAGCCATCAGGGGGCTACCAGCAGACACGCCGCCCCAGGAGATCGAGGAGGAGCTCCGCGGCCTCGGGTATGTCCCCGAGTTTGTCCGCGCCATCCGGGCCCGTGGAGGACGGCCAGGATGTATCTTCCTGGCCATCCTAAAAAGGACCGAAGGCCTCTTGCCGGGCATTTACGCGCAGAAGGAGTTGCTGTGCATGCCCGGCATTAAAATAGAGGCATGGCGCGGCAAAAAGGGGCCCGCCCAATGCCACCGTTGCCAGAAGTTCCGGCACAGTTCTCACAACTGTCACCGGGAGATCGCCTGTGTGCGGTGCGGCGAAAGCCACGCCGCCTATCAGTGCCCGCGTCCCAGAGACGAACCCGCCACTTGTGTGAACTGTGGCGGACCGCACCCGGCCAACCACTCTTCCTGCCCCGCTTTTAAGCGGGAAGCGCGGAACATGCGCGCAGGAACGGTGGCCCTCTCCGCGAAAGCGGAGAAGAAAAGAGGCCCATCTGCCGGCCCTGTACAACCGCGGCAAGTGGAGGAGCATCACGAGGGCTCCCTCATGGCCGCGGCAAACGGGCCGACAGATCGCGGAGCTCCGCTCAAGAAGAGTCGGAGAAACAAAAAGAAGGGCAAGAAGGGCAAAGCCCCACCCTCCTCCGCCAAACCCGATCCAGCTGTAGCTAAACAGCAGAAAAAGAAGACCGCCAAACCCGCCGCTACCGCTCGTAAAGAAAAGAGCGGCGGAGGAGAACAGGCCTGCAACACCCAACTCCAGGTGTTGCAGGACCTAACGAAGATGCTGCAGCTGGTAATCGTGGCCATGGGTGAGGGCCAGGATATTGGGCCAGCGATCCGCAGCGGCGTCGATAAAATATCGTCCCATTATGGACGGTAAGCCGCTGCGGATAATCTTTTGGAATATCCGCGGCCTTATTAAAAAGTCCGCCCTCCTCCGACTCCTCCTGCGGGAACAGGACGTCGACGTGGCTTTGATCTGCGAGACTCTCCTGTCCTCGTCGGACCACTTTAAGATGCCAGGATACTACGTATACCGCCAGGACGAGACTAACGACTCGGGTCACGCCTATAGAGGGCTGGCTGTGCTTGTTCGTAGAAGGATCGTCCACCAGCCTCTTCCACCAGTCAAACTGGAAGCTATGCATGCCCTCGGTATCGAGGCATGCATAGGCGACTCCCCACTCCGGATCTTTAGTGTATACCGGCCGCCGGGTGGCAGGTTGGTGCTGGCCGACGTCCACAAACTGCTGGACGCGCCGCAACCGACTATTGCAGCGGGCGACTGGAACGCAAAGCATCCGGGGTGGAATAGCAACCACGCAACGTGGAATGGACGACGCCTTTTCGACGACGCCGAGCACCGTGGGTATGAGGTAAGGGGACCTGAGTGCCCGACCCACTACCCCGATAATCAGGCGCATGCGCCTGACGTCATCGATATCGCAGTGCTCCGCGGTCTCGGAGCACAGCCCACACTCGAGTCGCTGCAGGACGGCATGGGGTCCGACCATGTCCCCGTCCTGCTGGTCCTGGCGAAGTCACCCGTTAGAGTCTCGCCATTGAAGCCCCGTCGTAAAACGGATTGGGCCTCCTTCAAGGAGTACCTGGAGACCACCACACCAACTCGGCCCGTCTGCACGGGGGAGGACGTCGACCGGTTAGCGGTTGACCTCACCGCCAGCATTCAGGGCGCCTTGGAACATGCAACAACCGAAATCCCAGCGCAGGGGAGTTTACCACCCCTGCCACCCCATATTCGACGGCTCATAGAGCATAAAAGGCGCCTTGCGAGGAGCTGGCTGAGGTCTAGGTGCCCGCGCCAGAAGGCCCTCCTCAACCGGGCCATTGAGAGGCTCCGGGCCGAGTTGATAATGCATGCCACCGAAAGTTGGGAGTCGCGCATACTAGGCGCCCACGACGACTGGCCGTCATTGCACAAACTCTGTCGCCAGTTGTCGAACTCCCAGCCACCGGTTCGCCCTCTTACGCATGCGGATGGTACGCCGCGCTACAGGGCGGAAGATCGGGCAGAGATCTTCGCCGAACACCTGGAACGCCAGTTTCGGCCGAACCCGTCATCGCAACCGGAGCACGTTGCAACAGTCGAGCTCCACCTCAAAGAATACTTCGCACCGCCTATAGCTCCAGAAGAAGATCCCGTCGTCTTCTCCCCGAGCATGGTCCAGCGTGCGATTGAAAGGACTCAAGCCAGAAAGGCTCCCGGCGCGGACCGTATAACGAACACAGCCCTCCGCCACCTCCCTAGGAGGACGGTGGGGGCCGTGACTCGCTTATTTAACGGGATACTGCGCACGGGGACATTCCCGCACATATGGAAAATTGGGCACGTTATTATGTTGCCCAAGCCGGGGAAAAGCATCCTGAAGCCTGAGAGCTATAGGCCGATATCACTTCTACCCTGCGTCTCTAAGGTGTTTGAGAAGCTCCTGTTGCAACACCTTACACCCCATATGACTCCCAGACCGGAGCAATTCGGGTTCCGGCCGGAACACTCCACGACTCTACAGTTAGCCAGGGTACTGCACCATATTACAAACGCGCTAAATAAAAAAGAGCGCGTGTGTGCAGTATTCCTGGACATGGAAAAGGCGTTCGACCGTGTTTGGCACGACGGCTTGTTGTACAAGATGTCGCAGTCGTCGTCGCCCAGGCGTATCGTCAAGGTGATTTCCAGCTTCTTGAAGGATAGAAGCTTCAGAGTAGTGGTCGACGGGACACTCTCCGCGGAACGACCCATAGCAGCTGGCGTCCCGCAGGGGAGCTGCTTGTCCCCAGCGTGTTACTCCGCGTACACCGACGACATCCCCGCGGCAGGGGGGGCATCGCTCGCCCTTTATGCGGACGACGCGGCGTACGTGACGACGTCATTAAACGTCGCACACGCCGCGTTGAAAATGCAACGCGCCCTCGATGCTCTCCCCGAATGGCTCGCGAAGTGGCGGTTATCGGTGAACGTGGGTAAAACCCAGGCCCTTAGACTGGGGGGCAGTTCACCAGGTGACCCTACACTGAAGCTTCTCGGCAGCGCAATCCAGTGGTCCACCCGGGCTAAGTACCTAGGTGTGACGCTGGATCACCGGCTCAGCATGCGACCCCACGTGGACGCAGTCATCGCGTCGGCGAGGTCAGCCAGCTTCCTCCTTCGCCCAGTGCTCTCATCGAAGCTCTCGCTGGGCATGAAAAGGGCCGTGTACTTGCAGTACATCCGCTCGCGCCTGACGTACGCGGCGCCGGCCTGGTATGCGCTGGCGAGTGAACCGCTCCGCAAACGTCTGCGGGCGGTACAATCGCTAGCGCTGCGCAGGATAACCGGTGCGCCATGGTGCGTCAGGAACACGGTCCTCCAGCGCGATCTTCGAGTTGAGAGCCTGGACGACTTTATTTGCCGCCTCGCCACGCAGATGTTCGAGCGTGTCGACGCGGCGCGATTCCCGCACTTGCGAGATCTTGCGCCGCTCCACGCGCGTCCACCCGACCGCAGAGCGTTCCCGCGCGACTTACTGGCGCGGGACCAGCCAGCGGACCCCGGGATCGCATGCTGATACCCGGTTCTCGGGACTGACCTGCGGCACTGGTGCCGCCCACACAGAACTCCATTACACAACACTACACACAACATCACTCACCAACATTACACACCACACTTCATACATAAACAACATAAACAACGAAACACATAACACTACACAAACAGTCACCCCCACAGATTCCCACATTTTTGTAATGGTTGCCAGGGGGTATTTCAAAAAAAAGAAAAAGAGATAAAAAAAGTAAAGGAAAAAAGAGACAGATATATATATTATAATAAAAAATGATTGACAAAAACTAAAAAAAAAAAAAAAAAAATATATATTCAAAAAATATAAGGGAAAAAAAAAAAAAAAAAAAAAAAAAAAAAAAAAAAAAAAAAAAAAAAATACTAACCCTGGCAAACCAACCCCCAATGACCTGCCTGTGTTCACGGGCAGCGGTGGCTATCCACATGAAAAGGGCGTGGCCCTCACCATGTTTCCCCGCGGAGCTGCGCTCCGCGAGAAGAAGTCCCAGTCTTCGCGGGTTTATTCCTTCTCGTGCGCGCGCATCCTCGGATCGGCGGCGGCGACGTGTGGACATCTCTCAGCGGCGGCGAGTGCTCCAGGAAAGCGGCGGCGAGTTCCGGCGATGATGCTGCGTGATGAAGATTATATGGATAATCTTGAAGCTGAAGATATTTTGCCGGCGATGGAGTTGTTTCTTGTTTCGAAAACAAATTATTCAGAACGTCTTTAGATGGTTTCCTCTTCGGAAGAAATCAAAACATCATTGTAACCATAGCCGGGGTAGTTGCATAATAAATGTAATGTTGGTACTTGATGTAACTCATTGTTACCGTAACCGGGGGTAGTAAGAATACAAATATTGTGCGGTACTTGCACTGCCGCTACAATATAATAATAAAAATAGGTTCAAAACATTGATTAAGGCCAAACTTTGCCGTACAACCGGTTATGAGATTTCTGAATACAGAACATCTTCGGATTGAGCGATACAATAAAATTTCACAGTTAATTAAATATCAAAGTGTAGCGTATCTTGTCGATTTATCCCCTTTTTCATCAAATATAAGGCAAAATACAAGAATTTATTTTACTTTAAATCACTTTAGGATAAAGCCAAACAGACGGAATTTTGGTAATTTTACACATAGGGCACGGAACCCTAAAACCAAGAGTTATAAAAGGAAAAAAAATAAAGTAAAGGAAAAATACAAATCCGGTAAGTTGCTGGCTGCATTTTCTCAGAAGTTGTTGTTAACCGAGGGTGCAACCGTCATTAGTGTAAGAAAATATATGTATTGTAACTGAAAACTGGCTTATACAACAATAAAGAAGTGCAATGTGTTCTCCCGGCGCAGACAACCCGCCGTACTGCGTGCGGCACCGCTACCGCGCGCGGCTGGCGGAGCGCGCGGCGCGCGGCGCGCGGCTGCTGGCGCTGCGCACGCGCGACGCCGACGAGCCGCCCAACGCGCGCCTGCGCTACTTCCTCAGCGGCGACCACGCCGACCACTTCGCCATCGACAAGGTCAGCGACCTCGACGAACAAACAAATATCCACGTGTTTTATTTGCATAGGACTCGCAATTTGCTGTATAATCGCTGGATAGAAAAACAAACATATTATAGTATACTGTTAGTTTGTGCTTGATATTTCAATTATGGTTATAATCTAAACATAGCAAGTAAATTTATAAAAAAAACTTTTTTTTAATCTAGGAAACCGGTGTGGTTACCGTGGCGGGAGATTTAGACCGCGAGACCATAGCGATGTACCGGCTCGTGGCCCACGCGCAGGACCGCGACCGCTCGGAATGGGCGTGTAGTTCAGAAATCGAAGTGACAATCGAAGACGTCAACGACAACGACCCGCGCTTCTCCTCCCCCGTTTACAGCGTCACCCTACCGGAGGATGCCGATCTGGGAACTCTCGTAGCTAAGGTGAGCTTTAATGTCAGGAAATCAGAGTTAATAAAACATCGGTCACATTTTCGCTTGGTGTAGAGCTGTTTAACATGTGTTTTTTTTGTGAAAAGGTACACGCGACCGACGCGGACCTCGGCGAAAACCGCCTCGTGAGATACGCCTTCGAAGAGGACACGAACGGAGCCTTCGAGCTCGCGGCCGACAGCGGCATCATCACGCTGCGCGCGCCGCTGGACCGCGAGACGCAAGCCGAGCACCGCCTCGCCGTGCGCGCCTTCGACGCGGGCACGCCGCCGCGCTCCGCCTCCGCCACCGTGCGCCTCACCGTCGCTGACGTCAACGACAACCCGCCCGAGTTCGAGTTCCGTCGGTACCACGCCGTCGTACCCGAGATCGATGCCGTCGGCACCGAGGTGCTACGCGTGCGTGCCACGTCACAGGACACGGGCGTCAACGCCGACGTATACTATTCCATCGTCGGTGGGGACGACCGAGACGACTTCGCAGTGGACCGGGCCGGCGGCGCCGTCACCATCGCGCGACCCCTGGACTACGAGAGGAGGAAGGAGTACCTGCTGACGGTGCAAGCCATCGACGGAGGCTCCCCGCCGCTGAGCGATCTTGCCACCTTGAACATCACGGTGACGGACAGCAACGACAATGCACCGGCGTTTTCGCAGGCGTCGTACGGTGCGCGCGTTCGTGAGGATGCGGCCGTGGGCACACACGTGCTGCAGGTGATCGCGGATGACGCGGACGACGGCGTCAACGGCCGCGTGTCTTATTCGGTGGCACGTGGGGACCGCGACGGCCGCTTCTCTGTGGACGCCGACACCGGGTACGTGTCGGTGGCGGCACCGCTAGATCGCGAGGCCACGCCCGCTTACGTGCTAGAAATTCGCGCGCGAGACCGCGGCGTACCCGCTCTCGAATCCACCGCACTCGTTAACATCGAAGTCGTCGACGCTAACGATAACCCGCCGCTGTTCGCTCAAACCAACTACACGGCGATCGTACAAGAAGATAAGCCACTGGGGCATACGTTGTTGAAATTTATCGTCGAGGACGCGGACGCTCCCCCTAACGCCGCCCCGTACACGTTCGATTTTCAATCCGGAAACGAAATGGGCGCCTTTCGACTGGAACAAGATGGCTATTTGCGCTCTGCGACACGTTTCAATCACAGGATCAAGGATCGCTACGTGTTACAGGTTCGCGTCTTTGACAACGGAACGCCTCCTCTTTTTTCCGATGCTTGGGTATACATAAAGGTCATCGAAGAATCGCAATATCCTCCAGTAGTAACTCCGCTCGAAATAATGGTAAATTCATATTTGGACGAATTTCCGGGTGGAATAGTGGGACGCGTTTACGCGTCCGATCGCGATGCGTACGACACGCTGACGTATGCCCTGGCGCCCGTGGACGGCGCGACGTACGCCACCGCCGACCTGTTCCAGCTGGCGGCCGACGGCTCGCTGCGCGCCGCCCCGCGCCTCGACGTCGGCGACTACCGCCTTAACGTCACCGTCGACGATGGCAAGTTCATGGGGTTCGCAATAGTCAAAATTACCGTTGTACTCATATCGGACGAGATGCTCGCGCAGGCGATAGTCATTCGGTTCCGCGAGGTCACGGACCGGGATTTCGTGCTCAGTCACAGGAAAGGTTTCGTTCGGGCCGTACGAGAAGCTACAGACTGCGAACCTAGCGACATAGTCATCATAAGCGTGCAACAATCCGGCGATGACAACGAAGTCGATCCAACGCGTAGACGACGGGATACTGAAATGAGCGAGCGGAAGGAGAGGCAAGTTGCACAGGACCTTGACGTCGCATTCGCGGTACGCGCACCGGGTGACAGCGGCGGGTTCCTGCCGGCGGAGGCACTGCGCCGCAGGCTACACGCACATCTCGAACGACTGGAGGAAAGAACTCGGCTTGTAGTGGAGGAATTGGTCCGTGCCGCTTGCGGCGGTTGCATCCACGGCGCGTGTACAGAACGCGTGAGGCTACAGGCGGCCAGCGTACGTGCGGTCGCGACTGACGTATTTTCACTCGTGGCACCGTCGCATAGGCTTCGCGGCGAGTGCGCCTGCGCGCCGGGCTACGGCGGCGAGCGCTGCGAGCGCCCCGCGGCATTCGGCGCGGACGGCGCGTGCGGCTCCTGCGGCGCGGCGCGCTGCGAGCCGGCGCCGGGGCCGCCCGGCTACCGCTGCTGCGAGGCGGACGACTGCCGCGCGCCGGCCGCCGTGGCACGACTGGCCGGCGACGGTTACCTCGCGTATCGCCTGGAACGCGGCGTGGTGGATGGTGAGAGACTGCTGGACGACGAGTTGACGATCTCGCTGAGGTTTCGAACGCGCAGCCCTCGAGGCATCCTCCTGTACGCCGCCGGGCGCGTGGACTACGCGGTGCTGGAGGTGGCGGACGGGCAGCTACAATTCCGCATGGAGCTGGGCGCGGGCGAGGCGCTGGTGCGTGCGGACGCGAACGTGGCGGACGGCGCGTGGCACGAGGCGCGGCTGGAGCGGCGCGGCGGCGCGGCGCGACTCACGCTGGACCGTCGCACGGCGCATGCGCAAGCGCCTGCGCCGGCCGCCGTGCTGGACGCGCGCGCCGACCGCCTGCTACTGGGCGCGGCTCTGCAACGACACGCGCATGCACTGGCACCCGAGCAGGTACGCAACTCCATCCTTGAAAGATTTTAAAACTACATGGCATCAAGAATAATATAAAGAATAAAACAAAACTTGTAAAACATTATAAATGAGTAATGTCCTCCCTTCGGTCGTAGGTGACTTACGGTTTCGACGGGTGCATATCGGAAGTGAAGCTGAGCAACATCCCGCTGCCGCTCGAGGAGGGCGGCACGTCGAGCGACGGGCGCGCGCAGCTGCTGCGGCGCGTGCGCGCGCGCGTGGCGCCGGCCTGCCCGCCGCTGCCCGCGCCCGGCGCCTGCGCCGCGCAGCCCTGCCTGAACGGCGGCTCCTGCCGCGAACTGCCCGATGGCTACGAGTGCGCCTGCCACACGCGGTTCCTGGGCCGCCTCTGCGAGGTGGACACGGACCCGTGCGCGTCGCAGCCCTGCCTGCACGGCGGCTACTGCGCGGCGGAGGGCTCGCAGTTCCGCTGCGCGTGCGCGGCGGGGCTGGCGGGCGCGCGCTGCGAGCGGGGCCGGTGGTGCGCGCCCGGCGTGTGCGCGCACGGCGGCGCGTGCGAGGAGGGCGAGTGGGGTCCCTCGTGCCGCTGTCGCGGGTACTACGGGCCGCGCTGCCAGTATGACGTCGACGAGTGCGCCGGCGAGCCTTGTCTCAACGGCGCCACGTGCCTCAACGAACCCGGTTCCTTCCGCTGCCTCTGTCCACCCGATAAAACAGGTAAATCTTGCCTACCATATTTTTTTAATCAGTTCTATCTCAAGTGAGAGAAATATATTAAAAAAAAAATATTTCAAATTAGATATTTTCGAAGTCTGTTTTTCACTTTATGTAACGAGCAAATAACGTCGTGACAGGCATGAACTGCGGCAACCCGCTGTACTCGGACGCGGTGGTGGCGGGCGGCGCGGCGGGCGGCGCGGCGCTGCGCGACGCGTGGCGCTGGGCGTGCGCCGCGCGCTGGCCGCTGGGCGCCGCCGCGGCCGCCGCGCTGCTGCTGCTGGCGCTGGCCGCGCTGCCGCTGCTGCTGCGGCGCCGCGCGCGCGCCGCGCCGCCCGCCGCGCCGCTCAACAGCGCGCTCGACAAGCTGCCGCCGCGCGCCTCCAAGCTCTCCAACCTGGAGGCCGTGCGCCGCGAGCGGCCCGCCTCGTGCGCCGACCCGCCGCCGCTCAACAACATCGACACGCTGCGCTCCTACGGCTCCGCCGGCGACGAGCTCGAGGGCATCCCCCCCGACTACCTGCGCAACTTGAACATCGACCCCGCCGACCGCAAGCCCTGGTCGGAGCAGATGCACCTGCACACCTTCGTGGACAACAAGATATATAACGGTGAGTTCCGAACTGGCGACCCTCGACGGCACCTCGAACCTCGTCTTGAACGGATCTGTCGTTCGCAGACCTGAAGGCGTGCAACGCGCGGGCGCGCGGCGCGTCCCCGGCGGCGGCGCGGCGCGCGGTGGGCGGCGCGCTGGGCGGCGACCTGGTGGGCGGCTACCACTGGGACTGCTCGGACTGGTGCGGCGGCGGCGGCGCGCTGCCCGGCATCAGCGAGGTGGCGGGCTCGGAGCGGCCGGACTCGTCCTCGCCGCCGTCGCCGCCGTCCCCGCGCTCGCCGCGCCCCCGCCCGCAGCCCGACACCGACTCCGCACCCGAAGACCTCGATCGGCTCCGATTCACGGATGGTGAGTTGCTTATAGCCTCCGCGGTTTCCCTGTTTCTTCGTATATTTCGACGTATTTAATAGTGTTTATGTATTCACCTCTTAATAATACCAATTATGTGAAGTCATCGCTTTTCATGTATTTTTAGCATCCTCGTACCTGTTACATCCCGACGAGTATCTTCCCGTGGAGAGCGAGGACACATTGCGAGCTCGCACGCTGCGCGAACCGGACGCCCACAGTCTCATTACTATGTTAGGTGAGTAAGCGATTCATTCTCAAGGAGAGATCATAAGCGATGTTTCATTAATTAATCATATTATACATCGGTAAATAATCATGTAGGTTTCACTGGTGCCATTAAGTATTAAAGGTATATCTTTAACATATCTTTTAAATCTAAATAAACTAAAGATAAGAGATAATTTGTCCAGCGATGAATATCGGCAATTCATATGTATACATGTAATACAGAGGAGCGGCACTCGCTGCTGGGCGGCGCGTGCGGCGGCTGCGGCGCGGGCTCCTGCAGCGACGTGTCGGCGCGCCTCTGCGAGATCGAGGACTCGGAGGCGGAGGCGGACGCGGACGCGGACGCGGAGGCGGAGGCGGGCGCGGGCGCGGCGGCGGGCGGCGCGCGGCACACGGACGTGTGACGGCGGCGCGCGGCCCGCCCGCCGCCCGCCCGCCGCGTGGCCCCGCGCGGCCTCTAGCCCGCGCCGCCGGGGCCCGCCCCTCACATCGTCGCCACCCACCTTTAAATTCGACGGTCGAAATTTCAGTTGTCCCGGAACTATCACATTTTAGTTCCGCGAATTGACGTGAAACTAGAAGTTCGCTAATGCGAATGAAAGATCTGCGGAAAGAAATTCTGTGAAATGGATGTCATAAATAGACCTCCGTCAGTGCAAGAGATATTTCGATATGTTTTTCTTTTGAATTCGAGAATCTGATCGAATTCGTAGACGATTGATAAAGAACCGCTGGTTCGGGACGACCGAGTTGGACCCGTCTTATACTGTTTCATCGCCGTCGCCGGTCGATTCTGTTCGAGACTCACGTCGTTCCTTTACACAAGTAATATTGTTTATTTAAAAAGTGAGTCACGTTAGAATTTAGCTAACGGCGGTGTTCATGTGATATGTGATAACGATTTTCTCGCGAGTGGACATGAGCGAACGATCGTATAGAGTATGTTTCGCCCTAAGTGTAATTAAGAACTATAGTTTAGTTGTAGTATCATAAGCTGTACATAGTTGAGTAAATGTTAAGGCGTACGGCCGTGTCGCGCCGAGCCCCGCACTAAACCTCGTTTGTATATAATTTATCTTTATATGAGCGTGATATTTTTGTATATATAGGTAGCGATGAGTGATTTCGCAAAGCGAAGCCTGAGGCACGAACAATTCGATGTAAATAGTAAGATCGAGCAAAATTCGTGAGGATGGTAATATATGCGTACCTACAAGCATGAAAATTCGCGTGTATTTGTGTATGTGTGTTTTTGAATGTGTTTGTGATCATAGCGTGCTTGCACGAGGCGGTGTGCGTGTGTGTGTGCGGTGGCGTGCGTGTGCGTGCGTGCGAGGCGCGGGGCGAGCGTCCGTATCCGTATTATTAAATTACAATGGTGCTCCGACTATAGTTTCATATCATAACTTTAAACTGCATTTACGAGCTGTTCTCCTTGTAGGCTAGCGAGTAGGCTAAGGGATCTATTTTTATATGTGCACGGGGGCGCCGCGACGCCCGCGACTGACTGACGCGCGCAGAGGACGACACTCAATTAGTTCACGACTATTGTGCGAAAATAATTTATTTAACGACTGTTGTTATATAAGTTTTGACACGACTAATAAAGCGAATATGAAATTACATTTATTAGTGTTTGATTTCAAAATTGTTAATCCATATTTTTTTAAAGTAACAATATTGGGCAATTACTGTAACGAAATAGGTTATTTTTGATGCAAGATAGCAACAAATTGATTCCTACCGCAGTGTTCTGTAAAGTGTTAGACGTTGCCTTTAACAAATACTTGACCTTACCATATCGGTGAGAATCAATTTGTATCCGCTCAATAACTTAGCCTTAATGGTTGTTCTAAATTGAAATGTTAATAATAGCGTATTTTAAAATCATTAAAACAAAATGTATTATTTCTCAAATTGTGTCATGGTTTACTTCAATAAAATATATACAATTTATAATGATGCCTTTATTTTCACTAAATCGAAGTAGTATTTTAACCGACTTGAAAAAAGGAGATTTTTAATTCTACTTTATTTTTTATGCTCGTTACCTGATCACTTTTAACTGTGTAAACCGATTTGGAGGTTTTGTTTTATTTGAAAGATAGTGCAACTTCTTAACCCTGATGATACAGGCTACTGCACGCCCAAGGCACAGAAGTTGGCCATCTGGTGCTTACGTATATGTGATTACTAAGCAGAGATATCATATGAAGCTTTTGATCTTCAACTCCTCAGTTCTGATGAGCTAGGGATAGTAGACGCTTAATTACCCTGTGCCCTTATGTGACTAAATGTGCAGCGAAGAGGTGCTCCATTCCATGCATATTCAAAATGATACACGGCATACCTACTATAAACTAAAATGTAATGTTGCATTTTAAATGTTCTTCGTATGTATATTGCAGTGAAAATGTACGGGACCAAACTGTAAATTAATCTTCTTACATCTTAGAGCGTCACGTATTACCTACGTAACGCATTTTTTGAAGATTTTAGATCCCCCGCCCCTCATGTAATGCAAGGTAACGTCTTGCTGCACTCTTTTCTCCATCCCTGAACTTTGGCAGCAAGTCGCTGTGGCCGTATCTAGTGTTGAGTAGGACGGACATGAGGCAGTACATTTGTCCTAGACATGACGTAATAATAAGATAAGATAATCATTTATTCGTTCAGTTTATACACAATTAACTATTACACGAAAACAATATTTACAAAGAGAAAAGAAGGTGCAAAACATCACGAATTGGACACTGCTCAGCATTATGTTGGCATCCAAGGACAACCAGCGCTGATCTTCCGCAGTATCCGACGGGTGACATCACGGATAAAAGAAAAAAAGAAAATATAATATACTAACATAAAAATAATAAAACAAAAGAAAAAAAATGTATAAAAGCTGATGGCAAAAGAAAAACAAAAAACTAAAATAAGGTGCATCGACCAACTAATAACTGTATTGCGTGTGATGTTGACATTGACATACCTCAATGACAGTGTCATTTTCAATAAATTATTTCAAAACAATAAATCTGTAACATTAATAATTTAAATATAATAAATCCGTAAAGATACCAATTAAAGTAATGATATAAACATATTTCACAAGGCTCATTTGTACATATATGGTTTATAGTCATAAACAGCACTAGTAATGTAAGGGCGGGTCAAAATTTTAGATTGAAACTTCCTCTCTCCAGAAATCGTTTACCTACCGACACGATTCATACGACATTGTATGCGGTTAGTTTCACAGGCAGTCCCATATTGAGGAAAATGAAAACCTTCCGGCAGTTTTCCCGGAAAATTGGAAAATGTCGGTTTCTTAAAATCTTGAATAACTTGCGTGTTTCTGAACCGATTTCGATTTTCTTTCTTTCATTTGATAGGAAATTTCATCACGCAACTTTTTCTCTTGGACATGGGTATGCTGTGATGCTTAACTCTTTGAGTTATGGGGTGGAAACCACCACCACTCCTTGAGTTTTTTAGATAATTTGTGATAACTCGACTTCTGCTGATTCCATTCTTATGAAACTTGAAATATGTATTATATATCTACGCTTATATAGGTAGACGAAAATCTGACCTTCAACTCCTCGATTCTGATGATGCAGGGTTACTGCTATCCTAAACTATAACAGTTAACTATTTGGTGCTTACATGTATATAATAAGACTACTAAGCAGAGACATGTGATGAAAAATTTGACCTTCAACTCTTCAATCCTGATGATGCAGGGATGCTTCAAGCCTAAACCATAAGGGTTAGCCATTTGGTGCTTATGAGTTTGTAATAACAATACTAAGCAAAGACACATTATAAAAAAGTGACCTTCAACTCCTCAATCCTGATGATGCAGGGTACTGCAAGTTTAAACCATAAGCATCTGCCATATGGTGCTTACGTATATGTAATGAGATTACTAAGCAAAGATATGACATGATAAATTTGACCTTCAACTCCTCAACCCTGATAATGCTGGGGTCCTTCAAGTTTAAACCGTAGGCATCGGCCATATTGTGCTTACGTTGTAACAGTGGGAATTCCTTAAATAAAAAAAAGGCCAACTGTTAACACGTATATTTAAGTACAAGTTACAAGGTCGTGGGCAAATAAGGCCCGCCTAATTATTGCCCCGTGTCGGTACTCCCCTGGCTCTGCTGAGAAGTTGGCGACAGCTGGAGAGTCGTCGGGCGAAGTCCGTTGAGCTTCCTGTGTCGTCACTGGCTCGGGAACAATCGGAAAAAATTCAAACCTGGACTTTGGACCCCAATATGGGGTTATCCGAATTACAATATATATTTAATAAAATTAATACGAATTCCAGTGCTGCGGTATAAATATGGTTTTTTAAAAAAAAAACGTTAGATAATATCAACGGTATTCGTAAGCGTAAGCGCAGCACACCAGTTCGTTCAATCTCGAGTCGCCGTCGGAATGAAGCCGCGTCTTAGGTGAGACCCCCCCGCACTCACCGGTTCATTTAAATAGGCCAATCAGCGCCCAGAAATTGTGCGAGGCACAGACTACACAATGCATACGCGGCAGATGATGAATGCATCGATATCGTCAAAGATAATTACATTCGTACGGCCAATTACAAATATTATATATACAATAATAATAAATAAATAAAATTAATATACATATATTATGATAATGTAACTATAACGTTACAACGTATACATAATGTTTTTGTTCACAATACCAACAATGACTTTCGGAGAGGATATAATTATGATCAAAAATTCCCCTTTGAATACCTGGAAGACGCAAGAGTACTACCAACCTTTTTAAATGGGATGGGTTAGGTTAGGTTGGAACTTAAAAGAAAACATAAAAACTAAGCGAGCACAATATAAGACACATATAGTTTCGTCGTGATCCAGCGAAATATGGCGAGCGCCGACTTCGGGACTATGTACTAAGTACTGTTTGCTCTAAACCAACATGTAATTAAATTATTTTTTACTTTTATGTGGCATGGAAGTCGGTTGTATTTTTTTGTTTAAATTTTTTTTTGCATAAATGTTTGAAAACAAACTAAATTAGGTCAGTCGGCCGCATCGATTGATCGCACGTGCATCGCGCTATCTTTGACTTGCACCGAGACGCGCCGGCGCTGCCGCCCCGTTATTAATTTGTTTTTTTTTTATTATAGTTATTAATTAGTAGTTTTTAATAGTTTTTAATTAGGAAATAATTGTGCGTGTTAAGTAGTAAGTAGTTGTGTATGTTAGTTTGGTAGTTTTTAATTAATAAATAGTTGTGCGATATTGGACGCCTATTATTTTATTTTATATTAGTAAATGGTGATTTTCACCTTCACGACTGTTGCTGGTATTGATAGATACCCCGTCCTATTACCCACAAGAAAAAATGGTATCTATGTCCCCGCTACTAATTAAGTATTATATAGAATAAATAAACTATAGGACAGAATATATAATAATATACAGGCTAATAGTAATATATAATATAAGTATTATTTGTACAACATTCAAATAGACTGTGTATATAATATAAATAATTAAAGAGAGAATACCCTTATGTCCCTATTACGTTACTTTAATCTTCTACCTCTTCTTCTTACATTTCTTCCGGCTGCGCATTGCAATTAAATTCTCCTGTATTTGTTGGATGTAGAATGATCGAATCTGTTGCGCTTGTAAATAATTGTTCTGATATATTCTGTATGTTTTTTTCTTGCCCTATATGTGTTAGTTGCTCTGTGTTCTGCATATCTTTTTGTGTGTTGTTTACAAAGACAGTATCTCCTAGCACTTTACTGATTATGGTTGATGAATGTATTGCTGCCTGTTTTTGTAGTATGGTGATATCAATGAGTGTCTAATTTTTATTGTAAGTTTTTTTTAAATATTTTTGCCTACAATACCAGTTGCACCAATAATTATTGGGATGATTGCCGTTTGCGTTTTCCACAAACGGCTAACTTCGTTTTTGAGAACGTGGTATTTACGTAATTTTTCGATTTCTTTCGGTCCGGTCGGTCGGTATATTACAACCAGATGGTACAGATACGTCTATTAAGTAGGTTTGGATATTAGTTTTGTCTACATACGGGTGAATACGTTCAAACGACAATAAATGAAACCACACGTCCTACAACTTCTTTGGAACATGTTGCAATGATTAAAAAACACGTAACATCGAATTAAAAAAAACTATTTTCAAACAAACTGAATAATAAATAATGAGGTAAAAAATATAACCATTTGTAAACATCATTTCACTCACCTGCGATAAGAGCGACAACAGCGCGGTGTCGTAACGTAAAAGCTGCCGCCATTGCTGCATTCCTAAATACCTACTTAGTCACTCATTCATAAAATAAGAAATAACTGACGTAACTACCTACATTAAATTTTTAAATTTTCAATGTGTCCACCACTAACATGAATGCACATGTCATACCGTTTAAAAATATTGTTTCTCACACGTGTAAGGAGATCAATATTAGCAGCCAAATTTTTAAATATTTCAAGTGATGTGATAATTCTCTCTTTCAAAATTTCTACAGACTCAACATCCGTGGCATACACATCGTTTTTAATGTAGCCCCACAAAAAAAGTCCATAGGAGTGAGGTGCGGTGGTCTCGCTGGCCAACGCGTCGGTCCAAAACGGCCGACCCACTGTTGACCGAACATCTCATTTAACCGCGCTCTTGCAGGCATAACTGAATGAGAGGGGGCTCCGTCCAGTTGATACCACAACTGGCGATAGGTATCTAACGTAAGCTCGTCCAGGTATTCAGCCACAGAACTTTGGTCCATTTAGAGTGCCCTCAATAAACACGGGACCAATGGTATTCCTATGTATAGCAGTCCAAACATTTACAGAAAATCTGTACTGGTGAGAGGACTCCTGAGTCAGCCGTGGATTCTCACGACTCCAGCACCTTAAATTTTGTCGGTTCCAAATCCCGTTTCGTGTAAAAGTGCTTTCATCGGTCCACATCACGTTCAACAAAAAGTCTGGATTTTGCTCGATCTCGCCTATAACCCAGCGACAGTAGGCTTCTCTAATGGGCTTGTCCCTAGATAATAAGGCTTGTACTTTCTTGTACTTATAGGGTCTTATCTTGTCTCCTTTTAAAACTTTGTGAACAGTCCTGTGACTGATGTTAAAGCGTCGACCTGCTCTGCGCAAACTAAGCGTTAGATTACGATGAAAATAATCTAATATGTGTTGATCACGTGCACGTGGACGATTTTTAATTTCAGCACATGGGACCAAAGTTTTATTTTCCCGAATCCTTTGTAACGCTTGCGTAATTATGCGACCATTGGTAGGGCAAGAACGGGTATGTCCATATCTTTCACGATATTTCCGTATAGCTAAAGCAGCGTTTCCGTTGCATTCGCCGTAAATTAATATCATGTCAGCGTACTCAGCAGCTGTGTAATTAAACCGAGGCATCGTTCCTATTCTTAATTCGCACGCACTAAGTAGGTACCTACCTAAAACCACACAACAACACTGAATAAGCGTCTTAAATCGCGTAATCACTTCTCCAAATCACCTCGTTTATAAGTCACTATTAATATGTATAATAATGAAACTGAAATACCAAAAAAGAACTAAAAGGAAAAAAATGTAGAGCTAAAAAATAGAAATTAAAAAATAAAACTAACAAAATAAAACTCGAAAAAAAGAGAAAAAAAAAGCAATCGGACCGAGATTTGAACTCCGACTTCCTGCGGTCAGTTTTTCCAACTGAGCTATTCTAACTTCTTAAGTGGTGACAAAATTTCTCTTCGTATTCGGTCTCTTCGGTCTTTATGCAATGAAAACACGGATAAAACGTCATTTTTTGAAAATGAAACCTTGCTAGCTCGATTTATCGCCCCCTCAACCCCCTGGTTGGTTGGTTGGTTGGTTGGTTGGTTGGTTGGTTGGTTGGTTGGTTGGTTGGTTGGTTGGTTGGTTGGTTGGTTGGTTGGTTGGTTGGTTGGTTGGTTGGTTGGTTGGTTGGTTGGTTGGTTGGTTGGTTGGTTGGTTGGTTGGTTGGTTGGTTGGTTGGTTGGTTGGTTGGTTGGTTGGTTGGTTGGTTGGTTGGTTGGTTGGTTGGTTGGTTGGTTGGTTGGTTGGTTGGTTGGTTGGTTGGTTGGTTGGTTGGTTGGTTGGTTGGTTGGTTGGTTGGTTGGTTGGTTGGTTGGTTGGTTGGTTGGTTGGTTGGTTGGTTGGTTGGTTGGTTGGTTGGTTGGTTGGTTGGTTGGTTGGTTGGTTGGTTGGTTGGTTGGTTGGTTGGTTGGTTGGTTGGTTGGTTGGTTGGTTGGTTGGTTGGTTGGTTGGTTGGTTGGTTGGTTGGTTGGTTGGTTGGTTGGTTGGTTGGTTGGTTGGTTGGTTGGTTGGTTGGTTGGTTGGTTGGTTGGTTGGTTGGTTGGTTGGTTGGTTGGTTGGTTGGTTGGTTGGTTGGTTGGTTGGTTGGTTGGTTGGTTGGTTGGTTGGTTGGTTGGTTGGTTGGTTGGTTGGTTGGTTGGTTGGTTGGTTGGTTGGTTGGTTGGTTGGTTGGTTGGTTGGTTGGTTGGTTGGTTGGTTGGTTGGTTGGTTGGTTGGTTGGTTGGTTGGTTGGTTGGTTGGTTGGTTGGTTGGTTGGTTGGTTGGTTGGTTGGTTGGTTGGTTGGTTGGTTGGTTGGTTGGTTGGTTGGTTGGTTGGTTGGTTGGTTGGTTGGTTGGTTGGTTGGTTGGTTGGTTGGTTGGTTGGTTGGTTGGTTGGTTGGTTGGTTGGTTGGTTGGTTGGTTGGTTGGTTGGTTGGTTGGTTGGTTGGTTGGTTGGTTGGTTGGTTGGTTGGTTGGTTGGTTGGTTGGTTGGTTGGTTGGTTGGTTGGTTGGTTGGTTGGTTGGTTGGTTGGTTGGTTGGTTGGTTGGTTGGTTGGTTGGTTGGTTGGTTGGTTGGTTGGTTGGTTGGTTGGTTGGTTGGTTGGTTGGTTGGTTGGTTGGTTGGTTGGTTGGTTGGTTGGTTGGTTGGTTGGTTGGTTGGTTGGTTGGTTGGTTGGTTGGTTGGTTGGTTGGTTGGTTGGTTGGTTGGTTGGTTGGTTGGTTGGTTGGTTGGTTGGTTGGTTGGTTGGTTGGTTGGTTGGTTGGTTGGTTGGTTGGTTGGTTGGTTGGTTGGTTGGTTGGTTGGTTGGTTGGTTGGTTGGTTGGTTGGTTGGTTGGTTGGTTGGTTGGTTGGTTGGTTGGTTGGTTGGTTGGTTGGTTGGTTGGTTGGTTGGTTGGTTGGTTGGTTGGTTGGTTGGTTGGTTGGTTGGTTGGTTGGTTGGTTGGTTGGTTGGTTGGTTGGTTGGTTGGTTGGTTGGTTGGTTGGTTGGTTGGTTGGTTGGTTGGTTGGTTGGTTGGTTGGTTGGTTGGTTGGTTGGTTGGTTGGTTGGTTGGTTGGTTGGTTGGTTGGTTGGTTGGTTGGTTGGTTGGTTGGTTGGTTGGTTGGTTGGTTGGTTGGTTGGTTGGTTGGTTGGTTGGTTGGTTGGTTGGTTGGTTGGTTGGTTGGTTGGTTGGTTGGTTGGTTGGTTGGTTGGTTGGTTGGTTGGTTGGTTGGTTGGTTGGTTGGTTGGTTGGTTGGTTGGTTGGTTGGTTGGTTGGTTGGTTGGTTGGTTGGTTGGTTGGTTGGTTGGTTGGTTGGTTGGTTGGTTGGTTGGTTGGTTGGTTGGTTGGTTGGTTGGTTGGTTGGTTGGTTGGTTGGTTGGTTGGTTGGTTGGTTGGTTGGTTGGTTGGTTGGTTGGTTGGTTGGTTGGTTGGTTGGTTGGTTG